>JANUWF010002207.1:2047500-2580893 GCA_026120185.1 Voacanga thouarsii
AATATATGTACATACGTGTACATTAATATATGTATATATATATATATACGTATATATATATATATATATATTTCTATGTGTTGTATAGATATGTGAATAAATTTATAAAATATATGTATAGATGTGTGTATATATATATATATTTATTTTTGTGTATGTTTATATGAATTTGTTGCGTGTATATATACATACCTATATATATATGTGTGTGTGTGTGTGTATTGAATAATATATTTTTGTAGTAAATTTTATTGATTTTTTTTATAGTAATAATATTGCAAAAAAAATTACAAAAAGAATATTAGGAATAGTTTAAATGAAAGAAAAAGGATAGAGTCAAGCAATTGGACTTGGCCTAGGTTTTGAGGCTAACCTCCCAGACGCGAGGTCTTTAGTTCGACGACCACCAAACTCTCCAATTGATTGGAGGGTTATGATAAGGTGTGAGTGGTCTGTGGAGTTTACTGTGTTCCAGTAAGGGGAAATGACCAAGTGTGCGTGGTTCATGAAGAGGATTGTGGTCTGCGCAGTTGAGAGTGGTGCGATTAGGTGTGCTTGGTCCATGAAGGGTTTTGTGGTCCAAAAAATTTAAATAATTTTTATTTTTAAAAAAATTATTATCTTTAGCGACAAAATATATTTGTTGCCATTGACCTTTTTGGCGAAAAAAAAAAAATTTGCATTGGTTAGGAAAACTTTTTGTTTGTCACAAAAAAATAAATAAAATTTTTCTCAAACTTGTATTTAATTTCTGGAAAAAATATTTTTTCAGATGAAACATTTTTTCACGCTAAATATCATCGTTGGCAATAAGACTACAATTTCAGCAACAATTTTTTTTTTCTTTAGCGAGAAAATTTTTCCTAGCTAAAAGGAAAGCCTTTAGCAAGGATAAAAAGAACAATCTTTGGCGAGGAAATTGAAAATTTTGTCGCCAAATAGTTTTGGCGACAGCAATTCTGTGAGGATGGGGCAAGGAAGCAAATTTCCTAGCTAAAGGGCTTTAGCTAGGAAATTTTAACTTTTAGCTAGGAATTTTTTTGTCGCCGAAGGCTATTTTTTTTGTAGTGCCATTTTGGGTTAATGAGGTACACCCAACTAAGGGGATCTTTAAAGTAAATAGAAGTTGAGTTAAGCTATATTTGGGAGAAGAACTTAGCACTTTAGAGCATCTCGATGTCACCTTATTTGATTATTGATTTTCCAATGGCACTTGCACCTTCTTTTTCTTTGAATTGTTTTATTGTTACTTTTATTATCTTTTCTTTTCTAGAGTTATATTTTCTATTTTTGTTTCTTTTGTTTTTATCTATGCACAATTTCCCCAAGAACTCCGTATGGTAGATTCACATGTATTGGAACTAATCTACAATAGAAGTATTTTATTTTCTCTACTCTTCCTCTTTATTTCTTTTTGGTCCTTTGGCTTTGATTTCATTGTTATATTTTTTTTGCCATTGAGGACAATATCCAGTTTAAGTGTCTGGGGAGAGTTTAGCATTTGAGATGTTTTCCATTTATACATCCATAAATACACATTTTGGGCTTTGTGAAATTTGAAAATTTTCAAAATTTTTTGTGGTTTTCATTGCATTAGCATGGTTGTAATTATCTTTCTTTCTTGGATATGAGTTTTGTCATTCACATAGTGGAATTTTATTGACACTAAAATGGTTTATTGGATGGTATATGTTAAGATTTAAGAATTTAGGTTAATCTTGTTTATGCATTAGTATTTGAGTATTATTGGACTCATCTAGTTTAAATGTGGAGGATATGATGAATGTGGAGAAAGTTATTAACTAACTCTTGTATTTTGAGTTTAAACTTTGCTTGACTTTGAGTTGTGATAAGGAATATGAGGAAATAACATCTTTGAGTTGAAAGATTTTGAAAAAAAATTATTTGTGAGTTGAAAATAATGAGAAAAATAAGTTGATTGTTGTTTCATCTTTGAAGGTGAGAAAATGTTTTTGCTTGATTATGGGGGCCAATAGGGATAGTGAAGAGAAATATACTTTCATGAGGCTATTAATTCCCAAAAGTAAAAGAAAGAAAGAAAGATGTTGAGAAAATGTTGAATGATGACTATAAGGGGGCCAATACTGTGCGTGAAGAGAAATCCATTCACTTGAGACTACCAATTTCTTAAGTCAATGAAAAAATTGAGAGAAAAAAATTGGAGTGTTTTTCTTAAATCATGACTTAAGTTGTGCAAATTTTGGATTTATAATTCTTGACACGGCAGATAGCTTAACTTATATGATTCATGTTATCTATGTTTTTTTCTTGAATGGTGTAATAATGTTCTTAGACTAGCGTATACACTTGTTTAATTCAATTTCAAAGGCCTTGATATGTCTTGTTTAATACTTTATTTTGTGAATGTTTTGAAAGGGTTAAAAGATTGACACGGACATATCTGAGGTTTGAAAGGTAATTGTGGTTTTGTTTTAAGTAAACTTCTTGAAAGATTGTCTTGTTTTTCTTTATTTTAAAGATCTTTACTTGAGGACAAGCAAAGGTTTAAGTGTGGGGAAATGTGATAGGGACAAAATTCATCTATATTTTTCTAGTTATTTGAAGATGTTTTGTGGTACACTTGTTTTAAATAAACTAGGCATATTCCTTCATATTTGATATTTTACCATTGGAAAGGTGTTTTGGGCTTTTATTGCAGAAAATAACGAAAAACCATCAAAACTATCACCGTCAAAGCACAGCTGGCCCTGGCCTTAGCCGTGATCTGAAACAAACATGGATTTTTGGAGAAAATATAGAGCATGATCGGGCCAACCAGAGTACAGCTGGTGTCAGCCGTGACAAACGGAGCCGGTGCCGGCTCTGCTCTGCCCAGTGTTGGCGAGCTTTTCCAATTATGCGCAAACATGGTAATTTCCTAAGAGTTTTGATATTTTTCAATCTTTACTCAGCCCAAAACTCTTAAGGAATAGATTTTGACCTCTTAGAAGCCTATTTAAACAAGAAAAACACAAGATAAAGGTGTGAATCGAAAGATCAATGTTGCCAATTGCTCAAAAAAGTGGGAGATTGATCATTCAAGGGGCATTATTCAAAAGAGGTTTTCAAGAGAAGAAGAAGAGCTTGTCTATGAGTTCTATCTTTTATCATTTGTTAAATTTTGTAAAACAATGATATGCTTAATGCTTTGATTGTAATTGGATATTATTTTGGAGATTATGATTTTGAATTAACAGGGATTTTTTTTATCAATTGATTATTATCCTTGGTTTTTGATTACTTGAGTTCGTTGGTTATTGATGTGTTTTCTTCTAATTGACTTGGGAAACGATGTTAGGAGTTCACTACATTGATTTCATATTTGTTAAACCTCAATGGACTTGGGAAATGAATTTAAGATTAAAGAACTACTATAAACAAAGATTTGTTGATTTCATATAGAGTATATGGTTATTAATTGATTTCATGTTTATTGCCACATAGAGTATATGGGTAATTATTAAAGGAAGAATTTAATGCATCTTTTGGCTATTTTAGTGTGATTGGAAAATTTGCTAATTTAATCAAGGGATAGTGATTCCATGGATTGGGAAAGAATTGAAATCTATATAAGTGAGTCATGACTTGGGAAACGATTGAATTTTACCTAAGTTCCTTCATGGTGCCAAGATGACAATTGATTTTGATGAATGCTAAGTGATTCCATATTATGTTTTCACGATAGTCGTCTAGTTACATGAAATTTCATCCGTGAATTATAATTATATATATATATATATATATTACTTATTTTTTACTTTTATTATTTAATCACTTTATTGGGTCAGTAAATAATGAACAAAAAGTAATTAGTGTGTACTTGTTCCCTTGAGGATCGATACTCATTAATTCCCTATACTACACTTGCGATGAGTATCATTGCTTTGGTATTAATGTTGTAATTAAAACTTGGTTAAGGGATGGATTTAAATTTAATAATTTTATATAGCCAAAATTTACACATCAATTGCCTCCTCATGGGTTTATCTACTTGGCTGATCTTCGAGGGTGAGGGCAATTAATAATCTTATGCCCTAACTCTCTATAGTTGAAATGTATGAGCAATGGTTGTCCTCCAATTGGGCCTCCTCTCATTTGAACCTTTCTTTTCTTCTACCACTGGAATCCTCTGGGTCTTTTCTGATTTGAATTCTTCAATCCACTTTGATTCTTTTGTCTAGCCTGCTCCATGTCTTCCATTTCAGTCCTTGATGCAATCTCTTTCACAGTGCTATAATTTGCTGGGGCCATACTAACAAGTACCCTTTTCAGTTCAGGCATTAGGCCTTTCACAAAGCGCTTAGTTCGATCTATGTCCGATTGTACTAAAAGTGGACAATACTTTGACAACCTAGTAAAATTAGTTACATACTACCCCACGGTACGGCCTCACTGTTTAAGGTTTTGAAATTCGCCCTCTTTTTGCCCCACCACCTAGCTAGGGATGAATTCCTTCTTGAAACTAGCCTTAAAAATGGTCCACTCGCACTCTTGTCGCTCCCTTTCCCTATTCCACCAGTCTCTTGCAGGTCCTAGCAGCTGAAATGTTGCTAATTGAACATTTCTTTGCTCTAAATAGTTTAGAGCAGCAAAAATATTTTCCATCTGCTTAATCCAATTTTTAGCTTCCTGCACTTGATCAGGTTTTCCTTGAAATTGAGGAGGGTGAAAATTTACGAAGCGTTCTAGAGCTTGGTCCTATAGGATCGCGGGAAAATTAAATACGTAGCTGAAGGCAGCAAATTAAAATTTTTTCCGAGCCAAAATTTATGAGTACTTACTTTTAGGGCGTTTTATTTGAATAATCGAAGTTGGATTTAAATTTGACGGTACTTCCTGAATGGAAACATCTACTTGTCTTGCAAGGACACTAGCTAACCCTCAATTTTGTACTTTAATTGGTTACTATTATGTATAGAACAAGAATTTATATGAACAACCAGAACAAGAAATGATCAGTATAATAAGGTGAATGTTTTGGTGCAATAAAAATATTTATGAGCATTATTGAAAATTTAAAATTGTAGGGACCTAAATAGAATTTTGGATTTGTTCTACCCGTCCCCTAAATATTCGGATTACGACTACTTTTAGTAGAGTGAGAGTATGGGGGTATGCCTAGAACAAAAATTGAATAGTAAGATGAGATAAATATTCTAATATAAATTAATCTATCAGGGGTAATATCGTAATGTTAACCACGATCGGGATTTTGACCGCAATTTCGAAAGAACTGAGAAGGAATTGAGATTTTTGATTCCCACTATTGCATTCAATAAATTTTATAGATTCTATTGATGGACCAAAATTACACTTATTTTCTAAGAAAATTCTAAAGTGCGGTCGACATTGAAACAAGAGGCCAAATATGATTAGTGGATGAAAATAAGCGTCAGAATATTATTGGAGGAGTGAAATATTTATGAGATTATTAAATTGTAAAAGCTTATTGAATAAGCTTAAGAATTTATTATTTAAATTAAATCAACTAATAAAAATTAAGTTCTAAATAGATAGCCCACAATTAGCATTAATTGTGGTTGACTTTGTGACTAATATTGATCACAAAATAGACAAGAAATAGCGGTGGAATAGGCTAAATTTTAGTAGAAATAAGGAAAAAGAAAAAGGAAGAAAATAAAAGGAAAATATGCAATTTTGCAATTCTTTCCAATAAACTATTTGACCAACTATTAAAATAATAGATCATGTGATATTTTGGTCATGGAAATGGCGGTGAGAAAGCTGATTTTCAGCAAGGAAAATGGTAGTCAAGAATAAAAGGAAAAGGAAGATAAATAGAAAGGAAAAAGGAAAGAAAAGGTAGAGAAAATAGGGAGAAAAAAGGAAAAAGGAGAGAGAAAGACAATTTGAAAGGAGGAGAAGAAGAACTTGGAGTTTTTCAAGCCTAAGGAATTCAAGAAACAAGGTAAAGCATTCTACTTCTTGAATTAAAGTTGTAGATTTCATCGCAAGGATTATTATGGTATTAATTTTGTTGGGAAATTCATGGGAATTAAGGAAAATTACTTAGAAATTTGCTATGATGTTGGGCTGTTTTGTGTGTGGTGTATACCAGCTGATTAGAGAAGCTATATGCTATGTTTTATATGGCATATGATGGTTTTTTTTTTTATGGTGGTTTGGGTGGCTGTTCATGGCTGTAAAAGGAGAAGGTGGAATTGAAATGAAATGGATTTAATAGTTGAAAGAAAATGAATTATTATTGTTGTTGTTTATAATTATTGATTTTTGGTTGAGAAAGGATTAATTTGTTGGGTACTTTATCTTTGAAAATTAGAGAATTAAAGGCTCTTATGATGGAATTTAAGATGGATTAAGTGTTATATAGTTGTCAGGATTAAAGAAGAATAGATGGTGTGAAGAGATAAACAAAATAAAAATTCGGCTTTGAAGGAAATCCCGAGTAGCCTTGAAGAACAAATAAATTGTACAAAATGGCTTGTTTGTTTGGAACCCCATGACCTGAAACTTGTAGCCAAATTTCTTAGGATTATTTTGGGATGAATTTTACATGATTTGGAGTTGTGAATAAAAGGTTATGTTGAAAATACCACAAGTTGCCAAAACTGTGATGGGATTGAGAAGCTGAGATGTAGTAAGAAAAACTGAATGAAATGAGAAGGGAAATTAACAGGGACAAAATTCATCTTTATTTTTCTAGTTATTTGACAGTGTTTTATGATATTTTTTTGTAAGAACTAGGCATATTCCTTCACATTTGATATTTTACCCATGGAAAGGTTTTTTTTTTTTATTTGTATTGCAGAAAACGATTGAAAAATGACCAAACTGTCGCCATCAGAGCACGACCAGTGCCAGCCATGACCTACATAGCCGGCGCCAGCCCTGATCTGGAAAATTAGGGGTTTTGTTGTTAAAAAAATATAGCACGGCCGGCACTGGCCCTGATTTGTCCGATGTCGGCAAGCTTTCTAATTATGCACGGAATTGGTAATTTTCCAAGAGTTTTAGTATTTTCCAATCTCGACTCGGCCTAGGACTCTTAGGGAATGAATTTTAGCCTCTTAGAAGTCTATTTAAACAAGAAAAACACAAGATAAAGGTGTGATTTGAAGGATCCAAGCTAGCTACTTATTATTCAAAGATAAAATCACCACTCAAAGGGGCATTATTCAAAGGAGGTTTTCAAGTGAAGAAGACAGGCCTATCTATGAGTTCTATCTTTATTCCTTTGTTTACTTCTCTAGAACAACGGTGTGCTTAATGTTTTAATTGTAATTGGATATTATTTTGCAGATTATGATTTTGAGTTAATTGGAATTTTGATCAATTTGTTGTTATCTTTGTTATTTGATTACTTGTTATTATTGGTTATTGATGCGTTTTTTCCTAATTGACTTGGGAAACAATGTTAGAAGTTCATTGCATTAATTTCATATTTGTTAGATCTTAATGAACTTGGGAAACGAGGTTAAGAATAAAGAACTAATGTAATCAAAGATTGCTTGATTTCACCTAGGGCATAGGGTTATTGGCTAATTTCATGTTTATGAGGTATGAGTTAATACATCTTTTGGTTTCTTTCATTTGATTGGAAAATCTGCTAAATTAATCAAGGGATAGTGATTCCATAGATTGGAAAAGAAGTGGAATCTACATAAGTAAGTTCATGACTTAGGAAACTACTGGATTTTACTTAAGTTCCATCATGATGCCAATATGACAATTGATTGTGATGAATGCTAATTGATTTGATATTAAGTTTTCAAGATAATTGTAGTTACATGAATTTGCATCCTTGAGTTATATCTATTTTATCTTTACTTATTTTCCTTTTCATTCTCTTCTTATTCTATTGATTAAACAATAAATATTTGGATAAGGTATGGTGGGAGCCTAAGTTCTCGTGGATTTGATACTTGCTAGTCCCTATACTATACAATGGGTATAGTTACCTGTATGTGCAGTTTTAGTGGTTGGTATTTTAATTAAAGCTTGATTAATTGAGTAATTTATTAGTAATGTTTTCTACACAAAAAAACACGCATAAGAAATTAGTGGTTCATGAATTGAAAATCATAAAGGAATGTCTTGAGGACATTTTGGATCTAGTTCGACACCAATTGGAATCAAAAGTTATGATATGAAAAAACAAGTCTATAAAGAAGGAGGAAATTCAAAAATTTTGTTGATGAAAGAATAAATTCATATATTGATTCTATGTGCAACATTGGATACACGAGGGATCAAGAAAGCATATGAAAGCTTTGTATACTTATTTGAGGAACAAAGTAAAGGAATGGATAAGTGAATCTTTGATCATCTCACGTCTTTATATCATGATGACTAAGAGATGAAAAAAATAGGAAATTTGGTAATACCTTTAGCAACATATAATTGGTGATATGTGTTGGTTGAGAACTTTAAAATACTAAAGGAAGTGTGAAATAATGACCGATGTAGGATTACCTTAAAGGTCTCGCAATGGCTTAAGGATTACGAATACAATATAACGTAGGACATGAGGTGAGTCCGACTACCCTTTTAAATCCCATTTTTGCTGGTGTGTTTCAAAATATTTGAACATGAACTTGCCTACTTGCTATTTCCATGGACAAGGAAGATCGTGAGTCCCAAGCCTTTTAAACTCCATTTGGTTAAGTGTTTTTCTAAAACGATCATGTGCTTTCCCGACATATTATGAGATGAATGTTACACTTGAGTTTGAAAGCATTATTGAGCACTCGATTTCTTGAAGATTTTGAATATGGAATATCTCGTGTTATCTTTTCAATTTCCAAATCCTAGTTTTGGTGAAGAGTTTCCCTGATATGGAAAATGTTTTCTTGAGGTGCTCAAGTGTGAGCTTTCTATATGGATTTGGAAATATGATGAAGAATATGAATTTTGAATTCTTGATTTTCTAAACATGTCAATCCTTAAATCCAATACATGACTAACATGAATACTTGACAAAAGCATATTGTCAGTTTTCTTGATCATGCAATCATACAACAGGAGGAATTAAAACACAAAACTTCACATCGGATCACCTTTTAAGTAATTAATGGACAAAATAAAAAGATGAAAAATTACCTACGGTAGCGTCTCTATAAACAAAAATTTCCTTTTCCTGATGGCACGATCTAGCAAGAGTGGTTGCGCTTCATCAATTGTTAACCAGAGATAGTTCGTTATCAACCCTATACAATCACAGTGTGAGATTGTCTTTAACACAGTCCACACAAAGACAACACTTAAGACACCGAAATTTTGTGCTAGCAGAATGAGTTCTGGCGGCTAGGGTTTTCTTATTAGCCAGAAGAAGAAGAAGAGGAAGTGAAGAGCTAGTTTCTTTCAGAGGAAAAAAAAAATCTCTGTAATTAATTCAATGATAAAAAACCCACGGCATACATACCAAAATATAGTGTCCATGTTTTTTGTAATTAGAATCCGTAATTAATATGGATTCATTAATTACTAATTACCGTTATAATTATTGTTAATTATAATATGCCGCACGAATTATAACTAATTATGATTTGACTATACCAACTTCTTCTTTTCACAATCAACCCTATAATATTATCAAATAACATCTTGAGCACTCAATCCTCTATTTTGTATTACCTATTAGGCTACCCGATCTATTAATAGCACAATATGAATTAATCTAAATATCTTTAACACTAATAATGCTCAATAATTTAGAAGTAGAGTTAATTTATTAAATCTATAATTAATAAATCCATATTTAGCAGATCACGAGCAGTATCTAGCAACACATTTTGACCACCCTGTTAGGATTCGTGGACTCCTAAATGCGGAAAAATATCAATGAATCCCTTCCGAGGATCCAAGTAAATGATTAAGAAGATCGTAGGTTTGCAGAATTACTACTGGTTGGTGAAATCGATATCCTTCGATTTCGATGGTGCTGCTGCACGTGCAACCCGAATGATTAACAGACGCTACAATGTGCGAACGTCCTCTATCGAATACACACCGTGAACTCACTCGTCACCCAAGGAGTGCTAGCATCTAGGGTTTGAAAGGGTTGGGGTTTTTTTTTTTCTGGTAGAGAATGGCACGAATGTTCTCAACAGAATTAGCCTCTTTTAAAGACGGCTAGGGTTTTCTTAAAAACCCCTAAACCTCTTAGAGTCCAACCCTAATAGTATCTTATCATATTTTAATTTTAAATTCAAATTAAATTAAAACTGATATGATAAGATTCTGTCATTATCTCGGTTATTTAAACAATTAATTTACCGAGTCAGATTCTTATAATCTGGACATTATCCAAATATATCGAATGTGGATATATTTCCAAATTTATTGTATCTAGTAAATTTTCTAAGTTTGATTAACCTAGACATATTTCCAAATTCATCAAATCTAGTTACCAGAAAAATAACCTAACAAGTTCGCTTATTGTGTGACCCTATAGGTTCATTTAACACTAGCATTGTGCTCAAATCATATTTAAATGGTGCACAAGTTATAAGCGGTTTCTAACAAAACATTATAACTATCCAGGTTAAATAAAGATCGATGATCTCTTTGAACCAAACCATAATTTTATATTTAGTCATTTCGTCACACCATATCCAGATTAATCATAAGGCACGGATCATGTCATCCTTATTAAGCTTAATTAATTATTTCTTGATTTCATAGTAGATTGTTCAAACAAATGATATCAATATCTTAGATTGATATATTTGAGTATGGCCATACATTTTAACAGTCTAACTTATCAAGGGGGTCATGTATATCTCTCTCGTAATTAAGAGGGACAAATTCCTTCACTATCAATCATATTCCTCTCCTTGATTTATTCTATATCTAACAGTAGTCTAATTTATTATCTGGTTAAAGACAACTTTAGACAACGTCAAAATATAGAATTTATCAAGTAGGAAACTATGATGAATTTAGGTCGAAGGACTTTTAATATCATTATGGCTTGAAAGTACTTATGACATGTTCCATGAAGTACTCTCACAGTGGGTCATGTCCCATACAATGCTCTCTAACATTTATTTATGTTTTGTCTCGATATCACAAATATCCATGACCAGTAAAACATAGCCATCAAGTCACAAATATACTAATCATAATTTATTATTATTCCAATAATAATAATAATCGATTAGGGACAGTTTTAGAATAGTCATTGTATTCATTGTGGGGTTTTACTATCAAGTCACATACTTGATGACCATAAAATAAAATGCACTATTCATGGAAAGAAAAACCTCATATTATTATATAAAACATAACAACAATAGTATAAGTACAAATTGACTCTAAGGCATATCCTTAACGCACCTAATACTCCAAAAAGTCAAGTGGTTTGACATGAACCTTTCAATAGCAAATAAAAGTACCATAAACTTTTTTCACCATACAATATCTCATTCATTTAGGAGTATAGAGTTAGTGCCAACTCCCTCCAGAATATTAATTAATTTTGGCTTGAATATTTTAGTACTTGTTCCCAAAATTCACTACTCATCATGGGTATCAATTGGAACCATTTCCAATACACAATCGCCTTGGCTACGGATTTCTCGAGTAGTAATTCCTATAAGTGGTCGTGAGATATTCGCCCCTACTATTAAGAGTGGTGAATCCTTTATTGATCCTCTCAACTACTTTTGTTTGCTTCATGTTCTACCCAATATCCATCCCATAGATGGTCTTATCAAGATTCCAAACATTGGAACCAATGTCCAACACTAAGCAAATAAAGTACCTTAAAGATATCAAGTCTAAGGATATTTGCATATTTAATACAATTAGATTCTATCAATGACACTAAATAGTTATTAATGTGATTATCTCATAGCTAGGTCATCTAATGTATTTGTTCTGGAAAGAGGCATCCACGCGTTAACTTTGGGTATCACAATACTCATAGATGTGAGAACCACCGCCTGATCAAATTTGGAGGTATAACACGTGCTAGTCTTAATGCATTAATGATGTCATATCTCATTAATACTATGACTACGGATAATTTAAGTACAAACAATATTCAGTGCAGTAGGAATCTCACATTATAATCTTTATCATGATTTTCTTAACACAGTGTTGCACTTCAGACTTTATCTAACAGTTAGTTTGTGCAAAAGTATAAATTAAACATACTGAAAGATAAAGAATGCCTTATTTTATTTAATAATACACAATATACAGAGTACATGTGATTGCCTCTATGGCATAACACTAACAAACTTTGACTTGCACTAGAACCAATCATTCATGTATCTAATACTGAATAACTCAACATGTTTGTCATGTTTCTTTTGGGATAGTGATTTTGTAAGCGGGTCAGCTATGTTCTCATCCGCAAGAACTCTCTCTATTTTTGCATATTATCTATCTATGATTTCCCTAATCAAATGAAAACGTCTGAGTACATGCTTAGATCACTGGTAAGACATTGGCTCTTTTGCTTGTGCAATTGCTCCATTGTTGTCACAATGTAGAGATATTAGTTCAACAACGTTGGGAACCACTCCAAGCTCCATCATGAACTTCTTGATCCTGACAACTTCCTTAGCTACTTTTATAAGTGGCTATTACGCAGTTTCGGTTGTTAAGTTAGCAACAGTTTCTTGTTTAGAACTCTTCCAATTTATTGCCCTACTACACAACGTAAACACGTAGCCGTACTGTGATTTGAAATTATCTTTATCAGATTAAAAACTAGCATCAGTATGCCCGTTTATTTAAAAATCACCTCCTACATATACTAAGAATACATCCTTAGTCATTTGCAAGTATTTAGGGATATTCTTCACAACTGCCCAATGATCCTCACCAGGGTTAAATTGGTATTTGCTCGTTAAACTAAGAGCACATGATACATCGGGCCTAGTACAAATCATAGCATACATGAAAGATCTAGTTGCCGAAGCATAAGTAATCCTACTGATGTGATCCATTTCAACTTGTGTCTTTAGAGACATCGACTTTGAAAGGTTTATCCTATAGGACATGGGTAAGAATCTTCTTTTGGATTGATCCATGTAAAACCCCTTTAGCACTTTTTCTATGTATATAAACTGTGAAAGACCTAAGACTATGAAAGACCTAGTAACCTTTTTGATCTATCTCTATAGATTCTAATTCCAAGAATATAGATTGCATCTCTAGGGTCTTTCATGGAGAATTTCTTGGACAACTGAACTTTTACTGATTAAAGGACAGGTACATCATTTCCTATTAACCATATGTCATCTACATAAAGTAATAAGAAAGCTACTGCACTCCCACTAACCTTTTTATATACACAAGGTTCGTTTGTATTTTGAATGAAACTAAACTCTTTAATTGTTTCATCAAAATAGATGTTCCAACTCTTAGAAGCTTGCTTAAGTCCATAAATAGAGCTTTGTAGCTTCCACACTTTTGTGCTATCATTGGACGTGAAACCCTCAGATAATGTCATATACACTTTCTCAATCAGGTTTTGATGCGTAAATTTTGGGTGTATAAAAATCATTAAATTTAAATCCACCCATTAGTCAATTTTTAATTAAAATATTAATCCCAAAATACACATGCGAGCAAGTATACTCATCGCAAGTATAGTATAGGGAATTAACAAGTATCCACAAAATAACAAGTACACACTAACCACTTTTCATTCATTGTTTAACTGATCCAATAAAGTGATAAAATAATAAAGAGAAAATAAAAAAATATATACAACTCAAGAATGTAGGAATATGCAATTTAGACAACTATCTTAGAAAACATTATAATGAATCATCTAGCAATTATCTCAATTAAACATTATCTTGGCATCATGAAAGAATATAAAGTAAAATTCAACCATTCTCCAAATCATGAATCTACTTATATAGATACCACTTCTTTCCCAATCCATGGACTCACTATCTTTTGATTAAATTAGCAAATTTCCCAATCAAACTAATATAACCAAAACACACATTAAATTTAATTCCTCATAAACATGAAATTAGCTAATGACCCTTTTCTCGAGGTGAAATCAACTAATCTTTGATCATTTTAGTCCTTTAATCTTAACTTCGTTTTTCAAGTCCATTAAGATTTGACAAATATGAAATCAATGCAATGAACTTCTAACATCATTTTCTAAGTCAATTACAAGAATCACATCAATAACCAATGATAACAAGTAGTTAAACTCCAAAGATGATAGCAAATTAGTCAAATAACTAAATTAATACAAAACTATGAATAATAAAATAATGTTAAATTATAATGATAATATTTAATACATCATTGTTTAAGAACATGAATACAAAGGTAAAAGAAATCACTTATAGACAAGCCTCCTTCTTCTCCCTTGAAGACTCTCTTGAACAACCTTTCTTGGATGGTGAATCTCTCATTCTTTGATTGATTGAAATTTTTGGTCTTAGATTCACTATTTTATCTCTTGTGTTTTCTCTTGATTTTATAAGCTTCTTTGATACCAAATTCATTTCTTGAGGAGTCTTGGCCGAGTAGGAATTGGAAAATATCAAAATCTTTGAAAATTTCTAAATTTGTGCACATGAATTTCATGTTCCAGAATAGGCCTGGCGCCGGTTCAAGTTGACCCATCTAGCGCTAGGTGTGTTCTGCTATTTCCCTGAATTTTGCCTTGTTTCCCTCTGGCTGTCCAGAATGGACCCGGCACCTAGTACACTTGCGAGACCCGGCGCCAGGTGTAATCAGGAAAATCTCCAATTTTGCTCAAAAATAACTTAAATCTGCACAGATTTGTCAAAAAAATACTTTTTACAAGCAAAATGTCAAATATGAAGAAATATGCCTAGTTATTACAACAAAAGTATCTCAAATTAACCTCAAATTACTAAGAACATAATGATGATTGTAGCCCCTATCACATACCCCCACACTTGAACTTTTGCTAGTCCTCAAGCAAAACACTTAATACCAAGAAAACTATCAAGAAAACACAAGTTCTTTGTCATTCTAAAATTTTTCAACATAGCAAGGATTATAACTTCTCTTCATCCTTTAGATAAAACTCTTATCATTCACTCTATTTGAAAATAATTCAATCTTTGAAACATTTGACAAGATATCACAAAACTCTTGAAGTCAAATTAATCGAGTGTATACCTTAGTCTAAGAAAATTATTTCACCCTTCAAGTTAAAAACATAGATAACATGAATCACACAAGTTAATCTATCTACCATTTTTGGATTATAAATCCAAAAATTGCACAACTCAAGTCATGTCAAATTTTTTTCTCTTTATTTTTTCAATGACTTAGGGATTTGGTAGCCTCAACTGCATGGATTTCTCTTCACATACCGCATTAGCCCCCTTATAGTCAGCACTCATCATTTTTCAACAATCTTTCTTCTCTTTTTCTCTTAGGAATTCACAGCCTCAAGAAAGTGGATTTCTGTTTACTATTCGTATTGGCCCCATAATAATGCAAAAATAATTTTTTTTTCCCTCATCTTCAAAGAGGAAACTATAACTCATTTTTCTCAATGTTTCAACTCACACAATATTTTTTTCCTTAATTTCTTTTTCAATCTTTCCTCTCAAAGATCTATTATCAACTCACATTCCTTATCACAACTCAATGCCAAGCAAAAATTAAACTCATAATACAAGAGTTAGCCAATAAACTCTCTCCATAATCATCATATTCTCTGTATTCAAACTAGATAAGTCAAATAATACTTAAACACCAATGCATAAATAAGATTAATCCAAATTCTCAAATCTTGAAAAATATCCTATCTAATAAACAAATTTCATAAAAATCCACCAAATGAATGACAAAAATTCATATCCAAGTAAGAAAAAGATTTACCACCTTACATAAATAATGAAAACCATAAAAAATGATATGAAAAATATTTCTTCAACAACATTCTCTCCCCCCCCCCTCTCCCCCCACTCCCACTTAAACTGGACATTGTCCATAATGGCCAAAGATAGAACAATAAAAGCAAAGCTAAGAAGACCAAAATCAATAAAGAGGGAGCATAAAAAGAAGAAAGTAATTACAGGACATAGTATGTCCACCATGGTCGAATCCACCACAAAGAGTAGTCATTAGAAAGTCACAAGAGTTCCTAACTTGAAAGAAACAAAAACAAAGAAAACATAAACCTAGAAAGAGAAAGCGAAACAAAGTAAAAGTGAAGGCAAAGAAAAAGAAGTACAAAGGACCAATGAACAATCTTGACTCATAAAGGGTAACATCGAGGTACTCTAAAGTGCTAAGTTCTTCACCCAAATATGGTTTTAATCAACTTCCATTTACCTTAAAGACCCCCTTAGCTGGATGACAAACCTCGATAACTCCAAATGGACAAACTCGATGTATCTCATATGGCCCCGACCATCTTGACTTCAACTTACTCGGAAAAAGTCGAAGTCTAGAATTAAACACTAACACCTTATCTCCTTGTTAATACTCATGAGGGGAACAAATATGCCTATCATGACAATGTTTCATCTTATCTTTGTAAATCCGCGAATTATGATAGGCATCGTTACGCCACTCCACCAACTCATTCACTTGAAGCAATCTTTGTTATCCTACAAGGTGAAGGTTAAAATTGACAAGTTTAATCGCCCAATGAGTCCTATGTTCAATTTGCACCAGTAGATGACATAATTTCCCATACGCCAATCAATAGGGAGTTGTACTAATCGGAGTTTTAAAAGCAGTACTATAAGCCCAAAGAGTACCATCTAGCATCAAACTCCAATCCTTTCTTGTATGAATATTAACCACCTCAACTTGGCCACTAGTTTGAGAGTGATGAGGGATAGCAAACTTATGGGTAACGGCTAAATGTTTGAGGACTTTATCTAATTGGGTATTACAAAAATGGATTTCCTTATCACTAATGAGTACCTTTGGCACTCCAAACTGAGTGAAGAGTTTTTTAAGGAATTTTACTACAACCCGAGCATCATTAGTAGGTAAGGCTTGCGCCTCAACCCACTTAGATACATACTCAACCGCAACCAAGATTTAGTTATTACCCAAAGAACTAGGAAAAAGGGCCTATGAAATCAATTCTCCAACACTAAAAATTTTCACAAGCTTGAAAAATTTGCAATGGCATCTTATTAGATTTAGAAATGTTATCAGTACGTTGACACCTATCACAACTGTCGACAAACCTGTGAGAGTCCTTGAAGAGTATTGGCTAATAAAATCTAGATTTAAGCGCCTTCCTTGTCGTGTTGTTAGCTTGGTAGTGTCCTCCCATAGGTCCTTCATGGCATTATTTCAGGATAGTCGTATTTTTCACGGAATCCACAAATCTTCGAATGATTTGATTCGCAAAACACTGAAACAAGTAAGGATCTTCCCAAAAGTAATGCCTTACTTCGAAGAGGAATTTCTTCTTTTTTCGTGCATTGAAATCTTCTGGAATAATTTTTGCAACCAAGTAATTAACAAAATCCACATACTAAGGTATTTGAGAAATCTCACCATCAGCAAGTGGAAGTTGCTCATCCGGGAAGGTGTTATTGATGTCTTTTTTGGAATTAATTAATTATATAAATAATAATATGTTTGAATTAATTAATATCAAATGTCTTTTATATTCACATTATTAGTAGTTTGCCTTACTAAAACTTTATTAGCACTCATATATATTATTTGTAATAAAAAAAATATATTGTTAATTATTATTGGAATAATTTATTTATTATTAATATTATTTTATTATTTATTATTTATTAATAAATTATTTATAATATATTATTAATATTACTTATTATTTGGTAGTGGTATTATTTATTATTTATTACCAATACTATTTAGGATTTATTAGTAATAGTACTTATCAGTTATCACTAATTTTATGTACTATAAATATTATTTATAATTATTATTGTATTATTGTTTGTTAGTATATAAATATTGTTATAATTTTTATTTATTATTTACAACACCTATATTATTTTGATTTATCAAATTCATCTTATTCTGTAAAATGCTTTAGCAATTAGTGATAGAGCTTAAGACTTTGATGTCATAGCTAGATGTTGTTGTTACTAGCTGAGCTAAGCATGTTAAGTTGGGAGTTATTTGTACCTATGGAAATTTGTTGCTTAGTTGTGCACCAATGGTGACTTATACCCTATATTTACCCCAAGCACGGCTGGTTTACCTTGAACCAACTTGGAAGGCTATTATGTCAAGGAAAAGCAAGAGATCAAGTAAGTCTTTGCATAAAGCTATTTGAAGCTCAAAATCACTTTGGCAAGTCAGAATGTATTGTATACGTGGAAATGTACTTAGGATGCAACAAATTTTTTTTCCCCTTTTCTGTTCCATCAAACGATTTCAAGTTGAGCAACCAAATTTACACATAAAGCTAATTTTTGCCTGAAAACTAATTTTGACACGAACTTTGTAAAATATAATTGCTATTTCAAAGAAAATACTTTGGATGATTCTTCTTTTCCTAAAAAGGACAAATACAATGTTGAGTACTTAATAAGGATAGACTACTAGGACTAGTATTTGAAGGGCTGGGTAAGTCTCTCAGTAGGAGGCCACCTCTGAGAGGTGAGCTCTACCTAGACAAAACGATAGTTATTGTTGGTCAGGCCGGTCCGAGCTAGCAGTACAGTTCAGGTGGATTGTTTATTTTCTGAGAGGACAACCAGTAAGTTTGTGTGTAGAGATGAAGGAGTATTTCATCCGGGGGGCCGTACACCCACCTTGTATCGGAAAGCACAAAATGTGGCATCATGATCATTCCCTTGTCATGATGAATAAAGTGTGGCATCCTAACCGTTCTCTTGTCATGGTGTGCAAAATGTGGTGCCATGTCCTTTCATGATACATGGCTTCATAGTAAAATTTATTTAAGTGGTTATTTCTTTACAAGTTGAGCACTTTTATTTTATAAATGCTGATCAAACACAACTCAGTGTTCAAAGATAAATTTAAGGACTTTCTGACTTTTTATTATGACTTGTTCAGAACTTGTATACAAAAATTTCTTTTCCTGAAATACCATGAGCACACACAGGGCTTACTGAGAAATGTTTCTCAAACTTTTATATATCATGTCTTCAGGTCGATCCTACTTCGAATGTTAATTTACTTTTGTTGTCATGAGCTTGGAAGACTTATTTTGATGTATTTATTATTGGAGATTTTATTTACCTTCTATTTGTTCCAAGACTTGTATAAGTATTATTTTGGAATTGTAGTAAGTTTATTTTAATGTTATTTCTTCTATGTTTTCTATTACCTTGTTATAAAGACCTTTTGTTTTAAGCACAGGGCGACATCCCCATCCTTTTTTGGGTACGTATGTAGCGAGGTGGTACAAGTGGTATCAGAGACTAGGTTTAGGCAGCCATTGATAATATTTGCATTTATTACACTATGCTTTATACTCTCTAGTGCTAATCTATATGTTATGTCTGTAGGATGGTTTGGAGATTCGCATCTGTTACCTGAGATTAGCCTTTTATGTATGGTAGAACACCTACTCTAATTCCTATAATGGACCTATCCTCTTCGGGCACGGAACTCGATGCTGGGTCAAATTGGTTATAGTTAGAGAGTGGTGACAGTAAGACGGAGATTGAAGTTTGCAACCCTATTGTGCCAAATGATGTTAAGGAAGAGAGTATTGTAGTTGCGGTTGCTGAACTAGAGTTACCCGAGCAGGAAAGAGGAGTTGAGGATGTATAGGTAGTAGACCATCCCATACCAGTGGTTGATTTAGTCTCACATAGTGAGGGTAAGGGGGAAGCTCCTGATCTTAACTTTGGTGGTGAGGGAGAAGAGGAAATGGGTGATGCTGATGGTGAGGGAGGTGAGGAATTGAGTGATGTTGATGATGAGGGAGGAGAAGAGATGGATGATTTTGTGAGTGAAACAGAATGGGGATGGAAAAGTCTGATGAGGAGGAGGAGGAGCTAGTTGTGTCTCCTCAGACTCCACCAATAGGAGAGTTTGACATTACCCATTTTAGCTTTGACTTTGGGGAGTCCGGTAATGAGGGACCCAGTCAGAATGATAGACTCACACTGGGTATAAGAGCACTTCGGGAGTCAGCCTTTAGGGCGAAGGACAAACGAAAAGGGAAGGTGGAGGAAAGTCCTAGGAAGAGTGTAACTAATGTTTATACACTTAGGTTCAGATTGAGCATAAACTGCAGGAAGAGAAGTGAAGGATGGTTCGAAGAATCTATTTCCGATTACTTGAATGACGACTAAAGCAGCAAGAAGACTTAGTGGATTTGTGATGCAATTTGTTAATTAGGAAATCCATTTATTGAGTTCATGGCTTTGTTTACTTTCTTGTCTATGAGTATCTGATTCCTATAGAGGTATCATCTATGATATCCAATTTCTTCTTGTTAAAGTTTGATTTATTTTGAATAAAACTTTTGAGTATTTCACTTCTTAAAAAAAAAAACTCTTATATATTCAATAAGTGAGCAAACATTATAAATATTATCTTTGTATTATATGTTTGCATTCATATATATGCATTTGTCGACTTATAATTGTGGTCATGATGATCAAAGATGGCACCTAGACGTAAAATTTTAGCAATAGGTAGAACCGATCATGTCAGAAAACCTTAAACACTTGAAGACAAGCTAAAAGAGAACTCTAGCCAGATGTGAGAAAAAAAGCACGAAGAAGAACAAGAGACAGGAGTTGGGGAATCTTCTAAGGTGACAGCTCGACTGGCCCGATTAAGACCCCACTACTGAATTCTGCCAGTTGAAGAAATGTAGTTTTGGCTAGATAAGTAAAATTTGTTAGGAATCTGACTTATTTTTCTTTTGAGGATTATGGTAGCATATTAGACAAGGATTGATTATCGAAGTAAGGAGTTAAGTTGGTTATAGAGATAGAATAATACATTTTTGGGGATCAGATGGGTATGATTAAATTTTTGAAGAGGTAGGTGAAGGAAGTGTAGAGCATAATACTAAGAGAGAAAGGTTCATAAACTGTTGTTGAAGGAATACTAAGGATATCTAGCCTGGTGTTATAGCTTGCAGGGCCCAGTAGTAATGGAATAAGAAAAGGATGGAAGTTTAAAGCTATGTATAGACCAAAGAATATTGAATAGTATGGTCATCAAGGATATATGTGGTTACTCATATGTTAGACCCGAGATAGGGATAGCATTAAGTGTGAATTTGGGAAGGGGATATACATGAGATTGGGACTAACATTGGGAATAAGTACTAAGGTCAGGTGGTGATGTCAAACTGATTGACAAAGGCTCTAATGCTTATGGAGTAGATGCATAAGATTCCAATCCAACTTTGATAATTTTGTGGTGACTTTTTAGACAATGTCTGATGTATTCTGAATGCCATTAAGGACATGGGACAGTTGAAATTGAAGTTAGAAAATGGAGGTAGCATAAATTTCTGTTAAGCTTAGTGGATAAAAGTTTAGTCGAGCATAGTTTTATTTCTAGAATGAGAGGTAATTAGGGGCAGTTTTAATATAGCCCTAGCCCAGGTAGAGGCTACATGGGATGTCATTAAGTATTGTATCCAAGTAGGATTTTAAGTTCGCTGCAAGATTTTAGACTAAGTTCCTAGAGATAATGGGATCAACTTAGAAGTTTTGTGCTACTGCATATTCTCAAAATTGATAGCCGATCGAAGAGACTTATTCAGATATTGAGGACAAGTTTAGGGTATGTATATTGGACTTTGTTGATAAATGGACTGAATGCGTGATCGTATAAAAGTAAGCCTGCAGTAACAATTATCGATCTTCTATTGTTATGGCCTATATGAAGCGATGCAATGCTAGACATGTCAAGTACCATTATAGTAGGGATAAATAGAAGATAGGAAGGTTATCAAATCCAGTGAAGTTTGTGTTCAAGAAATGGCAAACAAGGTAGAAGTAACAAGAGAAGGACTGAAGGTAACTCAAAGTCAATAGAGGAGCTATGCGAATGATAGGAGGAGAATGTTGGGACGGTCGTCTATAGAATAGACTTGCCAGACAATTTGTTGAGATTACGAGTCGTGTTTCATATATCTTGACTAAAGATGTATGATCCTGATTCAAAACACATTTTAATGACGAGCCTTTGCTATTGTAACCTGATTTGAGTCATATGAGAAAACCGATTAAGATTCTAAATCGAAGCATCACGACTCTTTAGAATAAGTAGATACTAAAGGTGAAAGTGTTATGGGAATATCATGAAACACAAGAAGTTAACTGGATTATTAAATCATTTCCAATACCAAAATGGAAATGGGATGAGGTAACGATGGACTTCGTCACCGGTTTGCCTATGTCAAAGACCCAAAAGAATGCCATTTGGGTAGTGGTTAATCAACTGATGAAGACAGCGCACCTTATCCCTGAAGTGTATGGGACTTTATGGAGAAGTAAGCTCAGACAAATATACAGGAAGTAGCAAGTTGCATGGAGTACCCTTAAGTATCGTCTTTGACCGAGACTCGAGGTCCACATCGCGATGTTAGGCAAAGTTCCAAATATCTATGGGTTTGATTTGAGGTCAACATGTCAATACATAAGATGCCACATGGGAAGTGGAAGAATGGATGCACAAAAAATAGCCCGACTTGAGAGAAAGATACGCGCCGAATTTTGAGACGAAATTCTTCTAAAGAGGGAGGATGTAAAACTCCACGTAAACCTACCCTAGTGTTATAGGGTTGGGGTGCATATTGTATCATATTATATAAAAATATATTTCTTGGATAAATTCGTATGCTTTTGAATTGTGATATAAGGGTTATATGGTTTGTTTTTTCTTGATGAGTAGAAAGGGTAAAAATGAAATTTTGCTTAAGGTCAAATTAGGAAGAAGGTTTGAGGCTTAGTAAGGAAGAGAATTTGGTTGGGAAGAATAAGAGTTAGTGTGGTTATGTGGTTAGAGCTTTGTGAGTTAATCTTTAAAAGTCTTGAGTTCAAATCCAATCACCTAAGTTTAATTCTTATTTATCCTAAGCAATGTTTGAATTTCACTTTTCTTACATTCCTTAAAGCTAGGAATGTTGTCTTAGGGAAGACACAATGGTAATGTCCTAACCATGTGATCTTGTCCTAAAAGAAAATCTAGAAGAGATTTGGTCTCCACTATTTTAGCAAGCCTTGTCCTAACCTATTTAAATTTAAACTACTCATATTTCTTTAATTCTTTTCAATTTCTATAAAATGTCTTGGATAATTCTTAGCTTGAATTTTCGAAATTTCCAGCTTTTGGGGATAGGAGGATGACCGAATTTTAGGATGGAAAATAGGAAGGAGGTTTTCAATTAATTACTATAGCTTTTCTTCCAAGAACTCTATTTTCTTCTTGTTCTCGTTTTGGTTAAAAATCTACAAATTTTCCAACAATTCTTCTTGGCTGATTTTCAAAAATTGCATCAACCTTTGCCTATATAATTCTTACTAGCAACCAACCATTTTATGTAGATAAGAAAGCTAGAAATACCTTGGAATTTTGCAGCTTGAACAAGCCCTACCTAACCAGAAATTTTCCAGCAAACTATTAAGAATTAGACATGAATATTGAGCCATCCATTTATGCATAAGTATGCCTGAAGCTTTCCTCCTTCTTCTCCATGATGGTGGCTGGAAAACCACCATTAATGGGCCTTCAAATACTCCTAGATTTCAGCTGCAAATCTATTTCAAAGTGGTTCGAAATTTCTGCTCAAAATCCTTCCAAATCCCAAAAATTCTTGTAGCTACAATCCATAATTTTTCCAGCTAGCCTAAAAAAGACAAGTACCGACTTCTTCATCAGTCTTCTTCATATTTTCAGCCACCTTGTAGCCACAGACAGAACACCTTGTCTTAATCATCTACCAAGGCAATTAGAGCTCCATTAACAGAGCTCAAAACACTCCTATCTTTACTCCATTCAAAACTTTTCAAATTTGAAAATTAAATTCCAGATTTTCCTCCATTAAACAATCACCTAGATAGATGATCAAACCCGAATTTTCTTTACTCTTGTACAATGATTTTCAGCCAGCTACAAGGATGAAACCATTCTTCATTTCATGATCAAAATATAGCAATTCTAGCCACCCACCATTAACGGACAAGAAACCTTCAAGGAGAAAACATTATTACCAAATCTTCTACCTCAAACATCTCCACATTTTCCTCACTTTAAAATTCAAAATAGTTGAGCTCTCTCTCTCTTCCTTGGATAACCAAAACTCTCCTCCTTAGCTAGGCCATTCGGCCATCATTTACTAGACACCTACAAATCATTTTCTCTCAATTTCCTCTTGTGTTCTAAAGAACACCAAGAACACGCACTAAACTTCTTCAACCTCCAATCACCTCTATTCATCCTAAATCACTCCAAAAACTATCAAACCAACTATGAATCAACATATACTCATCCATAGCACACTCCATAACACTAAAAACACAAAAATTGATATTCCATTATGATCAAACAAGCTTTTTGTCCAAGAACAAGAAAAACATCAAAAAGGTAAACTTAATCACCTTGACCCTTCTTCAGTTCTTCATCACCATTTTCTCATCATCCTAATCATTCTCTCTCTCTCTCTCTCGCTTGGCCGAACCATTGGTCGCCATCCTTGAACATACTTCAATCAAGGACTCCACATGCACTTATAGACCTTCAGTGTACAAAGCGATATCTTCAACTAACGATCATCAAACAAGTATTTCTTTTAGGATATTCTCCTTAAATTTTCAAACTCAAGGCTTTTAGATGATGGATTTACTGGCTTGATTGAATGGTGTTAGGTTGGAAATATGTATATGGGCGAAATAAATAATTTTAAGACATGAAGATTGAAATGCATATTTTGACTTAAGAGCTATTGTTGTATTATGCTTTGAGAACATTGTATGTTTATTATGATTAAAGGCTTTACGTCACTAGTATGGATGTTTTGATGTATGATGGACATTATATCACCATTTTTTGATTATGCCTTCATGATGTTATTTTTTGTCAATAAATATCTAGATAATAGTATAGCTAATACAAGTCTATTTTTGGGCAAATCAACACGTTATTTATTAAATATATGTGTGTATAAATATATATAATTTTTTGTACTAGTAATTCACTGTGGTCATTAAAAAATATTGTTTGAAATACCTTTATTATTATTTGTAGTATTATTATCATTAATAATATTATTATTATTAGTATCATGGTTTAATTTAATTTATTGATTTCGGACAACATTAAATAGTTTTAACTCAAATAATATTATTTTATCGGATAAATAAATAAAAAAAATTTTTATTAAACATTATGAAATATAAATAATAATAATAATAATAATAATAATAATAATAATAATATATTGGAATTAATTGATATCAAATGTCTTTTATATTCACATTGTTCTTAGTTAGTCTTACTAAAACTTTTATTTGCACTCATATATATTATTTGTAATAAAAAATATATTTTTAATTATTATTAGAACAATTTATTTAATATTTAATATTTATTACTAAAATTATTTATAATCTATTATTATTACTTATTATTTGTTAGTAATATTATTTATTATTTATTACCAATATTATTTAGGATTTATTATTAACAGTACTTATCACTAATTTTATTTACTATTAATATTATTTATAATTATTATTGTTTGTTAATAAATAAATATTATTATAATTTGTTATTTATTATTTACAACACTGATATTATTTTGATTTATCAAATTCATCTTATTCTATTAAATGCTTTAGCAATTAATGATATAGCTTAAGGCTTTGATGTCATAACTGGATGTTGTTGTAATTAGTTGAGCTAAGCATGTTAAGTTCGAAGTTATTTGTACTTATGCAAATTTGTTGCTTACTTGTGCACCAATGGTGACTTATACCCTATATTTATCCTAAGTTGGGCTGGTTTGCCTTGAACCAACTTAGAAGGCTATTATGTTAAGGAAAAGTAAGAGATCAGGTAAATCTTTGTATAAAGCCGTTTGAAGATCAAAATCACTTCGACAAGTCAAAATGTGTTGTATTGGTGGAAATGTACTTAGGATGCAATTATGGACAATTTTCTTTTCCTTTTTCATTCCATCAAATGATTTCAAGTTGAGCAACCAATTTAACCAAAAGGCTAAACTTTGCCTAAAAACTAATTTTGACAAGAATTTTATAAACCAGAATTGCTATTTCAAAGAAAACACTTTGGATCATTCTTCTTTTTCCAAAAGGGACAAATATAATGTTGAATACTCAACAAGGGTAAACTACTAGGACT
The DNA here is from genome assembly GCA_026120185.1 of Voacanga thouarsii. NCBI lineage: Eukaryota > Viridiplantae > Streptophyta > Magnoliopsida > Gentianales > Apocynaceae > Voacanga > Voacanga thouarsii. The sequence goes on from JANUWF010002207.1 coordinate 2,073,784, forward strand.
AGTCTTTGAAAGGCTGTGTAAGTCTCTTAGTAGAAGGCTACCTTTGAGGGTTGAGCTTTGCCTAGACAAGATGACAGTTCTTGTTGGTTAGGCCGGTCTGAGCTAGAAGAGCATTTTAGGTGGACTATTTTTTTCAGAGCGGATAGCCTGTAAGTTTGGGTGTAGAGATGGAGGAGTATCTCACCCGATGGGCCGTACACCCACCATGTATCAGAATGCACAAAGTGTGGCATACTAATCATTCCATTGTCATGATACACAAAGTGTGGCATTCTGACCGTTCTCTTGTCATGGTGCATAAAGTGTAGTGCCATGTCCATTCATGATGCTTGGCATCATAGTCAACTTTATTTTAGTGGTTATTTCTTTAAAAGTTTAGCACTTTTACTTTACAAATGCTGATAAAACACCACTCGGTGTTTAAAGATAAATTTCTAGACTAGCAGACTTTTTTTATGACTTGTTCAAAAATTGTATACCTAAATTTCTTTTCCTGAAATACCATGAGCACACATAGGGCTTACTGAGAAATGTTTCTCACACCTTTTTACATCATGTCTTCAGGTCGATCCTACTTCAAAGGTTGATTTACTTAAGTTGCCATGAGCTTGGAAGACTTATTTTGATGTATTTATTATTGGAGATTTGATCTACTTTGTTTTTGTTCCAAGTCTTGTATAAGTATTATTTTGGGATTGTAATAAATTTATTTTTATATTATTTCCTTCTATGTTTTCTATTACCTAGTTATAAAGGCCCATTCTCCTAAGAAAGGGGCGACATCCCCGCCCCTTTTGGGGTACGTAGGTAGTGGGGTGTTATAACATTAGTCATATTCGGGTTCAATATACGTTGGGGTTGCACTTTAGATTTGGCTCCTTCTTCCAACAAAATTTTTTGGGTACAAACCGAAGGGCTAATTCTCTTAATGTCCGTGATTTTTCATACAATGTCTTCCTTATATTTTCCCAATAAACTTGCAAATTTGGTCTTTTGATCACAAGTAAGGTCTTTGGCTATGATCACGGGCAAAATTTTCTCCTTTAGCCAAAAATGCATATTCCAAGTGCTTGAGGAGATCTTTTAAGTCTAACTCCGGTGGTTCCTCAATGGACGACTTCATCCTTCCCAAACTGCTTTTCTCAATTTTCTCAAACTCTCCCAACTCATAGCCCTCATTTAAATCCTCCAAATATGCAATATGTTGTTTCGTATAGCATTGGATAAATGATTCCTGCATAATTCAAAGATAGGTTCATCAAGAATATCAATCCTTAAACAAGAATCATCATAAGAAATAGGATGTTGCATGCTTTTTATGGATTTTGATAATAACTTCCTCATCCCAAACCCTAAGTGTTAATTTTCTTCCATGCACATTAATTAATGCTTTGGCAATTGCTAGAAAAGGTTGACCTAGGATTAATGGAACTTTAGAATCTTTATTCATATCAAGAATAACAAAATCCATAGAAAATATAAATCTATCCACTTTAACCAATACATCTTCTACTATTCCCCTAGGATATTTAATAGATGTATCTGCAAGTTGAATACTCATCCTAGTGGGCTTAGGTTCACCTAGGCCTAGCTTTTTGAAATTTTTATATGGCAAGACTAGCACCTAAGTCCGCTAATGTATTACAAAATGTAAGAGTCCCAACAAGATAAGGAATAGAAAACTCACTAGATCACTTTCTTTTAGTGGTAAGTTTGTGGGTCCTGCAAGATAGCTGAGCATTCTTCATTTAAAACCACCATGGATAATTCCTCTAACCTCTTTTTGTTAAAAAGCATGATTTTTAGGAATTTTACATATTTAGGCATGTGTATCAAGGCTTCACTAAATGGAATATTTATGTGTAGTTGTTTGAATGTTTCTAAAAACTTGTCAAATTGTGCATCTTTTCTTGATTTGTGTGTGCGAGTGGGGCAAGGTACTTATGGCTAAAAATCTAGTTTTTTAGGTTATTCTTCAAAAGGCTCACTAAAAGGGGTTGGTTCTGGCCCATCTGCTTTAGATGGTACCATTTTCGTGCTAGGATCGAATGGTTCCTTACCACTTCGTAATGTAATGCTTGCTAAATCATATTGTGTTTACACCCCTAATGGTGACTTTATCACTAAATCCGTTAAAAACACAAATTGCCTTTCCATGTTTCTAATCATTTCCTCAAATTTTCCCAATGTCTCATCTATCTCGTGAAAGCATTAGGTTACATACGTAGAAAATTTTCCTAATACCCCTTTTAAAGTAGTGGAGTTGCATGGTTGAGATATCATAGGCATATTAGAATACCATCTCATGTCCCAATTGGCTATCTTACCTACATAAAGGACATCGTTAGTACTATACGTAGTTAGTGTAATATTAAATCAAATTGGTTAAGGTACATGTTCACAAATTAAGGTTGAAAAATTACAACATATAGGGACATTAAATTACAAATATACAAGAAAACTAAATATGGAATTTATTCATATAAGGAACATATATACATATTCACATATTTACATATAGACATAAATATGGTTAAATCAATAAAATTCAAGCTTTCATGCTATTATTCATCGACAACAATGCCAAAAACTTCATGCGTAAATTTTAGGTGTTTAAAAATTATCAAATTGAAATCCATCCCTTAGATAAATTTTAATTAAAACATTAATCCCAATATACATATGAGCAAGTATACTCATCGCAAGAATAGTACTCGAAATTAATGAGTATCGATCCTTAAAGGAACAAGTACACACTAATCACTTTTCATTCATTATTTAACTGACCCAATAAAGTGATAAAATAATAAAAATAAAAATAACGAAATATATACAACTCAAGGTTGTAAGAATATGTAATTTGGACAACTATCTCAGAAGATATGATAATGAATCATCTAGAAATTATCTCAATTAATTAAAATCTTGGCATGCAACACCCCACTACCTATGCCCCATTAGGTCTGGGGATGTCCCCCCATCCACAAGACAAGGGGTTTTTATAACCAGGACAAAAAAAAAAACAAAAAAACTTCAAAATTTAACTTATTACAACCCAACAATACATGAACAAATTCAAAAATAAATGTCTGCTACTATTTCTCAAAAGTAATACATAGGAAAAATAACAAAGATTCTTTAAGACATATGCAACATTCTAGCTAATGCAGGATCGACTTAAAAACATGGTATAAAATGTGGTGAGATAAAAATCTTAGTAAGCCCCTGTATGCTTCGAGTGTTTCAAGTAAAACATTTCATGTATGCAAGTTGTAAAAGTTTCATAAGAGAAAGTGCTGACAAGCATTAAATAAATGCCATAAATGAAGAGTGGTGTTTTGCTTTCTAAAACATACATATGCATAATAAATACAACTACTCAAAAGAGGTAGCCATGGCATTATACTTCGTGCATCATGACAATCTAACGATCAGAATGCCACCGTTGAGCATACTGACATAAGGTAGGTGTATGGCCTATTGAGTGAGATACTACTCCATCTCTACAGCTAAACTTACCAGTTGTCCACTCCGGAAACACACAGTCCACTTGACCAAACTTACTAGCTCGGACTGGTATGACCTACAGGACTGGCATCCTATCTGTGAAGGACTCACCCCTCAGAGGTGGCCAGCTACTGAGAGACTTACCCTAACCCTTCAAAGATTAGTCCTAGTAGTCTACCCTTATTGAGTACTCAACGTTGTTTGTCCCACTTGGGAGAAAAATGATCATATAATGATTCAATTTAAAATAGCTATTAAGGTTTCTAAAATTCTTGGCAAAGTTGGGTTTTTAGAAAAAAGTTTAGCGTTTGTGTGTATAATTTCTTGTTTAATTTCAAATGGTTTGCTTGACTGAAATAAAAAGAAAAATTATCCTTAATTGCCTTTACAGAACAAATGCTCATATGCATTGAGTTTGACTTGCCACATTAACTTTGGTCTTCAAATGACTCAATGCAAGAACTTACCTGATCTTTTGCTCTTCTTCGATTCAAAAGTCTTCCAAGGTTAACCTAACCCCGCTTGGGGTAAACACAAGGTATAAGATAACATTCGGACCATATCTGCATTACATAAAAAATTCCTAGTTCAACTAGTCACAACCACAACTAACCATGACCATAATGTCTCAGGCTTTAATACTAGTCGATAAAGTATTTTATAAAATAAATCTAGCTTGATAAGTTAAAATAAATAGGGGTTATAAAATAAATAATAATAAGTTATAGTTCAAAATAATAAATTATGAGTATTATTGCTAATAAATAAACAAGTGTAAAATATTGGGTAATCCCAAGTCCTAAATAGTATTGGGAAATGGTAATATTTAAATAGTATTATTATTAATAATAAATTACACTTAATGTTTAGTTAATAATTAATAGATAATAAATAACCAATAAAATGAATAATAATGAATTATATTTAATTTTTAATTAATAAAGAATAAATAAATTTGGATATAAATAATATTTATGGATATAGGTAAAAGTTTCAGTAAGGCTAGTTATTATGGTCTACGAGGTTATTTGATATTAATTAATTCTAATATTTTATTATTTATTTTTTTCTAATAAAATATTTTATTTATTTAACTAATAAAATATTAATATTTTAATTAATACTCTATTTCCAAACCTTCCTAGTGGTTTCAAATTTTATAGATTAAATTGAATCATAATTCTAATTAAATTAATAAAAATTGTTAATAAAAATAATTTTAGAATTAACAAAGAAAATAGTTTTTACCATAATTTCCTATGGTTAGAAAAGATCCATGAACACCTTTCCGTATAACAAATAATATGCTAATCCATCGATGAACATATACTTGAATCAACATATACTAACACATAGCTAATCTCCTACTAGGCATAATCACCATCTATGGCCTTATTGAAAAAAAAGAACATAAAAGCCTAATCTCCAATGGTGTCATAATATCTATCATACATCAAAACATCCATAAATTCTGTTAATCATGATGAGCATATATTGATTCAAAAGGAAAATCCATAAAGCTTACTCGTACATTCCAACTCTCATGTCCTAACTCCATCCCCTTCATCCACATACATATACTGAACCCCTACTTTATTTAATCATCCTATCAACATCTAGGAGTCATGATTCTATTAATTAAAAAGGAAGATTCAAGGAAAAATACTTGATAGATGATTGCTTTGATGAAAGCTTCCTTGGTTAGTGAAGATCCACACGAGCTTGAGAGCCTTTAGTGGTTCGGAAATAGCCATGGCTGATCAACACCATTTCGGCCAAGAGAGAGAGAGAGAGAGAGAGAGAGAGAGATGAATGACATTAGAATGAAATATTAGAAGTTGAGTAGAAGAGAAAGAACAAGGAGGTTCTTCTTATTTTACCTTTTGGTGTTCTTGGAACCCTCAACAAAAAAGTTAGTTTTGATCCGTTTGGAAATTCTACTTTGCGTGATTTAGTGCTATAAAGGCTAGAAATGAAGATCTTTAGCGTTTGGGAGTGATTGGAGGTGATTAGGATGGGTTTAGGCTTGAAGATGAGAAGTGTGTGTTCTTGAGAGAGTTTGAGAAAAAATGGCTTCGAGAATTGCTGGAATTGTGTTGGCCGAATGGCCTAGTGTAGATGGGAGTTTTGGTTAACAAGAATGAGAGAGAAGATTTTCAGATTTTATTGATATTCAAATGGAGGAAAATAAGGAGTTATTTGAGGTAAAAGATTATTTAATGGAGTTTGTTCATGGAAGGTCTTTTGTTCTTCAATGGTGTAAGGCTGCATTAGCTAGGTTTTAATCAAAGAGTGAAGGGTTATTCAGTACATAAGGCTGGTCAAAAATGGATTATAATGGCTGAGAATTTTCTGGTTTGATCACTTGCTATAGGAGTGTTTTAATGGAGCAAAAATCTGTAATTTAGTTTGATATTTGAATAAGTTTTAGATAGAGTAATCTTAGGAGCTTTTTGAGGTGTGATCATGGAGTCCAGACATTCAAGGTTGTTGTGGAGGCCAACATGTTCAGTCCATGGCTGAAAAAGGTCTAAATTTCAGAGGTTTGAGTGAAGAATTTCGGCCTTTGCCTAGAGAAAACAAGCTGGAAAATTTCTGGGTTTTAATGCTTCAAGAACACTTGGAATGAAGATGTTTTTGGTGCAGAATTTTCTGCCCTCTTTGGCCCTATTTTGTAGCTGGTTCTTAAGGGTTTTTGAAGGTCTTTTAATGGTGGTTCTCCAGCCTTCCTCTTGAAGAAAAATAGAGGAAGTTCCAGCTGTTCTTATGTCCTAATGGTGGCTTCAAATTCTAGCTTCAATGCAGCAAAATTGCTGAAACAAAATTCTGGTTATGGAAGGGTTGTGCAGTCCGAAAATTCACTGAATTTCTAGCCTTCAACCTTACATGAAATGTCCATTTTTCTAGCAGTAATTGGTTAAGAAAGTTGGCTGAAACTTTAGAAAACAACCTTGAAAGAATTTTGGAAAATTTTCCAGATTTTCCTTTACCAAAACATGAATAAGATGAAGATGGAGTTTGAAGGAATAGCTATGGTGTTTTCTTTTCCTTGGAATTCCTACGTAGTTCTCCTCCCTATTTTCGGCCTCATCTGTCCCACAAGAGCTGATTTTGAATTCTAATGCTAGGGTTTTATCACAAAATTTTTTTGAATTAAAAATGGATTAATGGATTGAGGATAGTTTAAATTATAAAGATGTTAGGACAAGGCTAGCTAAATTAAAGGGAACAAGAATTCCTCTATAATTCTTTTTAGTAGAAGATCATATGATCAAGACAATACCTTCATGCCATCCTTGCTAAAACTGCCCTCCTTTTATTCTGGGGGCTTGGACCTAATGGTCCAAACCAGAGGACGAAAGAAAGCAAACAAAACTGGGGTTCCACCTACTTCCCTACCCTGGGCAGCCTCATTATATAGCCTACCAAGGACCTTGGAAATGCCTAAAGAAAATCTATTGTCTCTCTTCCAGCCCGTGGTACTGAAGATCAAAAACCCCACTCCTTATGTGTTAACCAACTCCCTAGACCAGGTGCCCCATCATTTGGCCCCAGAACCGTCCCATGCAACGTGCATTGTGTCCTCTACTGTAGGGAGCATGCCCCCTCCCGATGCTCTCGTGTCTTCTAAGTCTCCTGCCGTCTGTGTGGGTGAGGCCAATATCACTTAGACAGAGAAACATACTGATCCCAAACCTTTAAAAACTGAGCAACCTGTACATACTTGGGCAAATGTTGTGAAAGGGAATTGAGAGCAGTGCAATGGAATGAGATTAAGCCATATCCCTAGCTTAGGTGATTTCATTGACATTGATGTGATCGACTTTAAGGATGCTGAGGTGAAGTTGGGCTATTGCCTAATTAGGATGTTTGCGGGAAGATTCCCGAGCATGAAGGCAGTGATGGAGCTCACAAGACAGTGGGGAGTTCATTCAAAGGTGCACACACATGCCTCTGGTTGGCTTATATTCCAGTTCACATCGGATGAAGATAGGCAGGTGGTTCTTCGTGAGGGGACTTATGCAGCTTTTGGTAGGTCGCTAATGCTCAAGGTTATGCCATCTGAATTCGATTTCTTCCTAGATGAGGTGAGGATAACGCCCATATGGGTGACATTTCCAGCTCTGCCTCTCGGTTGCTGGAACAAAACGGCACTAAGTAAAATTACATCTGCTATTGGCATCCCCATTATGACTGATATGCTTACTGTCAGGCTTGATCGACTATCCTATGATAGAGTTCTAGTGGAAGTAGATGTTTCTAAATCCCTAGTGAAAGTGGTGCCACATAGATTACCATCAGGAAAGATCAAATAGCAATCAGTGAGGTTTGAGTTTGTGCCTGCGTTCTGTAACTATTGTTGCAAATTCGGGCAAAACACGGTTGCTTGCATGGGGGATAAGATGAAAAATAGACAACAATTGTTGAATCCTATGGTTGATGAAGTGAGTAATTGGCAAATGGGCAAGCCACCAAAAAGGACTAGACCACTGACTACATCGATGGACAAAACCAACAACTATGGTCACCTTCTCCTGGGAAGACCCATTCTACATATATTGACAAGGGAAAGGAACCAGTCCAGAACTATGGACACGAAGGCATGGCGAAACTATTGTCTGGAGCATCTTGCAGTACACAGGGGCCAGACCAATATTCTTTCATGGACAACCGATGCCATGCTGGGCCTGATACACCTAATGCCCCGACTATGTTTATCAGGCCACCAAACCAGATAAGAGAAAGAAAAAAGAGTTCCAGGGGAAGGCGTATGGGGTGTATCCAATCCCGATCAAATTCACAGGTGCATGTACAATTTCGAAATAACACAACGGTCGCTCCCAGTATGAATGACGCCAATATGGATGTTTTCCTAAGGCAATGGTGAAAGTTGGTAAGGTAATCGTGCAGGCCACAAAGTTCATTCATTCCGTATGGAAAAAATATGTTGACCGTAGTTTTGATTTGATTGGTGCCCAACGGGCACTTGTTAGTCCCTAATGAGATTCGTATGTTGGAATATTAGAGGGTTCAATATGACACTCAAGCAACACGAGGTTCGGGAGTTTATCTCTAAACATCATGTGGACGTTATTGGATTACTGGAAACAAAGTTGACTTTGGATGGGCTTGAGAATATCCTTTGAAACCAGTTCCCTACTTGGTCGGTGATACATAACTTAGTTGAGTTGGATGGGGGTAGAGTGGTCATCTTGTGGATTGGAGCAATGGTGGATGTCATGCTATTCTACTGCACGGCACAGGCTCTTATTTTTTGCATCACCTGTAAGGTTACGCATGTTGCTTATTATTTTACTTTTGTCTATGCTTACAATACTGTCGTTGCACGAAGGCCGTTATGGGAGGTTATTTAGTACTTGTCTATCACGTTATCGAGGCCATAGATCCTTATAGGAGATATTAGCGCCTACTTACATATGGATGACAAGCTTAGTGGTATCACACCTTCAACATACGAAATAAATGATTTCGCATCGGTATGTGCTGAGACAGGCCTGGAAGATCTTTCTTATGTCGGGCCGCGATTTACTTGGACAAATTCAAGGCTTTGGTCTAAGCTGGACAGGGTTATAGGTAATGACGCATGGTTCCAGTGCCATGTCCAGGCGTCTGTGGTGTTCTTCCCTATTGGCTATCTGTCAGATCACAACCCCTTCCTTTAGTCACTGGTTGACAATCGGGGGAGTTTAGTGTGACTGTTCAGGTTCCTTTATTTTTAGGCTAACCATCAGTCATTTCATGATTCGGTCAAGGGAGTATAGGATCATTCATGCATGGGATTCCACCACTTCACTCTCTGTCGTCGGTTGAAAGATCTTAAGTGGGACTTGTGGAGATTAAACATAATGGAATTCTTACATCTGTCTGGATGTGTTGAACTGGTGAACAAAGCTATACAAAATGCCCAAGAGCAATTACTTGGGAACCATGTGGACCTGGACCTTATCGCACAGTTCAAGGAGTGTAAGCTATCAGCATGGCGTCTTGCGGAGGCAGAAATGAAGTTCTATCGGCAACTTGCAAAAAAAAAGTATGTGGCTCAAGCAGACAAGAATACATATTACTTCTTTAACATAGTCAAATGGAATAAAAAAAAGGAGCTTCATTGCATCGATTCTCAGGGAGGATGGTACTATGACTGACAGTCCAAAGGCTTTAGCTAAGGAATTTGTTGAATACCACCGTAGACAACTGAGGACGAGGATAAAGTGCTAGTGCATCAATGAGGATTATATTCGTGCAGGCCCTATGGTCCCTCATGACCTGAAGGCTGATGTGGTTAGGGAGGTCACGGATCAAGATATTAAAATGCCCATGTGGGACATTGGTCATTGCAAAGCACCAGGTCCAGATGGGTGCTCCGTGATATTTTTCAAGAAAGCTTGGGGTACGGTTGTAGCGAGTCTCTATGATGCGGTTAGGGAATTCTTCGTGTCTGACAGAATCCTCAAGCAGATTAACCATTCAGTTATTAATCCGGTTCCTAAGTCTTAACACGCAGAGAGAGCGGGGGACTATAGACCAATTTCTTGCTGCCACGTGGTGTACACGATCATTTCAAAAATTATAGCAGACAGACTTAAAAATATTCTTCCTCATCTTATGGACATCTCACAGACGGCATTCATTCATGACAGACTCATGGCTAACAACATCCTACTGGTTCAGGAGATTATGCATGTGTATAGTAGGACAAGAGTTTCTAATTAGTGTATGGTTAAGGTTGACCTAAGGAAGGCATATGACTTAGTTAACTAGACTTTCTTACTGGAATTACTTAATGAACTGGGTTTTCCACATCCTTTTGTGGACTGGATTAAGCAGTGTGTAACCACTACATCTTTCTCAGTTGCTATAAATAGGATGGTGCAGGGTTTCTTTAGTTGTGCAAAAGGTCTTTGCCAAAAGGATCCGATTTCTCCCATGCTGTTTGTCATTTGCTTAGAATATTTCTCACGTGTCGTTAAAGTGCACATACTTGGGACTTCATTCCACTACCATCCCTACTGTGAAGGTTTCAGGATTACTTACCTTGCATTCGCTGATGACATTATGCTATTTACTAGGGGTGATCGTTCTTATGTTCGTATTCTCCTTGACTGCCTAGATGAATTTAATAGGTGCTTTGGTCTTGATATTAACAAGGATAAATCTAATATTTATCTAGCGGGAATTAGTAGGATTGATTAAGAGGGTCTTCTAGCTAATGCGAGCATACCCATTGGGCATTTCCCATTCCGCTGCCTAGGCTTACCAATCATGATTGGTAGAATCTACCTATCTTACTACAGACCTTTGCTGAATAGAATTGGCTCTTACATTAGGTGATGGTCTGCATGGTTTCTTTCTTATGCTGGGCACCTCCAACTGGTCCAGACTGTCCTTGAAGGGGTTAAGTGTTTCTAGTTGTCCATTCTTCCAACAGCATTTGCTGTGATTTGTTAGTTGGATAGGATGGCTCGGGATTTCTTGTGGGACTCAAAAAAGTCGGTGGTTGCCTGGAAGGATATTTTCCTACCGAAGAATGAGGGTGGACTTGGATTACGACATCTACAGACTTGGAATGCTGCACTTCTGACTAGAATCATTTAAGACATACAAGCAGAGAAACAATACTTGTGGGTTATATGGTTGGACCACTACTACATGAATGGCAGATCGGTTTGGGAGATCGAACATCACATGGACCATTCCCCACTATTTCGTAGGCTTCTTGCAATTAGAGACATGATTTTGGAGTAGAAACAGGATTCTTATAGCGCTGCTAATCTTCAACACGCATGGGCAATGGGTACTGCTTCGTTCACTTCTCAAGCTTATAACTACCTTAGGTTAACTACATTGAAGGTTTATTGGGCCAATACTATTTGGAAACAGGACCTAACCCCCAAGCATTCATTCATGGTCTGGTTGTGTGCTAGAGGACGGCTGAAGACCAAGGATGCACTTGTGTTCCCACTGGATGATTTATCTTGTCCACTGTGTAAGGCATAATCGGAAACGACTAACAATTTATTTTCCAAGTGCTCGATTTTTGTAACTATTGAGATGGAAGTTAAAGTGTGGCTGGGCTTACCACAAGCAATGAATACAACCAACTCTTGCGTTAGGTGGTTCAAGCGAGCCAACTGTGGTTCTTCGAGGATTGCTAAAGCTAAGGCTACTGCTATGGCTTCCACGTTCTATTACATCTGGAATGCACGTAACAGGGCACTATTTGATAGAGTAGTTTTCCAACCAATGGAAATTGCTAAAATGATAAAAAAACATGTGTCCACTGTTATTTTTACTTTGTACCCTAATGTTCTGACCAATTTTGAGAGTTGTATTGACCACTGCTAGTTAATAGTTCTCTTGACCATTAACTAGTGAACCTCATTGTAAATATCTTTTGGTCAATATTAATCCATTTACATTTCGATAAAAAAAAAAAAAAAAGACGTTACCTTCATGTCTCCATTAACACAACATTCCTATCTTTAAGGAATATAAAAAAATCGAAAATTCAAACATAGTTAAGATAATCATGAATAAAACTTAAATGATGGGATTTGAACTCAAGACCTTAGAGATTAATTTACAAAGCTCTAACCACTTAATCACACTAACTCTTTTTTTATTTTTTCACCCAAATATTCTTCTTATCTAAACGTCAAGCCTTCTTCCTATTTTGACTTCAAGAAAAATTACCTTTTTACCCTTTCTACTCAACAAGTATAAATAAACCATCTAACCTATAAACCACAATTTTAAGGCACATAAAATCATTAAAAAAGTATATTTTTATGCATGATAACTTGATATGCATCCCATCCCTCTTACTATAAGGTTGACTTTAGGTGGGGTTTCACATCCTCTCCGCCTTAGAAGAATTTTGTCATGAAATTCAAGCATACCTTTATCTTAGGTCAGGATACTTCCGTTTTACCCACTCTTCCGTTTCCCATGTGGCATCTTGCGTGCCATGATGCTCCTACTTTACCTTTACCATAGGAATTTGCTTATTCCGGAGAGTCTTGATACTTTAGCCCAGAATTTTCACAGGTTTCTCCACATAGCTCAAGTCGGATTACAATACCAATGGTTTATCATTCAAAACAAGTCCACGGTCAGCATTATATTTCTTCAATTGAGACACATGAAATACATCATGTATTCCCATCAACTCATCCAGAAAATCCAGTCGATACGCCACCGGTCTAATTCTTTCTTTTATCGGGAACGGTCCCAAATACCTCAGGTTCAGCTTCCCACCTTTGGAATGCTTCAGAATTCCTCTATTCGGTGTTAACCTCAAGAACACACTGTCTCCTACTTGAAATTCCAACTCTCTCCGCCTATTGTCCGCATAACTCTTTTGTCGGCTCTGGGCCGCTTTCAACCTTTCTCTGATCAGCTTGACTTTATCCAACATTTCCTGAACGCAAACTTCTCCAGACTTGCTTATATGCCCATCTTCCGACCAACTCCAGTATAGAGGTACTTGACGCTTATGTCCATACAATGCTTCATACGGGGCCATTCCAATTGAAGACTGATAGCTATTATTGTAAGCCAATTCTGCATACAATACATATTCAATCCACTTATCCCCGAAATCTAAACGCAAGCTCTTAATATGTCCTCTAATATCTGAATAACCCTTTCTGACTGACCATCGGTTTATGGGTGCGCCGTTGTACTAAAATTTAGACTAGAACCCATTGATTCTTGAAACTTGCCCCAAAATTGGGATGTAAATCTCGACTCTTGGTCAGATACAATACTCGAAGGCACTTCATGCAATCTAACTATTTCTCGCACATAGGTTTGAGCTAACTTCTCTATTAAATCCCTTACATTTATCGGTATAAAATGTGCTGACTTGGTCAATCTATCTACCACTACCCATATGGCATCCTTTTGGATCCTTGCCATAGGGAGTCCAGTAACGAAGTCCATGGTCACCTCTTCCCATTTCCATTTAGGTATTGGTAACAGTTGCAGCAATCCTGCGGACTTTTTGTACTCCGCTTTAACTTTCTGATAGGTCAGGCATGTGGAGACATACTTAGCCACGTTCTTCCTCATTCTGGGCCACCAAAAAGCCCTTTTTAGATCTTGATACATTTTTACCTCTCCCGGATAAATAGCGTTCTTACTTTTATGCACCTCCTCTAAAATCCTGTCCTTTAACTGGTGCTCACCAGGTACACACAGACGATCTCAAAATTATAGAACTCGCACTTCGTCCTGTCAAAAATTACTGCCTTGCCATTTAAGCTCTTTGTCCTTGAAAAGTTGAAATTCCGTATTACTTTGCCGAGCTTCGATGATTTTCCACCTTAGATCTGGCATCAATCTCATATTGCTAATAATAATCCTCTCTTCTTACACTTCCGTCTTTCTATCTAGCACTTCGTGGACCACTTAAATCTCCTACACTCTCAGCCTGACCATTTTGACTTTACGGTTTAGGGCTTCAGCAATAATTTTAGCCTTTCCGGGGTGGTAGTTGATAGAGTAACGATACTCTTCCAAAAATTCCATCCATTTCCGCTATCTCAAATTCAAGTCCTTCCAGGTGAAGATGTATTCCAGGCTCTTGTGATAGATGAACACTTCATACTTAGCTCTATACAAGTAATGCCACTATTTCTTTAAAGCAAATACAATGGCAGCCAACTCTAAATTATGCGTTGGATAATTGACTTCATGAGGCTTCAACTTTCGAGAAGCATAGGCGATTACCTTCCTGTCATGCATTAATACTGCTCCCAAACTTTCCTTTGAAGCATCAGTATACAGAGCGTAAAGTTTATCTCCCTCTGGCAAACACAATACGTGTGCTGTCATTAACCTCCGCTTCAGCTCTTGGATACTCTTTTCGCATTTCTCATTCTAGACAAAGGGTACGCCATGCCTTAGAAGCCAGGCCATAGGTGATGTTAGTGAGAACCCTTTAATAAACCTCCTATAATAGCCAACCAATCCCAAGCAACTTCGAATCTCCATGATGTTCTCTGGTTGCTTCCAGTCCGAAACTGCTTCAACTTTTGCTGGGTCCACCTTGATTCCATCCTTGGTTACCACATGACTAAGAAATGACACACTCTCAAACCAAAACTCACACTTGCTAACAAAGCATGTGCTCTCTTAGCTTTTCCAATACCAGCTTCAAATGTTTCACATGATCCTCGAGATTCTTAGAGTATGAGTATGTCATCGATGAAGACCACTACGAACTTGTCCAGGTAAGGTTGGAAAACTCGACGCATCAAATCCATAAATATTGCTTGTGTATTTGTCACCCCAAAAAGCATTACTACAAACTCGTAGTGACCATATCTTGTGTTGAAGGCTGTTTTGGGAATATCCTCCTCTTTTATCCTTATTTGATAATATCCTTATCTCAAATCCAATTTGGAATAACAACTGGAACCTTGCAACTAGTCAAACAGCTCATCAATTAATGATAGAGGATAATTATTCTTAATGGTCAGGTTTTTCAACCCCCAGTAGTCGATACACAACCTCAAGGTCCCATCCTTCTTCTTCACAAATAGCACTAGAGTTCCCTAAGGTAACATACTAGGTCTTATGTAACGTTGCCTCACCAACTCCTCGAGCTACTATTTTAATTCATTCAATTCTGCCGGCGCCATTCGATTTGGGGTCCGGGATACCGGTTCCGCTCTTAGAACTAAATCAATAGTGAACACAACTACTCGGTTGGAAGGTAGAGAAGTAAGTTTTGCAGGGAACACGTCAGGAAAATCTCTTCCCATCTCAGTATCTTCGTGGGTGCACTAATCCTTCGGCTTATTTATCACATAGGACAAATATCCTTAACATTCTTGCTTCAACAATTTTTGTACTTTTGCGTCAGCTATCAAAAACTTCAACTCTTTTACTCTCTTGCTATTGAACTCCAACACATGGCATTCTGGTCTAATGAACTGAACGGACTTATTCTTGCAGTCTACTTTAGCCCCATGCTTAGCTAGCCAATCCATATCTAGAATCAAGTCATAGTCATCAATAGCTAAGACTATCAAATCTCCCTATAAGCTTTCCTTTCCGACTTCAATCTTACAATTCTGCACATACCAATCCTCTTGCACCATTTTCCCTAAGGACGGACTCACCAACAAGGTAAAAGGTAGTTATACCCCATTCCAACCCAAATGATATGCACAATTCTTGTTTAAATAGGAATGGATAGATCTTGGGTCTATCAATACATTAACGGAACGACCTTGGATTGTAAACATACCTTCCACCACCGCTGCATCTACTCCAACCTCCTCCCAGTTAAGAGCGAAAACCTTTGCTTTCACCTGTGGCTTTTAGGTTCCACTTTCGGAGGCTCCAGCAACATTGGCTCGATTGACTCCAGTGGTCTGAGCTGGGTTTCCTTGCCCAATTTGGAGAAGTTTAAGGTTGGAGTTTCACAGATGATTTAGGTCTTCACAATTGTAGCATTTCTGCTCAGCTCCCTTAGACTATTAATTTTTTCTCTACATAACCCCTTTTCCCGTAGTGTCGGCATAGTAGAAGATTCTATGCAGGGCCAACTGGTGCTGATTGTGATTGCTTCCCTCGGCTCTGCCATTACTGGATTGCAGGCCGCTTATTAGGTTGCTACCTCTGGAAAGCTCTCGGCGATTATCTTGGCGACAAGAAAGGTCTTGATACCATCCTGCTGTGATCCTCATTCTCAGTCCGGGTCGCTATGTCCACAGCCCCTGAATAAGTCATTGGTGGAGAAGATGCCAACACCCTTCTTAACTCCTGCCTCAATCCCTTGACAAATTATCTTGTTTTGTTCTGTTCGGTATCCACCAGCCTTTTGCAGTATTTTGATAATTGAGTAAAATGTGCTGCATACAGAGCCACAGTCATGCCCCCTTGCTTCAAATTTTGGAATTCGTCTTTTCCTTTTCCACTATCCACTGAGGGATATATTCTACTCTAAATGCCTCCACGAAGTTGGCCCACGTCCAATCCTGATGTATCATCTCCCAATCATCTTGGGCTTGTTATCACCATGCCCGAGCTAGGCCCCTCAGTCTAAATGCAGCAAATTTCACCATTCGCTTCTCAGTGTACTAGAGCGTAGCGAAGATGTCCTCCATGTGTTCTACACACTATTCAACTTTCTGGTCTTGCTCGGCTTTTCCCAAGAAGATGGGAGGATGAAATTTTAGAAACCTCTCCAATGCTTCATTCTCCCCCTTTGGATTCCTTCGCTCAGTTAGCATTTGTAGAATCTCGGTCATTTTGTGGAATGCTTGCCCTATAGTTACACTAATAGGTTATTTTGATCCTATTTTTGGTTCTGGGTCATTCTCATTCCCCCAGTTTCGTGATGGCAATTGAGTAGTATCAAACTTTGGTGTCACGGGCTCTGCCTCAGGAACCCTTCTGCTGGATATGGCTGCACAACGCTTCAGTGCCATTCTAAACCATGCCTCATATATTGAGTTTATGCATCAAAGTTTAAAACATTCAATTCAATCATGCATTCACATTTAAGTTTAAACAAAAGAAAATTAAATGCAAATTTAGTATAAAGAATTGCATATAGATTTTTTTTTTTTCAAGATTAGAGTACTCCTAGTACTCTTATTTGCATAAATTTTGAAATAAAGCAATAAACATGAATGGACTCCTAGCACAGGAGTTTATTGAAAATTGTAAATAAAAGCTCCCTAGACATAGTCAAACTTAGCCCTTATAATCCTCATCAGAGTCTTCAATGTTAGCATCATACAACCTTCCTCCTAAATTCTTTGAAAAGTCTATCCCTGTCCCATTCACGAACCCATAGTCTATTGGCTCCTTCCTGGGTCTTGTATTACTCTCCCCAGTTTCAACATGGTTAGGTAGGGGTACAAAAGAAGGTCCAGGTGGAGATTCATAGTCTATCTCCCCCAGGTCATCACTATCAGCAATTAAATCAATCACAGGGCTTGGTGGTAGTGGGACATACTCCATGTCAATTTTCTCATCCTCACTATTAGTAATTAGGTCTATTATAGGTATTGGAGGTGGTTCAGTAATTTGAACCTCATCATCACTACTCTCGTCCAAGGGTATGATTGGTTGAGGTGCGGGCTGCGGGGCAAGCTGAGGCACTGGTAAATCTTCTGAGGAAATAAGGATGGTTGTATGCCATTCCTGCTCCTTCCTCACAATAATAATCATTCTAACCATTCTACAACATAAACAAGCCAGGTTAGTCAAAAGATTTAACCTTACTGAAACAAAGCATATACTATCAATAATTGCCTAAATCTAGTCTCTGATACCACTTGTAACACCTCACTACCTATGTCCCATTAGGGCTGGGGATGTCACCCCATCCATAGGACAAGGGGTCTTTATAACTAGGATACACACAATAATAAATAAGAAATAATTCAAAATTTAACTTATTACAACCCAACAATACATGAACAAATTCAAGAATAAATGTATGCTACTATCTCTTAAAAGCAATACATAGGAAAAATAACAAGAGTCTTCAAGACATAGGCAACATTCTAGCTAATCACCTTCACAACAAGATCGACCAGAAAACATGGTATAAAAGGTGGTGAGATAAAAATCTCAGTAAGCCCGTGCGTGTTTTCAGTGTTTCAGATAAAATAGTTAATGTATGCAAGTTGTAAAATTTTCTAAAGAGAAAGTGCTGGCAAACATAAAATAAATGTCGTAAATGAAAACTGGTGCTTTGCTTTCCAAAATATACATGTTCACAACAAATACAACTACTCAAAAGAGGTAGCCATGGCACTACATTTCGAGCACCAAGACAATATAACGATCAGAATGCCACACGTTGAGCATAATGACATAAGTTAGGTGTACGGCCTACCAGGTGAGATACTCCTCCATATTTACACCTAAACATACCAGTTGTCCAGTACAGAAATACACAGTCCACTTGACTAAACTTGCTAGCTCGAACAAGTATGACCTATAAGACTGGCATCCTATCCGGGAAGGACTAACCCATCAGAGGTAGCCACCTACTGAGAGACTTACCCTAACCCTTTAAAGTCTAGGCCTAGTAGTCTACCATTATTGAGTATTCAACGTTGTTTGTCACACTTGGGAGAAAAATGATGATACAATGATTCACTTGAAAATAGCAACTAAGGTTTCTAAATTTGTTGCCAAAGTTGGGTTTTTAGAAAAAGTTTATTGTTTGTGTGTAAAATTGCTTGTTTAATTTCAAATGGTTTGCTTCACTAAAATAAAAAGGAAAATTGTCCTTAATTGCCTTTACAGAATAAATGCTCGTATACATTGAGTTTAACTTGCCACATTAACTTTGGTCTTCAAATGACTCAATGCAGGAACTTATCTGATCTTTTGCTCTTTTTCGATTCAAAAGTCTTCCAAGGTCAACCTAACCCCGTTTGGGGTAAACACAAGGTATAAGATAACATTCGGACCATATCTGCCTTACATAAAAAATTCCTAGTTCAACTAGTCACAACCACAACTAACCATGACCATAATGTCTCAGGCTTTAATACTAGTCGATAAAGTATTTTATAAAATAAATCTAGCTTGATAAGTTAAAATAAATAGGGGTTATAAAATAAATAATAATAAGTTATAGTTCGAAATAATAAATTATGAGTATTATTGCTAATAAATAAACTAGTGTTAAATATTTGATAATCCTAAGTCCTAAATAATATTGGGAAACGGTAATATTTAAATGGTATTATTATTAATAATAAATTACACTTAATGTTTAATTAATAATTAATAGATAATAAATAACCAATAAAATGAATAATAAATGAATTATATTTAATTTTCAATTAATAAAGAATAAATAAATTTGGATATAAATAATATTTATAGATATAGGTAAAAGTTTTCGTAAGGCTAGTTATTATGGTCTACGAGGTTATTTGATATTAATTAATTCTAATATTTTATTATTTATTTTTTTCTAATAAAATATTTTATTTATTTAACTAATAAAATATTAATATTTTAATTAATACTCTATTTCCAAACCTTCCTAGTGATTTCAAATTTTATAGATTAAATTGAATCGTAAGTCCAATTAAATTAATAAAAATTTTTAATAAAAATAATTTTATAATTAAAAATGAAAACAGTTTTTACCACAATTTTCTATTGCTAGAAAAGATCCATGAACAGTTCCCCATATAATAAATAATATTCTAATCCATCCATGAACGTATACTTGAATCAACACATACTAACACATGGCCAATCTCCTACTAGGCATAATCATCATCTATGGCCTTACTGAAAAAAAAAAGAACATAAAAGCCTAATTACCAATGGTGTCATAATATCTATCATGATCAAAACATCCATAAATTCTGTTAATCGTGATGAGCATATATTGATTCAAAAGGAAAATCCCTAAAGTGTACTCGTACATTCCAACTCTCATGTCCTAACTCTATCCCCTTCATCCACATACATATACTCAACCCCTTCTTTATGTAATTGTCCTGTCAACATCTAGGAGTCATGATTCCAGAAATTAAACAGAAAGATTCAAGGAAAAATACTTGATAGATGATTGCTTTGATGAAAGCTTCCTTGGTTAGTGAAGATCCACACGAGCTTGAGAGCCTTTAGTGGTCCGGAAAATAGCCATGGTTGATCAACACCATTTTGACCAAGAGAGAGAGAGAGAGAGAGAGAGAGAGAGAGAGAGAGAGAGATGAATGACATTAGAAAGGAATATTAGAAGTTGAGTAGAAGAGAAAGAACAAGAAGGTTGTTCTTATTTTACATTTTGGTGTTCTTGGAACCCTCAACAAAAAAGTTGGTTTTGATCCGTTTGGAAATTCTACTTTGCATGATTTAGTGTTATAAAGGCCAAAAATGAAGACTATAGGTTGAATATAGATGATCTGGAGCGGTTGGGAGTGATTGGAGGTGTTTAGGATGGGTTTAGGTTTGAAGATGAGAAGTGTGTGTTCTTGGTGTACTTGGTGTTCTTGAGGGAGTTTAAGAGAAAATGGCTTCGAGAATTGTTGGAATTGTGTTAGCTGAGTGACCTATTATAGATGGTATTTTTGTTATCAAGAATGAGGGAGAAGATTTTCATATTTTTTTGAAATTCAAATGGAGGAAAATGAGGAGTTGTTTGAGGTAAAAATTATTTAATGGAGTTTGTTCATGGAAGGTCTTTTGTTCTTCAATGGTGTAAGGCTGCATTAGCTAGGTTTTATCAAAGAGTGAGGGTTGTTCAGTACATAAGGCTGGCCAAATCTTGATTATAATGGCAAAGAATTTTCTGGTTTGATTACTTGCTATAGGAGTGTTTTAATGGAGCAAAAATCTATAATTTAGTACGAAGTTTGAATAAGTTTTAGATAGAGTAATCTTAGGAGCTTTTTGGGGTGTGATCACGAAGTCCAAACATTCGAGGTTGGTATGGAGGCCAAGGTGTTCAGTCCATGGCTGAACAAGGTCCGAATTGCAGAGGTTTGAGTGATGAATGTCATCCTTTGCCTTGAGCAAACAAGCTGGAAAATTTCAGGATTTTAATGCTTCATGAACACTTGGAATGGAGATGTTTTTGGTGCAGAATTTTCTGCCCTTTTTGGCCTGATTTTGTTGCTGGTTCTTAAGGGTGTTTGAAGGTCTTTTAATGGTGGGTGTTTAGCCTTCCTCTTGAAGAAAAACAGAGGAAGTTCCAGCTATTCTTAAGTCCTAATGGTGGCTTCAAATTCCAGCTTCAATGTAGCAAAATTGCTGAAACAAAATTCTGGTTTTGGAAGGGTTGTGCAGTCCGAAAATTCACTGAATTTTCAGTCTTCAACCTTACATGAAATGTCCATTTTTCTGGCAGTAATTGGGTAAGAAAGTTAGCTGAAACTTTCGAAAACAACCCTGAAAGAATTCTGAAAAATTTTCCAAATTTTCCTTTACCAAAACATGAACAAAATGAAGATGGAGTTTGAAGGAATAGCTATGGTGTTTTCTTTTCCTTGGAATTCCTACGTAGTTCTCCTCCCTATTTTCGGCCTCATCTGTCCCACAAGAGCTGATTTTGAATTCTAATGCTAGGGTTTTATCACAAAATTTTTTTGAATTAAAAATGGATTAATGGATTAAGGATAGTTTAAATTATAAAGATGTTAGGACAAGACTAGCTAAATTAAAGGTAACAAGAATTCTTCTAGAATTCTTTTTAGGACAAGATCACATGATCAAGACATTACCTTCATGTCTCCCTTAAGATAACATTCCTATCTTTAAGGAATGTAAGAAAATCGTAAATTCAAACATAGTTAAGATAATCATGAATAAAACTTAAGTGATGGGATTGGAACTCAAGACCTTAGAAATTAATTCACAAAGCTCTAACCACTTAACCACACTAATTCTTGTTTTTATTTTGTCACCTAAATATTCTTCTTATCTAAACCTCAAGTCTTCTTCCTATTTTGACTTCAAGCAAAATTACCTTTTTACCTTTTCTACCCAACAAGTATAAATAAACCATCTAACCTATAAACCACAATTCCAAGGCACGTAAAATTATTCAAAATGTATATTTTTATGCATGATGACCTGATATGCATCCTATCCCCCATACTCTATGGTTGGCTTTAGGTGGGGTTTCACATAGCATCATGAAGGAATATAAAGTAAAATTTAATCGCTTCCAAAGTCATGAATCTACACAAATAGACTCCACTTCTTTCCCAATCCATGGAATCACTATCTTTTGATTAAATTAGTAGATTTTCCAATCAAACCGACATAACCAAAAATATTCATTGTACTCAATTCCTCATAAACATGAAATTAGTATTGGGTATCTCAGGCTCGTATCCTATACGGCACAGTGAAAAATAAAACGAGATACCATCCCAGGACCCATCTATGTGTGGAAAACAAGACATAATGAGGGTAAAGGTAACAGCTTTTACCTTTGCGTGATCGTTTGAAGAACAAAATTTTCTTCTTCAAGTTGAGGTGCGATCCAGCAATTCCTGTATCAACCTCCACGTCAGTTGAACGTCTACCCACGATAATCACAGTGTGTGATTATCTCTAATAGTAATCTACACAGAGGAATACTCAAGCACCAAAATTTCTGTGCTAGCAAAAATTAATGGCGGCTAGGGTTCAAGATCAAAATCGAGAGAGAGAAGAAGAAGAAAGAGATCGTGTGTCTTAGCTTGGGATTTCGTGTGTATTCACTTATCCCTTTTGAGTTTTGTGCATATCATATATGTCACACGAAGTTTGCCTCCCAAATCTGAGAATTCTAATCCTATTAGAATTCCCTAATTGTAATTGGAAACATCAAGTTCTCACAATTGCAACTTGTACCACAAATTATAACTAATTATAATTTGTCCACAACAACTTTTCTTTATCTCAATCAACCCCACAATGTTATCAAATAACATCTTGAGTATATAATCCTCTATTGTGTGTGACCTATTAGGTTTTCCAGTCAATTGGTAGAGAACATGAATTAATCCAAACGTCTTTGAGATTAATAATCCATAATTAATTAGAATTAATCCTATTAATTCAAATCGGATTGGTTTATTAATTGATGAATTAATGAACCCATATTCCCATATCATGAGCGGTATCTAACAACACGTCATGACCACCCAAGAGTCCAGGAAATCAATTGGCTTGACATGAACTCTTCAATAACAAACTTCAGTGCATTTAAATCCTTTCACCATACAATATCTCATTCGGTTTGGAGTACAGAATTAGTGCTAACTCCCCCAGAATTAATTCTGGTCCGAATACAATAGTACTTATACCAGGAACCCGCTACTCTAGATATGTATCAATTGGAATTGTTTCTAACACACAATTGCCTTGGCCAAGGACTTTCGAGTAGTAATTCTTACAAGTGGCCGTGAGATATTCGCCCATGCTATTAGGAATGATGAATCCTTTATTGACCCTCTCAACTACGTTCGTTTACCTTACCATGTACCTAATATCCATCCCATAGGCAGCCCTCAATCGAGCTCCGGAGATTGGAATCAAAATACAAGGCCCAGCAAACAAAGTACCTTGGAGATCTCAAGTCTAAGGATACTTGCACGTTTGCTATATTGAGATTATATCACTGGCACTAGATAGTTATCCATGTGATTATCTCAAAGCTAGGTCATTCAATGAACTTGTTCCATTAACAAGAATCCATGTGTTAACTTTGAGTATCTCAATACTCACGGTTATGAGAACCACCGCCTAATCAAATCAGGAAGTCTAACACATGCTAGTCTTAACGCATTAATGATGTTCTATCTCATTAATACTATAACTAGGGACTATTTAAGTACTAACACTATCAAGTGTAGTAGGAATCTTATACCATGATTTTTATCATGATTTCCTTAATACAGTGTTGTACTAGGGACTTTATCGAACAGTTATATTACTTAAAGTAAACAAAAGAAACTATACGATAAATAATATCTTTTATTAAAATAAAATGTGTCATATACAATGTACAAGTGATTGCCTCTAGGGCACAACACTAACAAACTCCCACTTGCACTAAAGCCAATCATTCATGCATCTAATACCAAATGAATCAACATGACAATCATGTTTCTTCTAGGATAGTGCTTTCATAAGCGGGTCAGCTATGTTCTCATTTGTGGGAACTCTCTCAATCTTTACATCATTCCTATCTATGATCTCCCGGATCAGATGATATCGTTGCAGAACGTGTTTGAATCGTTGGTGAGATTGCGGCTCCTTTGCTTGTGCAATGGCTCCGTTGTTGACACAATACAACGTTATTGGACCAACAACACTAGGAACCACACCCAGTTACGTCATGAACTTCTTGATCCAAGCAGCCTCCTTAGCTACTTCAGAAGCAGCTATGTACTCAACTTCTGTCGTAGAGTCGGCAATAGTATCTTGTTTGGAACTTTTCCAACTTATTGCCCCTCCGCACAACGTAAGCACATAGCTGGATTGTGATTTGAAATCATCTTTATCAGATTGAAAATTGGCATCAGTATACCCATTTATTCTCAAATCATCTTCTCCATATACTAAGAACATATCATTAGTCCTTCGTAAGTACTTAATGATGTTCTTTACAGCTGCCTAATGACCCTCACTAGGGTCGGATTGGTATCTGCTCGTCAAACTGAGAGCACAAGATACATCGGGCCTGGTACATATCATTGCATGCATGATAGATCCAACTGACGAGGCATATGGAATCATACTCATGTGATCCCTCTCAACTTGTGTCTTGGGAGACATCGACTTTGAAAGGCTTACATCATGTGACATGGGCAAAAATCCATTTTTGGATTGATCCATGCTAAACTTCTTTAGCACTTTATCTATGTATGTAGACGGTGAAAGACCAAGCAATCTTTTGAATCTATCTCTATAGATCCTTATTCTTAGAACATAGGTTCCTTCACCAAGGTCTTTCATGGAGAATTGTTTGGACAACCAAATTTTAACCGTTTGCATGACAGGTATATCGTTTCCTATTAGCAATATGTCATCTACATAAAGCAGTAAGAAAATGATTGCTCTCCCACTAACCTTCTTGTATACATAAAGCTCATCTAAATTTTGAATGAAACTAAACTCTTTGATTGTTTCATCAAAACGGATATTCCAACTCCTAGAAGCTTGCTTAAATCCATAAATAGACCTTTGCAGCTTACACACCTTTGTGCCATTACTGGACGTGAAACCCTCAGGTCGTGTCATATACACTTCCTCAGTCAGATTTTCATTTAGAAAAGCTGTTTTCACATCCATTTACCAAATCTCGTAATCATAATGAGCAACAATGGCTAGGAGTATCCTGATGGATTTCAACATGGCTACTGGCGAGAAGGTTTCATCATAGTCAATACCATGTTGTTGACGATAACCCCTTGCCACTAGTCGTGCTTTATAGGTAACTAAGTTACAATCCATGTCCATTTTCTTCTTGAAAACCCACTTGCACCTAATAGTTTTACTTCCTTTGGGTAGATCAACCAAAGTCCATACTTGGTTGTCGTACATGGAATCCATCTCTGACTTCAAGGCCTCAAGCCATTTGTCAGATTCTGAACTATTCAAAACATCCTTGTAGGTAGTAGTCTCATCTTCATCTATGAACAATACGTCATGATGGTCACTAATAAGAAATCCATATCTCTCAGGTGCCAAACGTATTCTACTAGATCTACGAGGTTCTTGTGTATTAGAAGGTTCATCTATTCTCTCAAAAGATGTGGGGTTAGACATTTGATCCTCGTTTGTTTGATCTTCATGAACTTCACTAAGTTCAATCTCACTCCCACTGTCCCCTTTGAGCATGTGCTCCTTCTCTAAGAAGGAGGCAAGCTTTGAAACAAACAATTTGTTTTCGGAGGGTTGATAGAAGTAATATCCAAAAGATTCTTTTGGATATCCCACAAACAAACACTTGTCAGACTTACAATTAAGTTTATCTGACTGTGGCCTTTTAACAAAGGCAGGACAACCCTATACTCGCAAGTGAGATAACTTTGGTCTTTTACGAAAGAACATCTCAAATGGGGTAGTATAAACCGATTTTGTTGGAACTTTGTTTAGTATATAAATAGAAGTCTCTAGTGCATACCCCCAAAACGATTTTGGTAGGTCTGCAGAAGCCATTATAGTACGTACCATGTCTAGCAGGGTTCGATTCATTCTCTCAAATACACCATTATGTTGACGTGTATGCGGTGGAGTCCATTGAGATAATATCCCATTATCTCTAAGATAACTCAAAAACTCTTGACTTAAATATTCTCCCCCTCGATCAGATCTTAGAGTCTTAATACTTTTGTCAAGTTGTTTCTCTATTTCATTCTTGAAGTCTTTGAACCTTTCAAAGACCTCATATTTGTATTTCATTAAATATAAATACCTGTATCATGAGAAATCATCGATAAATGTTATGAAATAGTTATAACCTCCTCTTACTTGTATTGACATTAGGCCACATACATCAGGATGTATGAGTTCTAATAACTCTTTGGCCCGTTCTCCTTTTCCTGAAAAATGAGTTTTAGTCATTTTGCCTAGTAAACAAGACTCGCATGTGCCATATGATTCATAATCAACTGACCCTAAGTCACCAAGCTTGTGTAACTTAGAAATACGATTTTCATTTACATGGCCCAAACGACAATGCCATAAGTAAGAGTTGTTAGAGTTATCTATTTTAGGTTTCATATTATTTATATTGAGAATTGGATTGTCCAAGTCTAGAACATATAAACCATTAACCAAAGTTGCTGAACCATAATGATTATCATTCAATGAAAAAGAACAACATTTATTCTTAAATATTAAATGAAATCCACATAAGTCTAAACACGCAACTAAGATAATATTTTTCATTAAAACTGGTACATAATAACAGTTTTTCAGCTCTAGAATTAACCCCGAAGGCAGGTTTAGCTTGTATGTCCCCACAGCAAGTGCAGCAACCTTTGCCCCATTTACAGTACGTAGGTCCACGTCGCCTTTCTCTAGCCTTCTACTGCTCTTTAGTCCCTGCAAGTTGTTGAAAAAATGAGATCCACATCCGGTATCTAATACCCGTATCTCATTTCTAAAGGCAATATTTATCTCAATCATAAACATACCTGGAGAAGAAGTAGAAATGCTTGTAAGCTTCTCCTTCTTCTTCTTGTCCTTGATGATATCCAAGTAGGCTTTGCAGTTGCGCCTCCAGTGGCCCATCTTCTCACAATGATGGCATGGGCCCTTGGTAGTTGCGTCCTTCTTGTTCACACCACCTTTGGGCTTCATGGGAGCCTTCTTCTTCTTCTTTTGAACTTTCTTCTTAGAAGAGGAAGATTCTACCATTAAAACCGCATTGTAATCCCTCTTCATGGAGGACTCCGCAGTTTTGAGAAGATTGATCAACTCAGGGATAGTGGACTCAATCTTATTCATCTGATAGTTAATCACAAATTGTCAGAAACTATTAGGCAAAGATTGAAGAATTAAGTCAACACTTAAGTCAAAGTCCATTGTAAACCCGAGAGATCCAAGCTTTTTTATCAAGCCCACCATCTTCAGCCCATGAGTGGTCACAGAAGAACCTTCTTTCATTTTACAACGAAATAGTTGCTTCAAGATCTCATATCTCTCAGTTTTGGCTTGGGCATCAAACAGCTCTCGAAGATGTAAAATGATCGATTGAGCATCCATATGCTCGTGCTATTTTTGCAACTCAGGAGTCATGGATGCCAGCATAATACATGATGCTATATCATTATCCTCCTTGTGCCTCTTGTGGACAACATGCTCATCAGTATGAGCATCTTGGGCTGGTAGTGGTGGAATATGAGCATCTGGCACATAGAGAAACTTTTCTGATTTGAGAATGATTCTCAAATTTTTATACCAGTTGAGATAGTTTGATTCAGTTAACTTGTTGGTTTCCAAAATGCTACATAAGTTCAAGTTCGTTGACATGATGCAAGTGACCTAGCTGTAAAGATAGAGAGCATTAGCTACTTGTATATGCACATGATATGCAAATAATTAGGACTTTAATTAAACGCATTTTTACTCTACTATTTTACTCAAACCAATAGCCCCCACTACTGATTCGGGAAAGCCCGTTGGAAGCTTTCCTAGCGGACTGATATCTAAATTCCTCAAGAATAACCTTGGGTTTGCCGAACAAGCCACCTTTAAGTTCATTGGTAGGTATCCAATACCAATTACATCATATGTAACTGCCGGATCATTGTGTGATTAACAGCTTTTAATCTTAAAGCCTTTTGGGCTACTCTAAATTTTCCTCTAAATTTCTTTATGCCTGAGTTTGCCCAACTGAGATAAAGAATTTAGTTAAACCCGACCCATTAATCAGGAATTTAATTCCGAAGGAATTTAATTCCATAGCTTAAACATGCCCAATGTCAAGTAGGCTTGGGTTTGCCCAACAACCTGGTCTCGAAAAAGGACTCTCGTTCTTACTATGTTAACGGAAGGAATTGGGTTTAATATTAATTGAGGGATTTGTTCCTTTTAGTGATTTCGTTGAATGACATGCATAAAAATCAATATATCACATAATTGATAATCATGGCAATAAAGCGATTGCGTGGTATGGTTATAGACTTTATCCTAAATTAATTTCTTTGAGCCATAAAAGAAATTAATTTAGTTAACCCTATGTGTTCATGCTTGATTTAAGTAGAAGGTCTTACCTCCTCACCTTGTTTTGGTTGCCATCTCAAGAATAAAATAATTCTATTCCTATCTAACCTATGTAAACTAATTACATAATTTCCTAAAGAGAGAAAACCTCGAGTTACATTCGAGGGGAGTTAGATGAGAAGAGAATTACATAAGAATTCCAGAGAAAGCAGGACATGCAGGTCCTATTTCATAAAAACCAAAACTGTAAAATGCATAAACAGATATAATTGGTTTTAGTCCATAACCATCCACCACGCCATTGACTATACTGAAACAAAATAAGCATATACTTGTATTATTCCAAAATCACTATTTTGGAAAAATAAACCAAATTCTAAAATCACCATTTTAGAGAATATATCAATTTTAGATTTTCAAAATCATTATTTTGAAGAACAAAATTGATTGTCTCAAAACTAATTTTGAGAAAATTCTTTTGGGTCCCGTCACTCATCAAATGAGGTTTTTCCCTTTCAAAATTTTGTTCCGGATTTTTTTTTTAAATATTAGAGGTTACAAACAGAGCAGAACCGGTGCCGGTTTGGAAGCCGGAGCCTGTTCTGGTTTCCAAAAATTTTTTATCTTCCAAAAAATGATTTTCAAACATCGCGAACAGAATGGAACTGGTGCCAGCTTGGAGGCCAGAGCCGGCACCGCCTGTGTTCTGCAACAATGGCAGCGTTTTTCAAAAAATTCCAGAAACAATTTCTGGTGCTTTCTTCTTCTGCAAATATTCAGTGAGAACAATTCTCAACTGTATTTTCTATTTTGAAGCTATAAACAACAACCAATTTGTTAGTTTAAACAAAATCAAAACAGAAAATTAGGATGAAACGGAGGGCATCATCCATGTTGCAAGAAACGTTTTTCTGCAGTAATTTTTCAACTCCAAAAAAAACATCTTTTCAAAATACTCTATGACTATAACACAATCATATTATGCTACGGACCCAACTTATAAAGATCGAAACGATTTCGACTCGAGTGAAAAATGATTTTTCACAGCAAACAAAGACAAACACGAAAACAATTTTTCATGCCAAAATAATGTTCGTACACCACACATAGCATGTCTCTGATACCACTGTTGGGTATCTCAAGCTCGTATCCTATACGGCGTAGCGGAAAATAAAATGAGATACCATCCTAGGACCCATCTATGTGTGGAAAACAAGACATAATGAGGGTAAAGGTAACAGCTTTTACCTTTGCGTGATTGTCCGAAGAACAAAATTTTCTTCTTCAAGTTGAGGCGCGATCCAGCAATCCTCATAATCAACTTCTACGTGAGTTGAACGTCTACACACTATAATCATAGTGTGTGATTATCTCTAATAGTAATCCACACAGAGGAATGCTCAAGCACTAAATTTTCTGTGCTAGCAAAAATTAATGGCGGCTAGTGTTCAAGATCAAAATCGAGAGAAAGAAGAAAAAGATCGTGTGTCTTGGCTAGGGATTTCATGTGTATTCACTTATCCCTTTTGGGTTTCGTGCATATCATATATTATAGACAAAATTTGCCTCCCAAATCTGAGAATTCTAATCCTATTAGAATTCCCTAATTGTAATTGGAAACATCAAGTTCTCACAATTGCAACTTGTACAACAAATTATAACTAATTATAATTTGTCCACAACAACTTTTCTTTCTCTCAATCAACCCCACAATGTTATCAAATAACATCTTGAGTATATAATCTTCTATTGTGTGTGACCTATTAGGTTTTCTAGTCAATTGGTAGAGAACATGAATTAATCCAAATGTCTTTGAGATTAATAATACATAATTAATTAGAATTAATCCTATTAATTCTAATTAGGATTAGTTTATTAATTCATCAATGAATAAACCCATATTCTCAGATCATGAGCGGTATCTAGCAACAGATCATGACCTCCCAAGAGACACACATAGATAGGTCTTGGGATGGTATCTTGTTTTATTTTCCGTTGCACCGTATATAATACGAGCCTGAGATACCCAACAATTAGCTAATGACCCTTTGTTTGAGGTGAAATCAACTATTCTTTGATCACTTTAGTCCTTTGATCACTTTGGTCCTTTAATCTTAGCTTCGTTTCCCAAGTCCATTAAGATTTAACAAATACATAATCAATACAATGAACTTCTAACATCATTTCCCATGTTAATTAGAAGAACTCTCATTAATAACCAATTATAACAAGTAGTCAAACACCAAGGATGACAGAAAATTGATTAAATAACTAAAGTAACACAAAACCAAGAATCCCAAAATAATGTTAAATTACAATGAAAACATTGAATACATCATTGTTTAAGAACAAAATAATAAAAGTAAAAGAAAACACTTATAGACAAGCCTCCTTCTTCTCCCTCGAAGACTCTCTTGAACAACCCTCATTGTATGATGAATCTCTCATTCTTTGAGTGATTGAAATTTTTTCTCTTGGATTCACTCTTTTACCCCTTGTGTTTTCTCTTTCTTTTATAGGCTTCTTTGATGCCAAATTCGTTGGGTGAGGAGTCTTGTCCAAATAGGAATTGGAAAATACTGAAGTCTTTGAAAAATTCTCAAATTCGTGCACAGAAATTTCGTGTTCCAAAACGGGCTTGGCATCAAGTGTAATACCCCGCCCAAAACCACCTTTGACTATGGGAAAAAAAGTCATGCATTGCAGAGCATCTCGCATTTCATGTGCTATATTAAAATTATACTTGCATAGGTGCATGTGATTTTCAAAGTTGCTTTTGCATTTGATTTATTTGGTGAGAACCAATTGTGTTATTGCATTATTTGAGAGTTGTTTAAGTGATGTTTAGTAGAGGAGAATTGGGGTGCAAAGAATTTCTTAGAGATATTAGCATTGGAGTTGATTTGGAATAGCGGTTAGGTTGGGGATTTTCTTTTGGTGACCCGAGTTCGAATCTTACCTCTTGCGAATCTTAGTTTTTCATTTTGAAATTCTTTTTCCGAGAATTCTCCATGTTTTGGCCGAAAAGACCCTAGCCATCCTAGTGAATTTTCAGCGCCATTTTTCTAAGGAAATAAGTCTCTATATTTATCTCCTAAATTTAGGGATTTTTTTATGTGAATAAAGTTTACTTTTATTTTCAGCTTTTGTTCTCTTTGATTTTCGAAAAACCCTAGCTGAATAATTAAATTCCAGCTTGATTTTAACTTACTAGATTTTGTAATGGATAGTTGGAATTAAAGTGTTATTTTTCTAGTTGGATACCTTATTGATTTTGAACCTAGAACCCTAGCTAAAAATCTGGAAAAATTTTCTAGCTAGGTGCCGCCAATTTTGAAGGAGTTTTAGCTCAACTCAAACTCTTCCAATACTAGGAAATCTTATCTTAAATCCTTTAGCAAATCAGATTTTATTTCAATCCTACTTCAACTAGGTTTTTGCTCCCCTTTCCAGCTAAATTTCGGCAGCCTTGTACAAGCACAAGCTGTCCGAAATTCCTGCACTCGTAGGTGCAGTACAATTCTTCAAACCCTAGCTCAAAACACCTAGAACACTCCTCATCAATTCATATTACCTTAGCCGCACAAAAACCAGATTTTACTCACTAAAATTCCAGAATTTCGGCCAGCTTTGCACTCCAAATCAAATGAAAATTCTGCACACCAAAACATACCAAAACCCTCAGCTGATTAAGCCAATTTTCAGCACCTAAAACCCTCACATTTTCTCTATGAATTGCGGCCGAACAACAACTAAAACAGTCCAGAATTTCTCCCCTTTGGTTCAGTGATTTTCGCACAAAAACTAATGCACATGCACAGGATTTTCAGCTAACAAAAGCTATGCAAACTGTTCCTTGTTTTGGCCAAAAACTCTGATCACACACAGCCCTTCTCTTGAGCAATATTTCGGCCAGCATAGGAGAACAAGTCCAGAATATTTTCCCCTCATAAACCCTCCCAAATTCGGCTGTAACAAGTTGCACAGCAAGCTGCACTTCTCGCCCTTGTTGTCCAAGAGATCTAAAGCCATTAGGAGTCTTTCTTAGTACCACCATTTAACCCTAAACCAATCTTCTCTAACCCTAAATCACAGTAGCCGACTACTCTCTCCATTCTACACGAAAATTCCAACAAGAATCTCTTTGCAATTTTCGAAAATCACAAGAACAATTCCTAGCAAGAAACCGATCACGCTCCAAGGTAAGCAAAAACCATCCTAACCTCTTGATTCCTTCCTTCCATCAATTCTTCTCTTTTTCTTCATTTGAATCACGTCACCTAAAGGCTGATTGTGAAACCCCACCTAAAACCAACCATAGAGTAAGGGGGTCGAGAATGCATATCATATTATTTTGCATGAAATATATGTTTTTGAATGATTTTATGTGCTTTAGAATCGTGGATTATAGGTTTAAATGCTTAGTTATGCTTATTGAGTAGGAGGGATAAAATGGTAATTTTGCCTGAGGTCAGAATAGGGAGATAACTTGAGGAGTACATAAGAAAAATATGTGGGTGAGAAAATAAGAACAAAGAGTTAGTGTGGTTTAGTGGTTAGAGCTTGGTGAATTAATTTCTAAGGTCATGAGTTCAAATCCCATTATTTAAGTTTTATCATGATTATTTTCATTAAGTTTGAATTTTTGTTTTCTTGCATTCCATAAAAATAGGAATGTTGTCTTAGGGGAGACATGAAGAGAATGTCGTAATCTTATCCTCATGTCCTAAAAAGAATTCTAGAGGAATTCTTGTCCTATTTATTACCTCCAGCATGTCCTAACATATTTATAATTCAAAACCATTAAATCCTTTCTTTTTAATTCCAAAAAAAATCTGGGATAACTCCTCCACCATGAAATTCGAAAATCAGCTATGGTGGTTGGGTAGTTGACCGAAAATAGGAGGGTAAATAGGAAGGGTTCCAAGAGAAAATCAATCACCATGAAAGGACCTTCAAATCTACCTTCATGTTGTTCATACTTTAGTGGAAAGAAATCTGAAAATTTTCCAGAATTGTTGTGGCCCATTTCTTCGAAAATTCAGGCCATAATCCCATTCATTTGCTGCCAAGAAAATGGTCATTTTATGTGGCTTGGAAGCTGGAAAAACTGTGCAAATTTCGGACTGCAAAAAACAGCACCAAACCAGAAAAAAACTGGGCATTTCGCAGCTTGCAATCAAGGAAATAGAGCTGTTTTTAGTTCACCTTCGAGCCAGAAAATCTCTTCTGTATTTTGTCCAGAAATAAGGCTGAAAAACCAATCATGGAAGACCCTCAAACACCCCAGAAGAACCTCTGAAAATCGAGCTAAGAATGTGCAAAATTCTGCACAAAAAATTCTGCAATCTTCAAAAATTTTGAACCACTTCAAACCAGAATTTTCCAGCCTTGCTTCCTTCTAGCATAAGGCTGAAAATCATCTTCAACCTCTGTAAAAATTTAGCTTGCTCAGCTGTAGACTGAACACCATAAACCCCACTCTTACCTTGAGCATAAGGACTCCATAGCTGCACCACAAAACACTCCTAAGATTACTCCATTCAAACTCTTTTGAACTTCAAATAATTTCAGCATTTTACTCCATTAAAACCACTCTTGCATTAGGCTAATTAACCAGAATTTTCTCTGCCTTCATGGACTGAATTTCAGCTAGCCTTGAGCAACATTAACCTTCAATCATTTCAGGAAAAACTCCATGTTCAGCCGGCACCATTGAAAGACATAGAAACCTCTCTTGATCAAAACACCATAGCTGACCTCTTACCTTAAACCTCTCCACTATTTCCTCCATTTAAATTTCAAAAAAATCTAATCATCCCCTCTCTTTCTAGCTGAAAACCGAAACCCTCACTCATTCCATACCATTCGGCCAGCCTTCTACCAAAATTCGTGCAGCATTCTTCCAAATTCTCTCCATTTTCACCTAGAACACCAAGAACACCAAGAACACACAATAACCTTCTTCAAGCCTAACCGTACTCCAAACACCTCCAATCACTCTCAAACACTCCAAATCACTTCTATTTAATCCCTAAACCTCATTTCTGGTATTTATAACACAAAACCTCGCAAACAAAAATTTTCAAGCGGATCGAAATTAACCTTTCTCTCTCTCTCTCTCTCTCTCTCCCTCTCTCTCTCTCTCTCTCTCTCTCTCTCTCTCTCTCTCTCTCTCTCTCTTCTAACCGAAATGGTTGATCAATCATCAACCATGATCGACTGTTTCGTTGAACCATTCAAGACACTCCATCGCGTGTGGACCTTCTTTTGTCTTCTTCAAAGTACTCGACAATCAAGTATTCATTCTTAAATCTCTCTTATTAAATCCTAAAACCATATCTCTTAGGTGTTGATAGGGAGATGGAATATGATTGGGAGATTGAGTATATGCATAAAGGGATTGGGGTTAGGACATGATGATTGTTGTATATAACTAGGATATATGTATTTTCTTTTGAATCAATGTATGTTCTTCATGCTTAGTGAATTTTATGGATGTTTGAAGCATGATTAGATATTGTGACACCAAAGGTGATTAGGCTTTTATGTTCTTATTGTTCCATGGAAACTATGATTGATGATTACGCTTAGTAGGATTTTGGCCATGTGATGGTATGAGATAGTTCAAGTGTATGTTCATGAATGGATTAATATATTGTTGATGATTGAGAACGTGATCATGAATCCTTTCTAGCACTAGGAAAATCATGATAAGAGATTATTTTCTTATTAATTCTAGGTTATGTTCATTAACAAAATTTATTACAAAAAAAAAATTAGAATTACTACTATAGTTTC
This sequence comes from Voacanga thouarsii, assembly GCA_026120185.1. Lineage (NCBI taxonomy): Eukaryota > Viridiplantae > Streptophyta > Magnoliopsida > Gentianales > Apocynaceae > Voacanga > Voacanga thouarsii. Next base: position 2,109,280 of record JANUWF010002207.1, read on the forward strand.
CTTCAAAATTCGAAACACTAGGGGATTTGGATTGGAATATTTAATTAGACTGTTAATATTTTTATTAAACAAAAATTTAATAAAATTCATTTATTACTAATTTTATTTATTACTAATTAATTATTATCTATTAAAAAATTTAATAATTAAAAAATTATTTAATTTATTATTTATTTATAATAAAGCTATTTTTAAATTATCATTTATTAAAATTATTTAGGACTTAATATTATTTAAAATTCAAACCTTAGTTTATTTATTATTAATAACACTCAAGAATTATTATTTGAGTCTATAATTTATTAGCAATTATTTTAGAACCCCTAGCTATTTTAACTTATCAAACTAGACTTATTTTATAAAATTCTTTAGCATCTAGCCTTAAAGCTTAGGACATTAAGGTCATGGTTAATCATGGTTGTAACTAGTTGAGCTAAGAATTATTTATGTAAGGCAGGTATAGCTTGAATGTGACCTTATGTTTTGTGTTTACCCCAGGCGGGGTTAGGTCATGTAATACCCCACCCAAAACCACCTTTGACTATGGGGAAAAGTCATGCATTGCATAGCATCTTGCATTTTATGTAGTAGATAGAATAATTTTATTTGCATGGATGCATGTGAATTTTTCCGTTACTCTTGCATTTGAATTAATTGATGAGAAATAGTTGTGTTGTTAAAGATTTGGTTATGGGAGGTTTGGTCAAAGATTTGGAAGGATGAGTATTGGGGTGGTAAGAACTTCTTGTAGAAAAATTAGCATTGGAGTTGTTTTCAAATAGCGGGGAGGTTGGTGATTTCCTTTGGTGACCCGAGTTCGAATCCTACCTTTTGTGAAGTAAGTTTCTCTTCTTGAAATTCTTTTCGTTAGACCATTTCTTTTCTTGGCTGAAAAAGAATCTAGCTATCCTAGAGAAATTTTAGTATTTTTACTCCAAGGAAATAAGTCTCTATATTTATTTCCTAAATCCAAGGACTTTGATGTGAATAAAGTTCACCTTTAATTTTCATCTTGTGTTCCTTAGGATTTTCGAAAAAAAACTCTAGCTAGTAATTAAAATATTAGCTTGATTTTAGTTAGATACATGTTGCCATTGATAGGTGGAATTAATGAATCCTTTTCCTAGTAGGAAATCTTGTTGATTTTAATCCTAGAATGTTAGCTAAAAATCTGGAAAAAAATTCCAGCAAGTGCCGCCACTTCTTGGAGGACTTGTAGCTTAATCCAAACTCTTCTAGGACTAGAGAAAATCCTATCCAAATCCTTGATAAAACCAGATTTTATTTCAATCCAAATTCAACTACGATTTCTTCCTTTTCCTAGCTGAATTTCGACAGCTTTGTATCTACATAAGCTGTCCGAAATTCTAGCCATCTTTAGCTACAATCCAACTCTGAAAATTCTAGCTCAAACCACCTAGAACACTCCTTAACAATTCAACTACCTTAGCTGCACAAAATCAGAATTTTATTCACACAAAACACTGAAATTCGTCCCACATATACACAGAAAATTCGGACAGCTTTGTGCAGGATTTTCGGCCAGCTTTATGTTCCTACTTCAACCGAAATTCTGCACACATCCTTCACTGAAAAACCCCAGCTGAACAAGTTATTTTCAGCGCCCAAAACCCTCAATTTTCCTCTGGAAATTTCGGTAGAATTATAGCAGCCAAACCAGTCCAAAACTTGCTACACTTGCACAGAATTTTCACAGCACATGCACAGGATTTTTTCAGTCATCAAAACTCACTCAAACCCTTCCTTGTTTGGCCCAAAATTCTGAACACATTCAGCCCTTCCTTTGGGCAGTATTTCGGCCAGCATAGAGGAGCAAATTGCAGATTTTTTTTTTCCTCCATAAAACTCTCCTAAAATCGGCAGCAAGGAGGCGCGCGCAAGCTGGAAATTCCGCCTTTGCTGTCCAAGAAACCTAAAGCCATTAGGAGTCTATCTAAACACCACCATCTAACCCTAAACCAATCTTCTCCAACTTTAAATCATAACCACCATTTACCCTCTCCATTCCACACGAAAATTTCAGCAACTTCTCTCTGCAAATTTTCGAAAATACAAGAGTTGTTCCAAGCAAAAATCGAACACACCTTAAGGTAAGCACAAATCCTTTCAACCTCTTGATGCCGTTTTCTCTAGTGGTTCTTTTCTCTTTCTTCTACCCTTAAATCACGCCTTATAGAGGTTGATTTCCTCCTCTTCCTTAAATTTTAGACAAGTGAAGCAAATGAGGTAGCTTCTCTCTTCTTCTTAAGCGAACTCGGGACGATCACTATAGGAGCATCGAAACCGCATTACCCGGTAGTTGCAAGGTAAGGGAATACCCTCCCTTGATGTCGAAAGTAAAGTTTAATGGTGTTTATTAGCGAGATAAACATGTGTTCGTAGTATTTGATCTTTGGGGATTGAATAGTTTACTTGGAATTAAATAGGAGATTGCGAATTGTTATAGAAATAAATGGGATTAGAGCATGTTTGAATTTATTGAGACCATGATCATGATATTATACGGTTTAGATCAGAAGGATAATTGAGGAAAGCCAGCTGTGATTTTTATCTCGTTATCTGAGGGATATCAAGTAAGTCCTTGCATAAACTCTTTTATTAAACGTTGTGATGGTAAGCCCTTTTATAAACTGTTTTGTTAAAGGTTGTGATGGCGAGTCAATGTTGTGAAGCTTTGTAAAGCTATTGTTAAACTGTGTTTGCCTGGGCTGTAAACGTGGATATTTATTCTTTAAACAGTTTTGTCAAACTAACGGTTTTTAGCAAGAAAACTATTCTTTTCCTTAAATTTTTAGAAATCTCTTTTAAAGAAAATCACGTTTTACAAAGCCAAGGTTTGGAAATATTTTAAATCAGGAATTGACGGATATGTTCGTTGAGTACTCAATAAGAGTAGGCTAACAATACTACTCATGGAGGGCTAGCGTAAGTCTTCTGGCAGGAGGCCACCTCCAGAAGATAAACTCTGCTTGAAAAGGCAACAGTGTTGGTTGGTCAGGCTAGTCCGAACTAGCATTATGCCTGAAAGGTATTATTTATATTCCCGGCATGGACACCCGGATGGTTTTGTTAGGTGTAGAGATGGAGGAGTATCTCACCCGGTGGGCTATACACTCACCTTGATCAGAACGCCAAACGTGTGGTAATCTGGTCCGGACAAGGTGCACAAGTGTGGTGCCTTGGCCAATTTGTTCTCATGGAGCCCAACGTGTGGTGACATGATTTTTACGAGTGGAGGATTTATTTTGTACAAAGTATGACAATGAGAAAAACCCACTCCTTGTGAAAAGAGATTGTTTATGACTTGCCAAATTATTTTTACAAATGTTTTACACTTTGCATACATGAACTATTTAAAACACCAGGTGCACACACATGACTTACTGAGATTTATTCTCACACCGTTTTACATCATGTTTTTAGGGGATAGACTGTGCTGAGTCAGCGGGGCTTGTAATAGTTGAAGCTTTTGCTATTTTCTCTATCCGTTCTAGGAGACATTTATTGCTTATGCTTCTAAACAATATTTTGTTTTATTCCATTTTGCTCCAAGTCAAGCCTGATGTAATAAGAATATTTCTTTATTTATCTAAGTTGATCCTTTTGGAGATTGCCTTTATATTTTATACCTCTTTCTAAAGACCCCTTGTCCTACGGGACAGGGCGACATCCCCACCCTTTTTGGGTACGTAGTCGTGGGGTGTTACAGGTCAGCCTTGGAAGACTTTTGAGTGTGAGCAAGCAAAGAAGCAGGTAAGCTCCTGCATGGAGATTTGTGAAGACTAAAAGTTATTGTGGCAAGCAAATGCAATGTATATGGACATTTATTTGTAAATGCAATTAAGGACTGTTTTTCCTTTTTATTTCAGTCAAGCAAATCATTTGAAAATTGAACAAGCAGTTTTACACAAATCTAAACTTTTTCTAAAACCCAACTTGACTAGACTTTTGGAAACCCTTAATTGCTATTTTCAAATAAAGCAAAGTTTGATCAATTTTCTCCCAATGGGAACAATCAACGTTGAGTACTCAATAAGGGTAGACCACCAGGACTAGTCTTTGAAGGGTTAGGATAAGTCTCTCAGTAGGTGGCCACCTCTGAGGGGTGAGTCCTTCCTGGATAGGATGCCGATCCGATGAGGTCATATCGGTCCGAGCTAGCAAGTTTCGAGTCATGTGGACTGTATGTTCCGAGTGGACAACCGGTAAGTTTGGGTGTAGAGATGGAGGAGTATCTCACCCGTAGGTCTGTACACCTACCTTTTGTCAGCTTGCACAAAGTGTGGCATTCTGACTGTTATTTAGTCTTGGGGCCCAACGTGTGGTAACCCATGGCTACCCATTTGAGTGCTTGTATTTATTGTGCACATGTATGGTTTGAAAAGCGAAACACCACTCTTTATTTTCAACACTTATTTATTGCTTGCCAGCACCTTTTCTTATGAAACTTTTACAACTTGCATACATGAATTATTTTACCTGAGACACTCAAAGCACACACGGGCTTACTGAGATTTTCATCTCACAACCCTTTTATGCCATATTTTCGGGAAGATCCTGCTGTGGAGATCATTAGCTAGAATGTTGCCTGTGCTTGAAGACTCATACTATTTACTTTAAATGTTGCTTGAGAGATTGTTGCAAACAATTTATTTTGGATTTGTGCCAGTATTTATCTTTTGGGTTGTAATAAATTTAATTTTAAAGTCTTTTGTTTTATTTTATTTTCATGTAACCTAGTTATAAAGACCCCTTGTCCTTTGGACGGGGCGACATCCCTGGCCCTGTTGGGCCTAGGTAGTGGGGTGTTACACTGATTTCATCCTCTTTAGCTACTCTTGGCCAAAAGGAAGGAAATAAGGCAGCTTTTCTCTTATTTTCAAACGAACTTGGGACGATCACCATAAGAGCATCGAGATCTTGTTAACTCGGGTGTTGCAAAGTAAGGGAATCCTTACCCTTGATGTCAAAGTTAAGGTTTGATATGGTTGATGATGTCCATTAGCATGATGAATGGGTATTTTGAGTCGAGTAATTAATTAAGCATATTCGATGGTTAGCGATGATATATCTTACTGTGGTAATAATGGATATGAGTTGTGATGGTCAAGTTGAGACCTTTTTGATATAATATTCATGTCTTTGATGAATATATGGTCATAGTATATGAACTTTGGGGAATGGATAATTTATTTGGAGTTAGACAATGGATTATGAATTGTTATGGGAATAAATGAGTTTAGAGCATGTTTGAATCGATTGAGACCCTGATCATGACATTATATGATTTTAGATCAGGACGATATATTTGAAGAAAGCAAGTTTTGATTTTATCTTGTTTGTATGAGGCACATCAAGTAAGTCCTTACATAAACTCTTTTGTTAAATGTTGTGATGGCAAGTCTATGTTGTAAAGCTTTGTGAAGCTATTGTTAAACTATGTTTACTTAGGTTGTAAATTTGGATATTTATTCTTTAAACGGTTTTGTCAAACTAACGATTTTATCAAGAAAACTATTCTTTCTCCTAAATTTTTAGAAAAATCTTTTAAAGAAAACCATGTTGTACAAAGCCAAGGTATGGAAATTTTGAATCAGGAATTGTCAGATATGTTCGTTGAGTACTCAATAGAGGTAGGCTAACAATACTAGTCTTGGAGGGCTAGAGTAAGTCTTCGGCAGGAGGCCACCTCCAGAAGATGAGCTCTGCTTGAAAAGGCGATAGTATTAGTTGGTCAGGCCAGTCTGGGCTAGCATTTGTACTTGGTAAGGTATTATTTATTTTCCCGGCATGGACACCCAGATGGTTCTGTTGGATGTAGAGAAGGAGAAGTATCTCACCCGGTGAGTTGTACACTCACCTTGATCAGAATGCCCAACGTGTGGCAATCTGGTCTCGGCAAAGTGCACAAAGGGTGGTGCCTTGTCCTCATAGAGTCCAACGTGTGGCAATCTGGTCTCGGCAAAAAGAAAATTATTTATGACTTGCCAAATATTTCTACAAATGTTTTCCATTATGTATACACGAACTGTTTAAAATACCATGTGCACACACAGGACTTACTAAGATTTAATCACACTGTTTTATATCATGTTTTCAGTTGATAGACTATGCTGAGCAAGTGAGGCCTGTGATAGTTGAAGCTTTTTCTATTTTTCCATTTTGGTTCTAGGAGATAATTGCTGTTTAAGCTTCTGAACGATATTTGTTTTATTTCGTATTGCTTCAATTCGAGCTTGATATAATAAGAGTTTTCTCTATTTATCTAAGTTTGATTCTTTTGGGGTTTGCCTTTATATTTTATACCTCTTTTTAAAGACCCCTTGTCCTCCGGGACAGGGTGACATTCCCGCCCTTTTAAGGTATGTAGTAGTGGGGTGTTACATCAAGTCCAGTTTACTCACCTGGCGCCAGTGTGTTCTACTCTCTCCCTGCATTTTACATTTTTTTCCTCAAGCCGTCCCAAATAGACCAAGCGCCTGGTCCATTTTCCAGACCTGGCACTTGGTGTAATCTAGAAAATCTCCAGTTTTGGGAAAAAATAACTTAAATCTGTACAAATTTGTCAAAGACACTTTTTAGAAGAAAAATATCAAATAGAAAAGAATTTACCTAGTTATTACAACAAAAGTTTCACAAATTAACCTCAAATAAATAAGAAAATAATAATAATTTTAGCCCATCTCAGGTTTCCATTTAGGAAATCTATTTTCACATCTATTTGCCAGATCATAGAATTATAATATGCTTCAATGTCTAGGAGTATTCTTATAGCTTTCATCATAGCAACTGGTGAGAAGGTTTCATCATAATCAATATCATACTGTTGATGATAACTCTTCGCCACTAGTCGTGCTTTATAGGTAATGTTACCATCCATGTCAGTTTTCTTCTTGAAAACCCATTTATACCCAAAAGGTTTAATTCATTTGTGTGGATTCACCAGAGTCCATACTTGGTTTTCATACATGGAATTCATCTCTGATTTTATGGCTTCAAGCTCTTTGTTAGATTCTGAACTATTCAGAACTTCCTTGTAAGCAGTAGGCTCTTCATCATCTATGAGCAATACATTATTGTGCTCACTAATGGGAAATCTATATCTCTCAGATGCCACAAGTATCCTACTCGACCTACAAGGTTCTTGCGTAGTTGAAGGTCCATCTATTTTCTTAATAGATATAGGATCTGATGGTTGATCCTTTTTTGTTTATTCTTCTTAAACTTTACTAAGTTTAATCTTACTCCCACTATTCCATTTAAGCATGTGATCCTTCTCTAAGAAGACAGCATGTTTTGAAACAAATACTTTATTTTCAAATGGGAGGTAGAAGTAACATCTGAAAGATTCTTTTGGATAACCGACAAACAAACACCTGTCAGACATACTACCAAGTCTATTTGATCATGGGCATTTGACAAAGGCAAGGCAGTTCCATATTCTTAAGTGAGAAAAGTTTGGTTTCTTGCCAAAGAACATCTCAAATGGGGTAGTGTCAACCATTTTTTATGGAACTCTATTTAGAATATAAATAAAAGTCTCTAGTATGTACCCCCAAAATGATTTTGGTATGTCTGCAGAAGCCATCTGGTCCATATCATATCTTGAAGGGTTCGATTCCTTCTCTCAAATACACTGTTATGTTGAGGTGTATATGGTGGAGTAAAATAATCTTGAAACTCTTGACTTAAGTATTCACCTCCACGATCCGATCTTAGAGTCTTAATACTATTATCAAGTTGTTTCTCTACTTCATTGTTGAAGTCTTTGAACTTTTTGAAACCTTCAAATTTGTATTTCATTAAATACAAATACCTATATCAAGAATAATCATTGATAAAGGTTAAGAAATAGTGATAACCTCTTCTTGATTATATAGACATCGAGCCATACACATTAGAATGTATAAGTTCTAATAACTCTTTGGCTATTTCTTCTTTTCTAGAAAAAAGAGTTTTAGCCATTTTACCAAGTAAACAAGACTTGCATGTGCCATATGATTCATAATCAAATGACCTTAAGTTACCTAGCTTGTGTAACTTTAAAATTCGATTCTTATTTGTAATACCCCGCCCAAAACCACCTTTGACTTATAGGGAAAAAGTCATGCATTGCATAGCATTTCGCATTTCATGTGTTATCTTAAAATTATTCTTGCATGGGTGCATGTGATTTTTAAGGTTTCTCTTGCATTTAATTTATTTGATGAGAAATAATTGTGTTGTTGCATTAAATGGAAATTGTTTTAGGTGGAATTTAGTAGAGGAGAAGGAGGGATAAGGATTGGGGTGAAAAGAATTTCCTAGAGAAATATTATCATCGAAGTTGATTTGGAATAGCGGTTAGGTTGGGTGATTATCCTTTGGTGACCCGAGTTTGAATCTTACCTCTTACGAATCATAGCTTTTCTTTTTGAATTCTTCTTCCTAGATTTCTTCATGCTCGGCCGAAAATCCCAGCTTTCCTTTTTAAATTCCAGCGCCATCTTCTTAGGAGATAAGTCTCCTTATTTATCTCCTAAATTTAAGGACTTTTGATAAGGATAAAGATTGATTTAATTTTCAGCTTTTATCTTCATTAATATTCTAAAAACCTTAGCCAGAATAATTAAATTCCAATTTGATTTTAAGTCATCAGATTTTGTAATTGATAGCTGGAATTAAATTGTTATTTTTCTAGTTAAATATCTTGGTGATTTTGTTCATGGATTCTTAGCTGAAAATCTGAAAATTTTTCCAGCCTAGTGCTGCCACCTTTGAAGAACTTCTAGCTCAACACAAACTCTTCCAATGCAAATCAGATTTTATTTTAACCCAAAACCAACTAGGTTTATTCTTTCTTTTCTTGCAGAATTTCGGCAGCCTTGTGCTTGCACAAGCTGCACGAAAATCCTTCACCCCCAACTGCATGGAAAATCCTCTAAACCTAGCTCAAATCACCTAAAACACCTCTCACCAATTTAGATCACCTTAGATACCCAAATAAGATTTTTATCCACTAAAATTCCCAGAATTTCGGCCAGCATAATGCACAGAAATTTTGGCTAGCTTGTGCACAGAATTTCGGTCAGTTTATGCACTCCATATTAAACGAAATTCTGCACTCCAAGACCTACCAAAACTCCTGTTGATTTAGCCAATTTCCAGCACCTAAATCCCTCACTTTTTCTCTCTAATTTGCAGTAGAACAACAACCAGCACTGAATTTTCTCTCTTTTGTTCAGCAATTTTCGCACAGCACTCACACCATATTGCACAGAATTTTTAGTTGTCAAACCCACTCAAACTTCTTCTAGTTTTTGGACAAAAACCTGAACATGCACAGCCCTATTCATGAGCATTATTTTAGCCAGCCTAGGAGAACAATTCTAGAATATTTTTCTCCTCTTACCCTCTTTGAAATTCGGCCAGCAATCAAGGGCAGCAAGCTGCCAGATTTTTGGCCTTGCAGCTAAGGGAGTTAAGAGCAAGTAGGAGACCTTCTTAGCATCACCTTCCAACCCTAGATGAAACTCTCCTAACCCTAAACCAAGATAGCCGTCTACTTCCTCTTTGCTGCATGAAAATTCCAGCAAATTGTCTCCTGCAAATATCGAAAAACACAAGAGCAATCCCTAGCAAAAATCGATCACACCCTAAGGTAAGCAAAAACCCTCTCAACCTCTCGATTCCTTTCTTCCATCGACTCTTCTCTTTTCCTCCCTTGAATCACACCACATAAAGGCTAATTTCATCTACTTTCTCAATTTTTTATCAAGAGCAAGTAAAGAAGACAACTTTCTCTCATTCTCCAGCGAACTCGTGACAATCACCATAGGAGCATCGAGATCTTGTTAATCCAGTGGTTGTAAGGTAAGGGAATTCTTACCTTTGATATCGAAATTAAGATCTAATGAGATTGATGTTGTCTATGGAAGTATGATAGCATGATGAATGTGCTTAGTTGAGATAGATGAATATTTTGAGTCGAGTAATTAATTAAGCATGTTCATTAGATAGCAATGCTATGTTTGTTGTGATAATGATGGATGTGAATTGTGATGGTCAAGTTAAGCCCTTTTTGATATATTACACGTGTTTTTGATGGATATATGGTCATAGTGTATGTACTTTGAGGATTAAGTGATTTATTTGAAGCTAGATTATCGATCATGATTTGTTATGGGAATAAATGAGTTTAATACATACTTAAGTCGATTGAGACCCTTAATGGGATATTATGTGATTCTAGATCAGGAGGGTATTTGAAGGAAGCAAGCTGTGATTTTATGTTGTTTATCTGAGGCATGTCATGTAAGTCCTTGCATAAACTTTTTTGTTAAATGTATGTGGTGGTAAGTCGAATGTTGTAAAGCTTTGAAAAGCTATTGTTGATCTATGATTATTTAGGTTGTAAGGATGGATGTTTATGCTCTAAATGGTTTTGTCAACCTAATGCCTTTATCAAAAACCATTCTCTCTCTTCAACAATTTAGAAAACTCCTTTTTCAAGAAAACAACGTTTTACAAAGCCAAAATATAGACTTATTATTCTGAATCTGGAATTGACGGATATGTTCGTTGAGTACTCAATAAGGGTAGGCTAACAATAGTAGTCTTGGAGGGCGTGAGTGAGTCTTCTGGCAGGTGGCCACCTCCAGAAGATAAGCTCCGCTTAAGAAGGCGATAGTATTAGTTGGTCAGGCCGGTTCAAGCTAGGATTTGTACCTGGTAAGGTATTATTTATTTTCTCGGCATGTACACCCGGATGGTTTTGTTGGGTGTAGAGATGGAGGAGTATCTCACCCAGTGGGCTGTACACTCACCTTTGATCAGAGCGCCCAAAGTGTGGTAAAAGGTGCACAAAGTGTGGCGCCATAACTGTTTATTCGAGTGGATGATTTATTTTTTTCAAAATGTGACAATGAGAAAACTCCACTTCTTGAAAAATAGAAATTATTTTTGACTTGCCAAATATTTTTGCAAATATTTTCACTATGCATGCACGAACTGTTCAAAGTACCATGAGCACACACAGGACTAACTAAGATTTAATCTCACATTATTTTATATCATGTTTTCAGGAGATTGAATAAGTTGAGCAGGCGGGATGTGAAATAGTTGAAGCTTTTATTATTTTCCATTATGTTTTGAGAGACGATTGTTGGATCATATGATTGTTTTTATTTAGTTTTGCTCTAATTTTGAGCCGATGTAATAAGAGTTTTCCTTTATTTATCTAAGTTCTATTTCTTGGGGTTTGCCTTTATATTATATACCTCGTTTTAAAGACCCATTGTCCTCGGGACGGGGCGACATCCCCGCCATTTTTAGGGTACGTAGTAGGGGGTGTTACATTATTTTAATGGCCTAAACAACAATGACATAAATAAGATGAGATAGAATTATCTACCATTGGTTTCTTATTATTTACCTTGAGGATTGGATTATCCATATCTAGAATATATAAACTATTAAGCAAAGTTGTAGGACCGTAATGAATATCATTAAATGAAAAAGATCAACATTTATTCTTAAAAATTAAATGAAATCCAAGGATGTTTAAACTCGCAATTGGGATAATATTTTTTAATAAAACTAGTCCATAATAATAGTTTTGAAATTCTAAAACTAATCTTGAAGGCAGGTGTAACTCGTCAATCTCCACAGCAAGTGTAGCAACCTTTGCTCTATTTGCAGTACGTAGGTCCACGTCGCCCTTTTCAAGCCTTCTACTGTTTTTTAGTCCCTACAAGTTATTACACCAGAGAGATCTACATCTGCTATCTAGTACCTATATCTCATTTCTAACGACAGTATTAATCTGAATCATAAACATACCAGGAGTAGAAGTGCTCGCAAGCTTTTCCTTCTCCTTCTTTTCCTTGTCGGTCTCCAAGCAGGCTTTGTAGTTGCGCCTCCAATAACCCATCTTTCCACAATGATGCTATAGGCCTTTGGTGGCTACTTTCTTTTTCTTTACACCATTTTTAGACCTAGTAAGAGCCTTCTTCTTCTTCTTAAGAACTTTCTTCCTAGAAGAGGAAGATTCTACCAACATAACTGCATTGGATTCCTTCTTCATGGAGGACTCCGTAGTTTTGAGAAGATTGATCAACTCAGGTATGGTGGACTCATCTTCTTCATTTGATAGTTAATCACAAATTGTGAAAAACTACTTGGAAAATATTGCAAAATTATGTTGATACTTAATTCATTGTCCATCACAAACCTAAGAGACCCAAACTTCTCAATTAAGCCCCAACATTTTCAGCCTATGAGTGGCCATAGAGTATCCTCAGCCATCTTTGAACGGAATAGTTGGTTTGATATCTCATATCTTTCTGTTCCGGCTTAGGCATCAAACAACTATCAAAGATGTAATATGATTGAGTAAGCATGTATATGCTCATGCTGTTTCTGTGGTTTAGGGGTCATTAATGCCAACATCACATAGGATTCTATGTCACTATCCTCTTTAAGCTTCTTTTGGACAATATGCTTATCAGCATGAGCATCTTGAGCTGTTGGTGGCGTAATAGGAGCCTCTAACATGTAAAGCATGCTTTTCGACTTGAGAAAATTCTCAAGTTTCTATACGAGTCGAGAAAGTTTGATTCAATTAGTTTATTGATTTCCAAGATGCTACATAGGTCTAGGTTGGTGGACATGATGCAAATAACCTAGATGTAAAGATAGAGAAAATTAGCTAATTGTATATGCCCATGTAATGCAAATAATTAGGTTCTTAATTAAGTGCATTGTTATTCTACTATTTTACTCAAACTAATAGCCCCTACTATTGGTTCAGGAAAAGCCCATTGGAAGCTTTCTTAGAGGACCGATATCTAAATTCCTCAAGAATAACCTTGGTTTTGGCCAACAAGCCATCCTTAAGTTTAATGGTAGGTATCCAGTACCAAATAGATCGTATGTAATTACCGGATCATTGGATAATTAAAGTCTTTTAATCCTAAGGCTTTAAGCTTACCCAACCTTGCCTCTAATTTTCTTTATGCTTAAGTTAGCCAAACCAAGATAAAGAAACTATTTAAACATATCCCACTAATCAAGAATTTAAAATTCCATAGCTTGAACATACCCAACGTTAAGTAGGTTTAGGCTAGCCCAACAACCTGATCTCGAAAAAGGATTCTCATTTTTACTATAGTAATTGAAGTCACTAGGTTTAATTTTTATTAATCGAGGGATTTGTGATATTTGTCTTACACATAACATGCATAATATCACCACATCCATGCATAGTAAATTGATAATGTGGTTTGGTTATGGACTTTACTATATTAATTTCCTTGAGCAACAGAAGAAATTAATTGGGCCAATCCTAAGTGTTCACGCATGATATAGGAAAAAAACCTTACCCTCCTCTTGATCATCTTCTCATGAACTTGTAATGAATTCTATTCTATTTAAACTACATAATCTAATTACATAAAATTCTATTAAAGAAACCTCGAGTTACATTTGAGGGGAATTAGATGAGAAGAGAAATTTACACAAGGAAAAATAGAGAAGGCAAGACTCGCAGGTCCTATTTTAATTCAAAACCAAAGCGATAAAATGCATGAACAATTTAATTGGGTACATAGTCCATAACCAAACCACAATGCTAATTTTCAGCCCAAAGTAGAATTAATCATAGCAAATAATTCCAAAATCACTATTTTAGAAAAATAGAGTAAACTCTAAAATTAATATTTTAGAAAATATATTAATTACTAAAATCATATCTTAGGAATTAAAATAATATATAATCTAAAATCATATTTTAGGAACTAAAATAATAAATAATCTAAAATCAATATTTTAGAAAATATATTATTTTCCAAAATCAAGATTTTTGGAAAACTCCTCCGTTAGTCCGAAAATAGAATCTTTGGGAATGTTTGGGTACTAACTGAAAAAAAAAAAGGATCGTGGACTATCAGCAAAGAAGCCGAAAAGAGGAAAAAGAAAAAAAGAAAAAAAGATTATTTTTTTAATAAAAAAAAAGAGATGCATTCGTGGGAGGCATTGCATGTGCCTCCCATTGATTACCAAACAACAATCCCAGGCTAACAACGTCTTGGCTTCTAGTGAGCTGTTACCAGCTTGGGCTAAACAGTTTTTTTTTTTTCTTAGCAAATTTTCGGTCGTCTTCTCCGGCATTTTATAGAAGACTACTCCTCCATTCAATGTATAGAAAATAATATCTTCACTCTCTATTCACTGGAAAATAGAAACAACCAAAATGAAGAACAATTCTTCACAGAGGCCGAATAACAAAAACAAAAAGAAACATGAAACAGTTTCATAAAACACGTTTTTTTTTTATTTATAGAATCTAACGTGACCAGAATAACCATTTTTCTACAAGAATTAACACCATTAACTTTTGTCTAAAAAAGAATTAAAACACCATTAATTCTTGTTTTAAAAATCATCTCCTGTAACTTTTATAGAAGCCATGCTCTACATCAAGAACCTACAGATTCAATTTTTAGAAGAAACCCAAACTTGAAACAATTTTTGGTGGAAACCAACACAGAAAATATTTCTATAATTCAACCATTATACATGAAATGATTCTAGGCATAAGAAAGATGCAAATATTCTTGAAATAATTTTAAGAAATAAGCTGAAACATTTTTCAGTTAACATGCTCGCGTGAAACAATTTTCACAAAAGAAATAGAGACTACAATGAACCAATTTCATGGCAAAATATATGATCCATTAATGCATAAAAAGGGGCTCTGATACCACTATTATGTTTTGTGATCATGCAATCATATTACAGGTGGAATTAAAACGTGAAACTTCACCTTGTGAAGCAAAATTTTCCTTCTGCTAAAGGCGCGATCTAGCAAGAGTGGTTGCATTGCATCAATTGTCAACTAGAGATAGTTCGTTATCAACCCTCTACTATCTCAACATGAGATTGTCTCTAACACAGTCCACACAAGGACAACACTTAAAGACACTGAAATTCTGTGCTAGCAGAATGAGTTCTGGCGGCTAGGGTTTTGTTATTAACCAGATGAAGACGATAAAGTGGAGAGTTGGTTTATTTCAAAGGAAAACAACTCTTTGTAATTAACTCAATAATAGAAACGCAAGGCATACATATCAAAATATAGTGTCCTAGTTTTTTGTAATCAGAATCCGTAATGAATATGGATTCTTTAATTACTAATATAATTATTGTTAATTATAATAATATGGCCCATGAATTATAACTAATTATAATTTGACCACAACAACTTCTTCTTTTCACAATTAACTCGGTAATATTATCAAATGATATCTTGAGCACTCAAAACTCTATTATGTGTGACCTATTAGATTTCCCGGTCTATTGGTAGCAAAATATAAATTAATCTAAACATCTTTAAGATTAATAATCCTTAATAATTTAGAATTAACTTACTAATTCTAATTATGATTAATTTATTAATTCTCTAATTATTAAGTCCTTATTCAACAGAGCATGAGGGGTATCTAGCAACACATCATGACCACCCAAAAGTCTAGAAAGTCAAGTGGCTCGAATGAATCTTTCAATAGCAAACAACAGTGCAATAAACTTATTTCACTATACAATATCTTTTTCATTTAGGAGTATAGAGTTAGTGCCAACTCCCCCAAGAATTTTAATTAATCTGGCCCGAATATTTTAGTACTTATTCCCAAAATTCACTACTCATCATTTGTATCAATTAAAAACATTTCAATACACAATCGCCTTAGCCAAGAACTTCTCGAGTAGTGATTCCTACAAGTGGCCGTTAAATAGTCGCCCCTTCTATTAGGAGTAGTGAATCCTTTATTGATCCACTCAACTACTTTTGTTTGCTTCATATTGTAGCCAATAATCCATCTCATAAGTGGTCCTGTCAGGACTCTAGAGATTAGAATCAAAGTCTAACACTTAGCAAATAAAGTATCTTGGAGATCTCCAGTCCAGGGATACTTGCACATTTATTATAATGGGATTCTATTACTAATACTAAATAGTTATCCATTTGATTATCTCATAGCTAGGTTATCCAATGTACTTGTTCTAGAAACAAGCATTCGCGTGTTAACTTTAGGTATCATAATACTCATTGATGTGAAAACCACCACTTGATCCACTTAGGAAGTATAATGCGTACTAGTCTTACCACATTAATGATGTCCTATCTCATTAATACTATGATTAAGGATAATTTAAGTACAAACACTATTTAGTGTGGTAGGAACCACACATCGTGATCTCTATTATGATTTCTTTAACACAGTGTTGCACTTGGAACTTTATCTAATATTTATTTTACAAGAATGTATAAATAAAATAAACTGAAAGATAAGGAATGCCTTATTTTATTCAACAATGCACAATATATAGAGTATATGTGATTGCCTCTAGGTCATAATACTAACACATATTACTTGGCATAAGTACTAACTTGACTACTTGGCATAAGCACTGACTTCAATACTTGGTGTAAACACTACTATACTTGAATAATTGAATACTTGAATACTTGATTCAGAATATCTTATACTAGAATTCCTGAATACTTGAATCAACATGTTTTCACTCGAAATATTTGAATACTTGTTTTGAGAATGTTTTCACACGAGAATTTCTAAACAAGCTTGCTTATGTTGAGATTGCTCTTTATGAGATCTTTTCAGTTAAAAACAGTAGCACACATGGGACTCACTGAGCTTTACGCTCACACGTGTGTTATTTATTTTGAAAAATTTTATGGATCAACAATGTAATAGAAGCATAGTGGACTCCTAGAGGCTTTATGCTATATTTTGGTTATGTTATACCCTTGAGTATATATATATCAAAAGTCAGATTCCATGTACTTTATATATTCAATAAAAGTAATTTTGAAAAAATTTTCGCTACCTATTGAGTGAAGGTTGTTTTACAGACCCCTTATCTGAGTAATTAGATGAGGCGACACCCCATAAAGTTATAGCCCACTACGTCATGAAAATATGGGGTGTTACAAATGGTATCAAAGTCTAGTGGAAACCATAACAGTGCTTCTGATAGGTATCGGAGCCTCTAATGGGACATAATGGAGTCCATCCTAGTATACACTAATACAGATTTATAGAGTTAGTGAATTTTATGGAGAAAGATATAAGGATAGATGAGGTATATGAATTTGGAGCATCCAAGTTAGACATAATTTGTTTTGATATATCTGAAGGAGAGAAAGTTTAAACAATTTTGATGCCTTCTTAAAAAGGTTTGTGATCGCAAACTTGGATAATAGTGAAGAGGTTGAGGTCAAATAGGCCTCATATTTGTTGTATTTAAAGAAGTATTTACTAATTTTGAACTTCCCATTTTGGGATTAGTAATAGTGAGATGATAAGTAAAGGAGGTTAAACACTTAATGGCCCTGTATGCATAATGCAATATCTAGTGTGCATGAAATGTGCAAATAAGAATATGTACACCTGTATATTGTTCCAGTGTTATATCCGAGGGCTAAAACTCTTGGTTTATCCTAATGTGTGAAAGGATATGATTATATCAACACTAATGTACCCAGAATCATCAGACATTTGAAGTTCAACATGCTTATGTTAGAGAAATTCTAGGATGGGTAATCCTTAGGAATTATCCATGAAAGGTGAAAGGAAGTGATTTATGGCTGTTTAAGAAAATGAAAGTATGATTTATATGCAAAATGATATAAATACAGGAGGTTTAATTATAGTTCATACAAGAATGATGTATGAGAATGTATATTATTATATTGAAAGAATATGAGAATGTCTCAAGAGATCATGTTTACATGTGCAAAATAGAATTTCTTTTCTATTTCATGTCATATGAACGAGAAGTATTGAGATGTACATATTTGCCTAGTGTTTTACACTGATTGTTATGGCCTTGACAGGCTATATTGTGGTTGTAGAAATAGCCTCTTGACTAGAAATAGAAGACTTGAACCAAGATCGACAGAATTGCAAGAGGGAAGCTGAAATTAGTCAGCGGCATGAAGAAAAGCACCTAAGGAAGGAGGGGCCAACTTTAAGAATGACTAAATACATTCAATGCACTTACTATCACAAGGGTGGACATACTTATGAGCAGTGTCGGAAAAGACATAGAGCAAGTTATTAATGTGGGAAAATGTCACATACTTTAGCTAGTTGTCCCTACACTAAAAAATAAGAAAATACCTGTTCTGCTCATAAGGAATTCAAATCTAGAGAGTTACGGGTAAACAAAAGACCTATCCAAATTCATGTAAAGTAAAGAAGAAACAGATAGCAGGAGAAACCAGAAATGAATGTTTGATGGAATTAATGCAAATACAAATTTCAAGGATGAAATTTCTTGAAGGAGGGGAGATTGTAATAATCCTCACTTTTGTACTTTAATTAGTTACTACTATGTATATAATATGAATTTGTATGAGTGACTAGAACAAGAAATTATCAGTATAATGAGATGAACGTTTTGGTGCCATAAAAATATTTAGGGGTATTATTAGAATTGTAAAATTGTATGGACCTAGATGAAATTTTGGATTTGTTCCACCTATACCCTAAATATTCAGATTGCAATTACTTTTAGTAGAGTGAGAGTTTGGGTGTATGCTTAGAACAAAAATTGAATAGTATAATTCTCGCACCACCTTGTTGCCTAGACGAATACTGCCTCAATTCGGCTAATTGCTGCTGCATAGTAGCTTGATGTCTTGCCATGTCATCCATAGTACCCTGCATGTGTAGGAGCACCTCTATTTGCTAGTCTAGTCATACTAGTATGGTAGTCTTAAAGTCAATCCGGGGTTAGGACTGGGAACTGCTAGCTCGTGCACACGCCGGTGGTGGTAGGTGCTCCTCCTCCACTGTGGGTGGCCTTACCTAATTGGGATGTCTAACCTCAAAGGGAGTTAGCCATTTCAATTCTGGGTTGTACTTGTACCCACAACTTGCCAACATTTGTTTTGTCACCATATCATGCTCAGTGGTAGCCTCCATCAGTTCTCCCTCAAGACTACGCCAAAGTCTTTTAGAATTTTCATTATAACCAAGGGAAAAACGAAGGCTTTTGTAGAGAAATGGTGATGAACAACATCCCTATTGGATTGGATGATCAAAGGTGCAGGAGGGATAGGCAATGTGTTAATCATCCGATGCAAAATATAAGTGTCAATAAGTCGGGTCTCATTAAAACCACTAGCATAGGGTACAATATTGAACCCAAACATATAGACTAGAGCTCTAAAGTTGGATGCAAGATCATTGTTGGAATAGAAACTATTGGCTTGAAAGGCATTATACTTATACAACCTTAGGGTGGCCTAGTCCCGCTAGCATCCCAATTCGGGTCAAAAAGATTTTTTTTTTTTTTTTATTCACATCTATCCCTTGCCAAGAATCATCATCAAATACCTGGAGGAGGTTAGCTAATTAATTTTGGGTGATGACAATGGGAATTCCTTTCGCTCTCGTTTCAATATGGGGAATATGTTTATTACCCTTATCAACCATATTAGCATAAAATTCCTTCATGAGCACTAGACAATACTTCACTTTCAGTTGTACTATCGAAACCCATCCTAGCCTTTTAAACATCATTCCCAATTTGAGTGCACGGTCTAAGGTGGGTGTGAAAGTACGCTCGACAATGATTTTATTGGATGCTCCCCTATTGAACCATTCCTCACAAGATGCATCAATAAACTCAATTGGTCTAAGGAACAAATGATCTATAGATAAAGAGGTTGAGGAAGAAGAAGCCCTCACCCTTTTAGAAGAATGACCCCTTGCTCTAGACACGTTTAAGTAAGGAGTGGGGGAAATAAGAAGAGAGAACAATTGAGCTCAACAATGTCAAATGGGATGTAACTACCCTTTACAAATATACTCTTCAAATCTCACTCAAACCTCAACCAATCTCATAATCCACAAAACCCAAACTTCTTCAATACATATCACACTCCAACCAACAATCAATTCAATCCCCTCCAATCAATTCAACACAACCTGCAACAATATTTATAAAATTCACTGTAAAGTATAAACGTGTTGAATATCCTCAATGCATGTAAGTAGACATGACCATGTTAATGAAGGTATCATCATGGCATTACGCGAAAAATAATGCATATTCCATATATAGCCTATAGTGAATCATCACAAATAGCCATAATTCCACCATTAGCTATATGCATGAATCTAGTATCAAAGAATCATTAACTCCTAGTCTACTCCAATTCATTAAGCTCAATGAGTAATGCATAATTCAAGAAAGCATACACAATCCCAATTTTCGGCCAAAATTGGTCCTAAAATTAGAAAAAGTCATCTACACTATTTTTACCGTAGGAATTGAATAAAAATCAAACATTTGTACTCTTGTATGCATGGGCAAGCAAAAGATGTAAGCTTTTTGCACAAATCTATGCTCCTTTCTTGTGGATTGAACATGATGTTGTTGGGAAAAATGGAAGAATTTGAGGATTTTGATCTGTAGGATCAACAAAAGAGAGGCAGATAGATGTTATAGAAGTATTTAGGAGGTGAAACATCAAATTTTGGGAAGTGGGGGATGTGAAGCCGGCGCGGGTGAAAAATAATTTAAGGGGGAGTTTGGAGATTTTGAAGAAAAAGTGGCCAAAATGGCCTATAATTTGGGCCTACCCGACAAGAACCGGTGCCGGTCCTAGCTCTTGGAGCTGGTGCTGGCTTAGTTCTGTCCGGTTCCCCAATTTTTTTTTTCCAAGAAAAAATAAGAAACACACAATAATGATGAGTAATGCACTGTAATTCATGAAAAATAAGCAATCAAAACAACAAAAGTAAAAATTGTCTCAATCACAAAATGGAAAGTAAAGTAAACGAAAAATGTAGCTTCAATGCTTTCCACGGCTTTGATCTCGTAGATTTTCCTTAGTATTTCTTGGCAATGTCCCAGCTTGACGATCTCCCAGTAGTTTGGCTAATTAACAAATTTGGTTTTTCAAGTTGCGCATGGAGGCCTGTAGTTTCCGTGTTGTAACATCAACCCCTTGGAACTTAGCCTCCATTATACTTACCAATTGGCCGATCAACTCTTCCAATGGTGGCTTTAAAAGTGCAACAGTATTGGTCATGGGGTTTTGATTCCTTTGATTGCCTCCAAAATTGAAAGAACCCTGCCTAGATTGATTTCCTTTGCTTCAAGAGAAATTAGGGTGATTTCTCCAACTAGGTGATAGGGGCTAAATTAGTCATATTTTTCCTAGTTATTTGAGGTTCTTTTGTGATATATTTTGTTCAATAACTAGTCATATTCCTTCATATTTGATATTTTACCCATGGAAAGGTCTTTAGTTCATTATTTCAGAATTTTAGGGTAAAACAAAAGAAAAACATCGCAGAACAGAGGAGAGGCGGCGCTGGCTAGGGCTCTAGAATCGGTGCCGACCATGCATTGGATTGCATGAACTTCGAAGCGATAAAAAATTGTTAAAATAGAGCAGAACAGAGGGGAACCGGCGCCGGCTCCAAGAGTCAATGCGGCGTTGGCTGCATTCTGGTCTTCATTGTGCAAAATTCGGAGAAAAATTAGTGAACAAGAAGAGAAGCATAACACAACCGGTGCCAACTCCGAGAGCCAAGGCGGTGCTGGATGTGACCTGAAAATATGGCGGTGCTTGGTTTTTTTTACGTAATTTTTAGTAATCTATGGAGTTTTAGTATCTTCCAACTTCTACTCAGGCAAGAACTCTGTACCTACGAGTTTAGGCACTTTCTAGGCCTATAAATAGATGAAAAACACAAGGGAAATGGGGGAGAATTTATTGATCATCACAGAAAATTGCTCAAATCAAATGAAGAATTCTTCAATTCAAGCAGGGTTGTATAAGAAGGTCTTCAAATGAAGAAGAAGGAGGCTTGTCTATGAGTGCTTTCTTTTACCTTGTTTTTTTTTTCTTGAACAATGATGTATTAATTTTTTTATTGTAATTTGACATTATTTTACGTATCCATGATATTTAGAGTTATTCGATCTTTTGATTAATTGATTATTTTTCTTGGTATTTAATTACTTGTGCTTGTTACGAAATTAATTGGTTGGTTCTTCCCATTAATTCATTGAGACCAAAGGGGTTGATGGTGGTTTCACTTAATTAAGTTCATATTTATTGTCTATTAACTCCCCGAGACCAAGGGGTTTAATTGATGAAGACTAGGTAATTAAAGATTAATTGATGTTTGCCGAGACCAGTGATTCATTAGTTAATTTCATGTTTTAAATTCACCGGGACCAAGGGAATTTAACCAAGGATTGTGTTTAATGCATCTTTTGGATAAGTTAGTTGAGACGAGGTCAAGTGATTCTAATTTATCTAGAAGGTAGTGATTTCATGGATTGAAAAAGAAGTAAATCTATCTTAATCCTTCATGATGCCAAGAGAATGATTAGTTATAATAATAATTGCGTACTTTAAGATCATGATTGTCAGAATAATGGTTTGAGTTACATACTTATCCATCCTTGACATGCATATATTCTTTTGTTTTATTTTATTTTCCTTTTTATTTCATTTTCACTTTATCGAGTTGGTTAAACAATGAAAGAAAGGTAACTAATGTCTACTTGTTCCTTGTGGATCGACACTCGTTTGAACCCTATGATCGGTTAAAGATGAGTACGCTTGCTCGTATGTGTGATTTGGGTTGAATGTTTTAATTTAAACTTGATTGGAAATGTGCTTAGTTTTTGTATGATTTTTACATCCAAGTCCAAAGACATCAAGTTTTTGGCACCATTGCTGGGGAACATTAGCATGAAAACTTGGATTTTATTGATTTAACCATGTAAATATGTAAATATGTAAGTTATATATAGTTGTTCTTTTCGCAAAAATGTGCTATCTTTTTTATTTTGTGTAGTTGTGTATACCCTTGTAACCTAAACTACTAACTTTGACTATGTTCTATCAACTAACTTTGCATCATGAATTATGTTATCTAACTTTCATCTTGTCTTTCCTAGGTGTTAGCCTTGGTACATGATCCAATGACCTAGCGGCGATATTGAGATTTCAATTTATTTCTATTTATTTCTTCATGATTTAAATTGCATTGTTCATCATTGTTGCATGTTCATCATTTTTATTTCATTTTCAAAAAAAAAAAAAAAATTCAGCATTGATAATAGATTGGCAAAATTACAAGCTAACATTGTTGTTTGTAGTGAGACGTCATTAGAAACATTAGTGAATTATTTGATTGCCAATACAAATTCATCTATTTCATGGCATGAAGAAGCTTCTCAATGTCTACACAAACAAATGAAACAATTTGTTTAGATAGTTGAGAAGACTCATAGTTCATGCTAGCCCGTACAATTGACCATGGAACAGAAAGAGTGGCTATGAGGAACAATTGCATGACGTGACAAGAGAGGTATTCTATTCTACCATATGTGCTCATAATTCTAATATTTCTTTGTCACATGATTTCTTAGGTTCCTCTTACTTCTTGGAGAACAATAGTCCCAATGATGATGTATGGAGTTTAACATGCCTCACGAAGTTGGATTTATCATTCATTCTAAGAAACCCTTTGAGGATGTTGACAAATTCTACCTTTCACTCCAATTTTAGGGAGGTAACTTGGTATTTGTAGAAGCATTGAAAAGTAAGGATTTCCCAATTCCATCTTTAAGAACTCAAATACTAAGTTTAAATTGGAATTTTAATTGTAAAAATTCTTTTGAAGGGTTAATTGATGATTTCAAAGTTGATGCCTCCGTTAGATACTATGTGCACTCATATATTGAAAAAGATATTTATGTGTCTAAAGGAATGTTAGAGAATGAGGTTTATGTGTTTGGCTTTGCTGAGATAAATTGTTTTCATGAACCCTCCATGTTTCAAAATCCTCCATTCTTTATTCTATATTCACCATGCCTATCTTCTATTTTGAGCTTTAATTTCATTTCAAAAGTTTTGATGAGGAAGCATGATGGGTGTAGAGAGTTTTTGTTTTATTTTATTTTTTTTATTGTAGTCTTTTTCTTTAGTTTGTTTTCCTTTATTTAGGTTTGTTTTTTTATTTTATTATTATTTTTCTTTGTGCTTTTAATTGTTTTTTGTTTTATAGGAATTATGTCCTTTTGGACAAGCCCTTCTCTTTACCTCAAGTTTGGATACCTATTGGAGTGCTATTGCACTTGGGAAATATTACTTAAACTTTCTACCCCTTTATTATTTTTGGTCCCTATGGAGATGTTTTCTTGTGTTTATTTTTTGCCAATGAGGACATTATCCAATTTAAGTATGAGGGAGTGGTTTGTTGATATTTTTTGACCAAGTTTTAATCAATTATCTTAGTGTTTTCTTAGTATTAAGCTATTTTAGAAAATTTTGGTTTAAAAGTTTTGAAAATTTCAAGAGTTAAAAGATTGGAACTTTTGGAGCTAATTTGTAATGGCAGTATTAACTTTCTTATCTCTTCTCTTTTTATATTTTTGGTCCCATGGTATGGTTTAGTCTTTGTTATATTTATTTGACCATTGAGGATAATGTCCAGTTTAAGTGTGGGAGAGTGATTTGATTGACAATTATTCTATGCAAATACTCTAGCCTCATTTTGAGCAAAATTTTCAATTTTTTTTTCCTGATTTTCTTTGCAATTTCAAGCTGTATTTTTAATGCATATCTTTATGCTGGATTATAGAGCATATATTCTAGATCATTTATGACTTATACATGACTTTTTACACACACTTGGACTAAGTAGTTCTTGATCTAATGCTTTGCCTTGTTCTTAAACCTGTTTTTCTACTAAAATTCATGGAGCATTCTAGAACTTACCTGAATACTTCTTGAGGCAAAATAAGAAACACAATCATGATTTAACTTAGGGATGACGATAATAGGCTTTCTTTGGATAGTTTGAGCTTTTCAAGCCTACCTATTTTCATATTATCCATAGTGCCTATTTTGAGCCTAAATTGTTGATTTCTTTCTTTAAAACCCGTCACAATATTTTGTCCATTGCTTGTGCTGAGAGTTTGAATAATTTTTCAAATCTTTATGCTTTTGATGGATGAAAGTATATGTAAGAAAATGTTGAGGAAGAATGTTAGGATAAAGATCATGACTCGTTACTTTCAGTCATGTATCAATGGTTGTGTTGAGTTGGAAAAAGAAAAGAAAGGGAAGACAAGAAAGAGAATTGAAGAATTGAAGAAAAAGAAAAGAAAACAAAAGGCTGCTAAAAAGAATTGAAAGAGAAGAAGTGAGGAAAGAAACTGAGAAAGAAAAGAAAAGTAGCAGTAAGAGTGAAAGGAAAAGAGAAAAGAAAGAAAAGAAAAATTTTTGAAAGAAAAAGAAAAAAGAAAGATCACAAAAGGAATGGTGATTGAGCTATAAAAAGTTAAGTTCATATAAAGTAATTGACACTATTGCTGAAAATTTAAGTGATCTTGTGAAAGAAATAAAGAAGAGTTGATGAGAAAAAAGAAAGAGAAAAAAATGCAGGATTTGCTTGAGTTGAGTTGTAAGTTTTGAATAAGGTTATGGTTTGATTGATTCTCGAAATAGGAGAACAAGAAGAGTTTGGAAATTATTGATTCATTTTGTTTATGCTTTTCTTGCTAACTCTCAGGTTCTTTGATATTTGATTCGTTTATATCCTTCATTTGATAAGCTACATTACAAGCTTAAAAGTCCTACTTGATCTTAGTAGAATCATTATGTGTCTCGGATTAGTAGAGAGAGTGTATGAAGAGTAAGGCTATGGAATGCATATTCTTTTGGAACAAAGTTCTTTCCAATGGTTTAAGAATATTGTGAAGTATTGAGATGGTACTACTAAGTTATTTATCACTTTCACAAGTCTGGCATTGGTTGTGAAAGATGTAGTCTCATATGTGTTTATGTTCTTGAATGAAGAAAGCATTGAAGATATGGTTTGGAAATTGATTGAGTGATTGATTTAACCTTGTGTTTTCCTACTTGTTCTTGATACTTTGCTGGAGGACAAGCAAAGAGCTAAGTGTGGGGGAATATGATAGGAGCTAAATTAATCATATTTTTCCTAGTTATTTGAGGTTCTTTTGTAATATATTTTGTTTAATAACTAGTCATATTCCTTCATATTTGAGATTTTACCCTTGGAAAGGTCTTCTGTTCATTATTTTAGAATTTTAGGATAAAATGAAAGAAAAACGTCACAGAACAGAGGAGAGGTGGCGCTGGCTAGGGCTCTAGAACCGGTGCCGACCATGCATTAGATTGCATGAACTTCAAAGCGATAAAAAATTGTCAAAACAGAGCGGAACAGAGGGGAACTGGCGCCGGCTCCCAGAGTCAAGGCGGCGCCGGCTGCATTCTGGTCTTCATTGTGTAAAATTCAGAGAAAAATCGGCGAATAAGAAGAGAAGCATGACACAACCGGTGCCAAGTACGAGAGCCAAGGCGGTGCTGGCTGTGCCCTGAAAATAAGGCGGTGCTTGGTTTTTTCTACGTGATTTTTAGTAATCTGTAGAGTTTTAGTATCTTCCAACTTCTACTCGACCAAGAACTCTGTACCTACGAGTTTAGGCACTTCCTAGGCCTATAAATAGATGAAAAACACAAGGGAATGGGGGGAGAATTTATTGATCATCACAGAAAATCGCTCAAATCAAATGAAGAATTCTTCAATTCGCCGAGTGCTGGCACAAGCACACTTTCACAGACAGAGAATACACCTATGCTAATGAGCCATGACATATCCCTGAGACTATAGATAGAACAAGAGTCACGCTACACACAGATACTATAATAGATGCTTTACTATTACACACATGTTACATACACATACACACTTACAGTAGAGAATGAACAAGATCCCAACAAAAATACAATGAGAGAGAAGGAACAGCAGAATAATGTTAATAATGCCATTACAAAGAACACGAATGCATCGTATCATCACATAAATATTGTTTAGAGAAGAGTGTAATAACACACCTATCAATGATATCATGAATATCACATCACACAACAGCATCAATATCATAGCAAGCCATCACCATCTATATTATATACCATAAATCAAAATAATCAAAACAGCACGACTAACACCATCGTACCATCACAGATGTTTGATCAACAGATGGTCATCAATCTTATATATATATGCAGAGAAATGAACAGATACACATCAACATCGATCACCACAAGTTAAACAACAACCAAACAACGTAATAGTCTTATGAAAGAAGAAGAGATAGAAGCATAAACAATCAATATAATACTTCTATCAAAAAGAACACTATCTCATGAAGACATGAGAGAGAATACTTATAAGCTTAGCTACAAATGATACTTTCTTATATCTCTGCTTTGTCTACTCCATTCTCTCCCTCATCTCATTTCACTTTATCGAGTTGGTTAAACAATAAAAGAATGGTATCTAATGTCTACTTGCTCGGTTAATGATGAGTATGCTTGCTCATATGTGTGATTTGGGTTAAACGTTTTAATTTAAACTTGATTGGGAATATGCTTAGTTTTTGTATGATTTTTACACCCATGTCCGGACACATCACCAGGGTTATAGGTAGAGCTATAAGGGTTGTTACCTGGCCAGACATTACCTGCATTAGCCGCTTGTTCCAAAGTTTCTTGGAGTGACCCCATATTTTGGCATTCATGTTTTGGGTGTCCCTCTCCATAGAAATCACAACTTACATTTAAAACCTGGCCTTGCGGCATCACCATCAGTTCCATCTTTTGGGTTAAGGCATCCACCTAAGCCTCTAATGCTGCCGTAGCATCCACTTTGTTTACTCCATGCACACGAGCTCTAAACCTTGCACTTTCTCAAGAATTGTTATTAGAAGCCAAATTTTCAATAAACTCAAATACCTGTTTCGGGGTCTTGTGATTGATGGAATCCCTTGTAGAAGAGTCAACCAATTGCCGTGTTGCGAACATGAGGCCATTCAAAAATATAAACATCTGCATTCATAGCTCAAATCCATGGTGTGGGCATTTCCTTAACATCTCCTTAAAGCTCTCCTAACTTTCATACAAAGGCTCAGAATTTGCTTCTTGGAAGGCAAAAATCTCATTTCTAAGTTTGGCTGTCCTAGCTGGAGGAAAATATTTAACTAGAAATTTTTCTGCTAGAGCATTCCAAATAGTGATGGGACCTGTAGGTAAAGACTTTAATCAAGATTTGGCTCTGTCCCTCAATGAAAAAGGAAAAAGTCTTAACTTTATGGCATCCTCCAAAACACCATACATCTTAAAAGTATCACAAATCTTAAGGAAACTAGCTAAATAAGCATTGGGATCCTCTTCAAGTAGCCCATCAAATTGAACCATGTTTTGAACTATTTAAATAATGTTGGGCTTTATTTCAAAGTTATTTGCGTCCATCCTAGGCCTAGTAATACTCGAACCTATGCCCGAGATTACAGGTTTCACAAAGTCATCCATAACCCTCCTATCATTTCCAGCATTGTTATTTTAAGCACAATCCATGTCGATGATCAAGTTCCTTTAGATTGTCTTGTGAATCTTTGATAGTGTCCTTTTGATTTCGAGGTTAAAATCGACTATCTTCCCTTCAAATTTTTGGGTCATGTACCACGGATAACACCTAAAAGGAAAAAACAAGAAGCAAGCTAGATAACAGAATTAATAATTAAAATAAAATTACAAGATTACAAAAATAGTTAATGGAACATAGTCAAAGTTAGTAGGTTAGATTCATGGGTATACACAAACACACAAAATACAAAAGACAGCACCTTTTTCCAGAAAGAACAAGCATACATATTTTACATATTTAGGTATTTACTTATTTACATATTTAAATCAAACAAATTCAAGTTTTCATGATATTGTTCCCCGGCAACGGCACCAAAAACTTGATGCGTATGGATTTGGTTATAAAAATCATATAAAAAATAAACACATTCCCAATCAAGTTTACATTAAAACGTTAACCCCAAATTACACATATAAGCAAGCGTACTCATCATTAACATAGCATAGGGTTCAAATGAGTATCGATCCTCAAAAAACAAGTATACATTAATGACCTTTCTTTCATTGTTTAACTGACTCGATAAAGTGAAAAAGAAATAAAAGAAAACAAAAGAAAATAAAAATAAAAATATATACATGTCAAGTATGCAGAAGTATACAACTCAAACCATTGTTTAGACAAGCATGATCTTAAAGAACCCAACTATTATCATAACTAATTATTCTCTTGGCATCATGAAGGATTAAAATAGATTCACTTCGATGGTCAATTCATGAAATCACTACCTTCTAGATAAATTAGAATCACTTGGTCTCGTCTCAACTAATTCATCCAAAAGTTGTATTAAACATAGTCCTCAATTAAATTCCCTTGGTCTCGGAAGACATCAATTAATCTTCAATTACCAGTTCTAAGCAATCAACCCCCTTGGTCTAGTAAGTTAATAGCCAACAGAATATGAAATTAATAAATTAAAACTACCATCAACTCCCTTGGTCTAGTAAGTTAATAGCCAATAGAATATGAAATTAATAAATTGAAACTACTATCGACCCTCTTGGTCCAATAAGTTAATGGAGAGAACCAACCAACTAATCTTGTAAGAAGCATAAGTAATTGAATACAAAAAATAATAACCAATTAATCAAAAGATCAAACAACTCTAAAAATCATGAATATCTAAAACAATGTTAAATTACAATAAAATAATTAACATACCATTGTTCAAGAAAAAGAAAACAAAGTAAAAGAAAGCACTCATAGACAAGCCTTATTCTTCTCATTTGAAGACCTTCTTGCATAACCCTCCTTGAATTGAAGATTTCCTCCTTTGATTTGTGTGATTTTCTATGATGATCAATGAATTCTCCCATTTTCCCTTATGTTTTCGATCTATTTATAGGCTTAAAAAGTGTCTAAACTCGTTGGTGTAATGTTCTTGGCCGAGTAGAAGTTGGAAGATACTAAAACTCCATAGATTACCAAAAACCACGTAGAAAATTCACAATCCCACCTTTTCCTCAAAGCATAGCCGGCGCCGCCTTGGCTCTCGGAGCCGGCGCCGCCTTGAGCAGTCGTGTTCTAGTTCTCCACTCGTTCGTCGATTTTTTTTTTTCCGAATTTCTCACAATGTAGTCTAGCATGCAGCCAGCGCCGCCTTGGCTCTTGAAGCCTTTGCCAAGTCCACTCTATTTCACTCTGTTTTGATAATTTTTGTTGCCTTGAAGTTCGTGTCATTAGTGCATGGCTGGTGTCGGTTCCAATACCCTAGCCGGTGCCGCCTCTTCTCTGCTTTACGACGTTTTTGCTTTGTTTTACTCCAAAAATCTGTAATAATGAACAAAATACCTTTCCAAGGGTAAAATCTCAAATATGACGGAATACGACTGGTAATTGAACAAAATGTATCATAAAAGAGCCTCACATAACTAAGAAAATATGACTAATTTAGCCCCTATCATTCTCATAGAGGGGTATTACAAGGCAACACCTAGTGCCGGCTTATTCAGAGAGGCCGGTGCAGGCTCGTCTTTGTTGTTTCGCGAACAGCTTTCCTGAAGTCACCCGACAATGTCTCTATTGCACTAATTAGCACTAGCTTTTTTCTATTATATGTGTTCTTCATTCTTTTGGGATGTAGATCTGTCTCTAGGCATTCTAATGATCACTAAAATTGGAAAAATTGAATTTACTCTTATAAACACAATTGCCATTGTCTTGAAACTTAGGCTTACCTACAAAAGCAAATATGAAATTATGTATTCCTATACCTCCACTCATTACGGGTACACAAAACCTATCCATATCAAAACCACGAGGGATAATAAGAATAATAAAAAAAATTAAATCTTTTCTGCTTTTATCAACCTAAGCATGCTTCTAGGTTTCCAAAAACACATTATGATACCACTTGAAAGGTTCAAGGTAATATAAATGGAGTGAAAAACATAGCAGAAGTTTTTTAAAATTTTATCTTTTCTCTTTAGCTTAACCGTGCAGTGCATAGGTTGTGTCTGAATAGCAATTTATTAAACTTTTGGTGTTCTTTTTGAAGACTTCGGCTCTTCTCTAGCCAATCTCATGCAATGTCACATAAGCTCTAACCTTTTGGTCTTTCATAGTATGACCCTACCTAATACTGGCTAAAAGCCTAGGATTAGGATTAATGTTCCTTTCTTAACTCACTACTACAAAGCAGAATCAAGAACACTTTTCTCTCTAATGCCTATTAACTAGATATCAAGAGAAAACTACCTAACCTAGAAAGCTTCAAGTTTTCCTAAGGTAGAAAGAGAGAGAGAGAGATGAGAGAGAGAGAGGAGGAGGCCAAGCAGGAAGAGCAGATGACCTTAGGGTTTTCTGATCATCAACATAGATATTTGTCAACTATCTGTTACCTGGGATAATATAATAGATTGATATGTGCTTATCACATACATATTTTCTAGTTTTGTACTTTAATTGTATTAAATCCTTGTTAAAATCGCCACTCACCATACAATTCTCATCTTATTTTGTAGGAAATCAAGAAAATGTGCACATGAAGGTGAATAAATATAAAGATGAAGAAAAAGGAATAAAAAGATAGAAATAGATAGAAAAATTGCACAGAGAAGAGGCCGCCTAGGGAAATCAAAGTTTCATAGGTCGCCTAGAGTTCAAAGGAGGCCAAGGGAACAATAAAAGTGGTAGCCAAGGGAAGAAGAACTTCCCTAGGCCCCCTAGTATTCATCTGTGTGTGTGTGTTAGGAAGTTGGTAGCCTAGTATGCTTCCATTTCCCTAGACCGTTTATTTATATATATATGTATATATGTATTTTTTAGGTGGTGGCGTAGGAAGGCTTAAGTTCCCTTAGCTGCCTAGTGTGTTATATATGTATATGTGTCCAGAGAGTTGGCGGCCAAGGGAACTTTTGCTACATAGTGTAATATATATATATATATATATATATATATATATATGTGTGTGTGTAGTGTGTTCAAAGTGTCGGCTTAGGGAAGTTTCCCTAGGCCGCCTGATGTTGTATAGTGTATGTGTGTTGTAATAAGCTGGCGGCCTAGGAAGAATAACTTCCCTAGGCTGCCTACTTTAGTCCCTTGACATACTAGTCTTGAAACTTGGTGGCCTAGGGAACTTTCCTTAGGCTACCTTAGTTTGGGACAACCCGGTGGCCTAGGGAAGTTTGGCCATCCACAAGCGCAAAAAAAGTGTAGAATGCACATTTTTGTGATTTTTCTTTCATTTCTTTCACTTGTGCACTATAGATAGACTTCTATAAACCGTAAACAAACATTCTTTGTTGGCTAGCAATCAAGAGATACCCTAGAGATCTCAAAGAAACACTAAAAAAAGAAGATTTTTGAAAAGATTGGAGCATCATTCAAGGAGATCTATGGAAGAGGAAGAACCCAAGCTTGTTTATGAGTTTTCTTTCTTCCTTCTTTTATATTTTTACTTGATGAAGAACTTTATTTACATTTTATTGTATCTAATGGGATGAACACTAGTTGGATTCTTGTGCTGAATACCTTCTTTGATTTATTGAATTCCTTTATCTAATATGTGATTCCTTGATGTTATTGTATTTGATTGATTATTTGGGTCACTCTCTCCTGATGATTTTGAGAGATGGAGTTAAGAGTTAAGTTCCATCCAATGCATTCCATGTGGGTTTTTATTCGATTAAGTCGAGAGAGAGGTTAGGGGATTAGAACTTAGTAATCATTGGGAATTTAATAACACATAAAGATAGGGGTGTTAGGTTCTTTCGAATAATTAAGGGTTGTGCTTAATGCTTCTTGGGCTTGATTGGGGAGATAGAGATACCCTTTAATTGGCTTAACAATAGAAAATTGATAACTCGAGAGAGTGTGGGTTTTGTTTTTGTGACCTCTACGGTATTAGAATTGGGATTTGATTGCCTTAGATTGTGTTAGGCACTTGGCTAATTTTAGGGGATTCTACTTGGGTATATGTCATTCACTTCCTTCTCTTTTATTGATTTTCTCATGGGCAATCTTATGTGGATTTGATGATTTCTCTATTGTAGTAGCTTAGTATAGTTAGTTTTATTTCTTTAATAATTTTTCCTAGACAATAAAATTAGAGCAAAGTAGTGGTAATTGGTAAGTTCCTATGGATTTGGTATTTGTTATTCCCTACATTAAACGATGGGTATACTTGCCCTATTATGTTGTTTTGGTGATTAGCATTTTAAATTTAAAACTTGATAATTTGTGGCTTATTGTTATACTATTTCCAATGTACTACAAAGTGCCCATCATAAATAAATAAATAAACACACACACACACACACACACACACACACACACACACACACACACACACATAAACCCAACCAGGAAAACCTACACCTTTTAGAAATAGCTAACTGGACCACACAACAACCCAATTGACTAGCTTATTCCCTTAGTCGACTAGCCCTAGCCCAGGTGGGCTAGGGTTTGTTCCTTAGTCTCTGGTCTAAACTATTAGGTCAACCATTAATTATTTACTTAATCTTAGATCAGAATAAGCATGAAATAAATAATTAAATAACCCAAATGAACCTGGCCTTTCCTTCTAGCCTTTTTCTAGTTTAGGCTTGGACTAACTTTAATTTGTTAGTGTTGTATCCTAGAGGCAATCACTTGTACTTTGTATATGACACATTTGTTTTATAATACAAGACATTATTTATCTTTTAGTTTGTCTTCTCTACTTTCAAGTAAAGTAACTGTTAGATAAAGTCAATAGCACAAGACTATATTAAGGAAATCATGATAGAGATCATGATGTGAGATTCCTATTCTACTATATTGTGTTAGTACATAAATAATCCATAGTCGTAGAATTAATGAGATAGGACATTATTTATGCATTAAGACTAATATGTGTTAGACATCCTGATCTGATCAGGAGGTGGCTCTCACATCCGTGAGTATTGTGATACTCAAAGCTGACACGTAGATGCTTGTTAATAGAACAAGTATAATGGATGAACTGACTATGAGATAATCACATGGATAATATTTAGTACCAGTGATAGAATCTCTTTATAGTAAACGTGCAAGTATGCTTAGACTTGAGATCTCTAAGGTACTTTGTTTCCTGAGCATTGTACCTTGATTCCAATCTCAGGACCCAGATCGAGGGCCACCTATGGGATGGATATTGGGTACAATATGTGGTAAATGAAAGTAGTTCTATAGATCGATAAAGGATTCACCACTCTTAATAGTTGGGGCGAATATTTTGCCGCCACTTGTAGGAATTACTCTTCGTGAAATCCTTGGCTAAGGTGATTGTGTATTGGAAACAGTTCCAATTGATACACATGTCGAGTTATGAATTCCTAGAACAAGTACTGATATATTCAAGCCATAATTAGTCTATATTCTAGTAGGAGTTGACACTAATTCCGTACTCCAAACCGAATGAGATATTGTATCATAAAAGGAGTTTATTGCACTATAGTTTGTTATTGAAGGGTTTATGTCAAGCCACTTGACTTTCTGAACTCTTTGGTGGTCATGATATATTGCTAGATATCGCTCATAATTTGTTGAATATGGGGTTTATTAATTGATGAATTAATAAACCAATCCTGATTAGAATTGATAGGTTAATTCTAAATTATTAAGGATTATTAATCTCAAAGACATTTAGATTAATTCATATTCACTACCAATAGATTGGGAAATCTAATAGGTCACCCAAAATATAGGATTAAATACTCAAGCTATTATTTGATAATATTGTGTGGTTAATTTTGAGAAATAGAAGTAATTGTGGCTAAATTATAATTAGTTATAATTTTGGGTCAAATTGTCATTGCTAAAACTTATTGTTTCCAATTAATTGTGAATTCTAATTTGATTAGATTTCACAGAAACGTGTTTCTGCGCAATTTCGGGGACAACGTCGAAATTAAAAGCTGGATATATTTTTTTATATATGATGAGAATTGTTATCTTGGTAAGAAAAAAAAAAAGAATGCACGAACGATTTTTCTCTCTCTCATTCTTCTATTCTCAAAAACAATAACCCTGGCCTCCATTCTATCTTTGCTAGCACAGAGACTGTATTCTGGCATTCTTGAGTAAGTATCCTCTGTGTGGATTTTGCTAGAGGGAATGTTATATGTAGACTCCAGTGGCAAAGACATGGAGCTCTAGTTGTGCTGGATCACGCTTTCAGCTATTGAAGTTTTTTGAACAATAGAGACATTCGAAAGGTATATTAATTTGTCTTGTGATCCATCTATTACAATACATGCAGTCCTCTTGTGTAGAATCCTTTTAATTCCACTACTTAATGCATATCAGATGCATGTAATGGTTCTAACAGTGGTATCAGAGATTGGTTGAATGTGATTTACAGACATATGTTACTGTGGAAGTTGTTTCATGTTTGTCTCTATTTTTGTTTCATGTTTCTGGAAAATTGTTTTCCGGTTGATTTCCTTCCTATGTCTCTGTTTTTGTTTCAAGTTTTTGGAAAATTGTTTTCTGGTTGATTTCTTTCCTATGTCTAAAATTGTTTCATGTACATAGTTGGATTATAGAAATTATTTCTGTAATTCATTTGGTTTGAAATTGTTTCTATTTTGGGTCATAATTTTTATAGAGAAAAATGTTTTTTGGGCATTTGTTTCTGTAATTGGGAAAAGGAAATTGTTTTCCTGAGGCCATCATTTTTCCTTCATGAATATCAATTTGTTTTGGTTTTGTTTTTCTGAAAAGGATTTGAGTGAGTTCATAGAATGGACTGAAAATTTTTTAATGCCTCAGAGAACTGTTCTCTGAAGTTGTTGTAGAATTCGTTGAAGTATTTTTCCTAGAAATCATTTATGGGAAGAGGATGAAAGAAAAAAAAAATGTTTTGGGCCTAAGCCACAGCTCATAAGGAGCTAAGCTGTAGCTTGAGGCACAAGAACTCCAAGCTGCGGCTCACATGTTTTGGCTCCCCAATTAGACGCATAGCTCACGTGTGATGGTTGTGCATCTCGAGGAGGATTATACACATCCTTCCTAGGATGCAATCCTATATTATATATAAAAAAATTATTTTGCCATTTTCATTTGACTTCATTCTAGGTGGCCCACGAAGATGTTTTTTTTTTTTTTCTTTTCCACTTGCGCCCAAGACTTCCCAAAATTCTGTTTTGGGATTAACCAAGAATAATTTCTAAAACTAGCTTTGGAAATTAATATATATTATCTAAAATATTGATTTTAGATGTCTATCTATCTATCTATCTATCTATATATATATATATATATATATATATATATATATAAGTTTTTTATAAAAAAAATCTTATTTTGAGAATTAAATCTAATTATGATTAGTTTTTAAATAGGACCCATGATTTGGGATAAAATTATATTTTAAAAATTAATGTATTTTCTAAAAATACTAATTTTAGATTATATATTATTATTTAATTCATAAAATATGATTTTAGAAATTACTAATTTTTCTAAAATATGAATTTTAGATTTTATTCTAATTAAAATTCTAGAATATGGTTTTAGAAATTAAATCTAAAATATTAATTTTAGATTTTATCTTAATTTAATTTCTAGAATTTCATTTCAAAAATTAAATCTAAAATATTGATTTTAGATTTTTTTTTCATTTTTCCAAAATAGTGATTTTGCAATAATACAAGTATATGTTTAATTTTTGTTTAAGCATAATTAATGGCATGGTGGATGGTTAAGGACTAAAACCAAATTATATCTGTTCATGTATTATTTACAGTTTTGGTTTTACTAAAAAGGACCTGCGAGTCTTGCCTTCTAAAAAATTCTTCTATAATTCTCTTCTCATCTATCTCCCATCAAACGTAACTCGAGGTTTCTCTATTTAGGAAATTTATTTAAATAGATTATATAGGTTAGATAGGGATAAAATTATTTTAATTTTGGAGATGGCGACCAAAATAAGAAGAGAGCATAAGACCTTCTACTTAAATTATGCATGAACACATAGGGTTAACCATGTCAATTTCCTTTTTGGCTTGAGGAAATTAATTAGGGAAAGTCCATAACCATACCACGTACTCATTTTATTGCCATGATTATAAATTTATGTAATTTATTGATATATTTGTGCATGCCATGAAATCACTAAAAGGAATAAATCCCTTAATTAATATTAAACCTAATTACTTCTATTAATATAGTAAGAATGAGAGTCTTTTTTCGAGACCGGGTTGTTGGGCTAACCTAAGCATACTCAATATCGGGCATGTTCAAGCTATGCAATTAAACTCATGATTCGTGGGTCGGGCTTAACTAAATTCCTTATCCCGGTTGGTCTAATTCAAGTATAATGAAATTTAGAGGAAATATTGGGGTAGCCTAAAAGGTTTTAAGATTAAAAGACGTTAATCACCCAATGATCCGGTAATTACATACCATATAATTGACATTGGATACCTACCATTGAACTCAATGGTGGCTTGTTGGGCAAACCAAAGGTTATTCTTGAGGAATTTGGACACTGGTCTACTAAGATAGCTTCCAACGGGCTTTCACGAATCAATAGTGGGGGCTTTTGGTTTGAGAAAAATTGTGGAGTAATAATGCGTTTAATTAATGACCTAATTATTTGTATTATATGTGCATATAAAGTTAGCTAATGTTCCAAGTCACGTGCATCATGTCAACCAACCTAAAGTTACATAGCACCTTGGAAACAAACAAACTAACTGAGTCAAACTATCTCGATTGATATAGAAACTTGAGAATCGTTCTCAAGTCAGAAAAGTTGATCTACGTGCTAGATGCTCCTATTCTACCACCACCAACTCAAGATGCTCATATTGATGAGCATGTTGTCCATAAGAAGCACAAGAAGGACATTGACACAGCATCTTGAATCATGTTGGCATCAATGACTCCTGAGCTGCAAAAACAGCATAAGTATACAGATGCTCAATCAATGAATCTCCATTTTCGAGTGTTGTTTGATGCCTAAGCCAGAACTGAGATATATGAGATCTTGAAGTAACTATTCTGTTGCAAAATGGCTAAGGGTGCTTCCGTGGCTACTCATGGGTTGAAGATGTTGGGCTTGATTGAGAAGCTTGGGTCTTTTAGGTTCGTTATGGATCATGAATTAAGTGTTGGCTTAATTCTATATTTTTTTACTAATAGTTTTTCACAATTTGTGATTAACTGTCAGATGAACAAGATTAAGTCCACCATTCCTGAGTTAATCAATCTTCTCAAGATTGTGGAGTCCTCTATAAAGAAGGATCCTAATGTAGTCTTGATGGTAGAATCTTCTTCTTCGAAGAAGAAAGTTCAAAGGAAGAAGAAGAAGGTTCCCACTAAACCTAAAGGTGGTGTGAAGATGAAGGATGCAGCCACCAAAGGCCCATGTTATCACTATGTCAAAATAGGCCACTAGAGGCGCTACTGCAAAGCTTACTTGGAGACTAATGAGGAAAAAAAAAGCCGAAGGAAAAGCTCGTGGTCACTTCTACTTCTATTCCTGGTATGTTTATGTTTGAGGTTAATACTTCTTTTAGAAAAAAGATATGGGTATTGGATACCGGATGTGGATCTCATTTATGCAATTACTGTTGGGAAATATACTCTCTTAGACTAGGTTTCTGATGTAAATATCGAATGTTTTAATAAAAGAGTTTATTTTCAGAAATTGTTTATGAATTTATATTATCTGTGCACAATTACGTTTGGAAAAGACCGATTGTGTTTAAGTAAGTGATCCATGTGAATGGGGGTCTTTCACAGTAAGGTATGGATCATGGGTTACTTAACACATAAACATTTGTTCTTAACCGATTGATGAGAATAGGAATCTCATCACGTTTAGGTTATTATGTTGTGAATTCCAAATAGGAAATGGCTTACCTTTAGCCAGTGAGTAGTCCACTCACTTAATGACATAAGCGTATTTCATATACGTAGAACTGGACCTGTAGTAGTGGTTTCTTAAAAGTATTATATAGTAGAAACCTAGACTACTATTGCTATAGCGTGGACTAGTACTCTACGACATGTGTATGAGTTGGTGGTCTAACGAAACTAGAAGCATGTACTTTGATATGCTATTGTTCAGGTTCTATCGTACGGTCAGTATACTTTTATGTTGGGTATATGTAACTATTTAGTTAAGACAGACTTGTACAAGATAGTTTCTATACTATATCGCCCATTGTGGTTGTCTGAATGATCTAAATATGCAGGGCCCTGGGAAACATAACTTGGATATTTTCTTTAGGGTAGCTCTCTTGGAAAGAGAAAACAATCTAGTAGGTTGTGGATCATTGTACTAGAAGCCAAAGGATGGTAGATATCATTTAGAGAGGTGTTAGTACACTTCTTCCTCACTAAATGTACGATGATGTATAAAGGGGTATTTTAGCCATTACACTTGTAGGTCAGAGACTTTGTTAACGCAGCATTGTCTTTGGGGTCAATATTTCCTTATGGTGATATTGAGAAATATTTAAAATGTAAATTACAGCTATTTATATGGTAAGGGTATTTTGGTCATTTTAGTAGCCAAGGTGGTATGTCTTTTGGTCCCCAGTATAGACCATGAGTCCTAATTACATATGGGCTAAGGAATTAATCTTAAATTAATTGGAATTTATTTTATTTCAGTAGCCTAATTTAATTATTGGGTTAGAATAATATAAAGGTCTATTGAGAGAGAGAATTAATTAAATTAGTTTAGTGGGTAAATTAATTATTTAGGGCTTTGGCCCAGTTTGAATTATTAGGGATTAACATGGGACTAAACTAATATAGGCTTGTTAATTGAACTAGGTTTTTTGGGCTGGGAAAATTAATTATTTGTTAGGCCAATTTGTTGGTTCTAATTAGAATAATTAATTTAGTCCAAAAGGTTAAACTAAGAGTCTAATGAACCAGTCCAGTTTAACCTAGGGCTTTATTTAGGTTAAACAGGAAGATTGGAAACAACGTGGTTTTTTTTAACGGCTTCTTCTCAGTGAAAAGAACCACATATCTCTCTATCTCTCTCTCTCTCAAAAATTATTCCTTAGTTCTATTAGTTGTTCACCAAATGGAATTAGGCAGGCCATATACTGGAAGACCGAGAGTTTGGCATTCACATACATGCACGGATGGAGTAGGAGACTTGCAAGAATCGCACCAGAGGTCTCCACCAGCGTACCTACCCTGGTTGCACACATTCTAGTCCAACCAATTCTTAGAACGAGGAAAGATGTAAATTTTTTTTAACTTCGGAATCGATACAGATTGCAACCGGTGCCGCCTAGGGCTACCAGAGCCGGTGCTGTCACTGTTCGGTTCCCCTATTCATTAGTTTTTCCAATTTTTTTTCTTTCGCTTTCGCTGCATGCCCTGTGTTTTTCCTTTTTTTTGCCTTCAATTGGTATCCGAGCATGAAGGTTTTGTGAAAATATAGGGAGCATGCATCTAGTTGAATAAAACTGAACACATATGTGTGGTTTAAATTGTGATCCTTCGCTATTTTGGTATGGATAGATTCTTTGTTCAAAC
The DNA here is from genome assembly GCA_026120185.1 of Voacanga thouarsii. Taxonomy (NCBI): domain Eukaryota; kingdom Viridiplantae; phylum Streptophyta; class Magnoliopsida; order Gentianales; family Apocynaceae; genus Voacanga; species Voacanga thouarsii. Next base: position 2,149,830 of record JANUWF010002207.1, read on the forward strand.
TCTCGGATTGAGGTATAGGAGATGTGTAATTTACTGTTTTTCTTAGCAAATCGTGTAAGCCCAATGTTAATGAGTATAGAAGATTGTTGGTCTTGGTTAATTTTATTGTATTGGGATTGAAATGGAAGAGCTAATGGTGCTAGAAGTTGCATAGAAAAATAGAGGAAATTCGCAGAAGAAAATCGTAGAAAAGAAAAAAAAACTGCAGAAGAACTCGTCCAAATCGAAACCAGCGCCAGCTAGGGTCTGGACTCGCTCCTGATTTTAGGTCACCCACGGGTCCTGGTTCTGTGCAGCAGGTGCAGTGGACCACAGTGCAGATGGGTACTTGATCCAGTGCGGCGGGTGCAGTGGACCAAGGAGAATTTTTTGATTTTTTCCTTGTAATTTTTCTTGCACTTTCCTTTTTGTTTTGGGGTCCATACCAGACGAAGTTAATATTTTAGCAATAGTTAATATCCATGGAATATTTTGCATGAAAAATATTAGTAAGGGATTTTAAGATTAAACAAGACCATTAATTAATTAATTAATTCGTATATTTAATTCTATTATCTAGGCACTTAGGTTTAAAAAAATAGAAAGACATGAAAACGTCTACTGTTTTCTGGCATGCTATATTTTTTTTATGTACCTATGTGCACGGTCTCTCAAAGACTAAAGTTTTTGGGATTTTTGACAAAGAAAACATTTTTCTAGAAATTAAATAGTTATTTTAACTGGAACAAAAATTAATCCTTAGATATTTTCTCAAAGGATTTAGTCATTGACAAAGAAAATATATTAGATTTAGATATTTTTGTAAGTTAAAATAGAAAGCCATTTTGTCTTATTTTAGCACAAAGATAAATTGTTTTGTCAAATAAACTTAAGACTAAAGTCTCTAGAAAGTTTTAATTAGAAAATTTTTGAAATCATTAAATTTTTTAACTTGAATAAAATTAGTCCATGAACAAATCTCTCAAAGGATATATACCTTGATATAGAGATTTTAATGGATTTAGACATTTTATTTTTGAGTTAAAGGGAAAATTTAATGGAAATTTTCAAAATGATATTTTTCAAAAAACTCTTGTTTTAAAACATTAAGTGGGAGAGGGGTTCCAATGGCCCCACGGCTTCCATCACCATCCTCATTAGAGATCGTGGGTCCCCTCGCGTCACCTTAAGAATGAACCCGTGTAAGATGGGGATACTACAAGGATCTAGATCTAATGGAGTGATGTAAGTAATAACCAGAGGCACGTACTATGATCGGCTAGCCATTTGTTGGAGTATAGTGTGAGCTATGTCCATAGGAAATGAGAGAAAACGACTATCCCCTCGATGGAGTTATCTTCTAGATCATTACCTAGAAGGGAAATTAATTTGTGATGGTCAACACACTTAGCTTAGGGGACTGTTAATCTTCCCAAGAAACTATGTTAATTTTCCTAAGAGCCAAATTAATTATTATCAGTTTTGATAATAAGGATAAAGTGAACATATTTGTTTTGTTTTCACAAACTAAATCTTTTTCTTTTATTTTTTGATTTTTCAGAAATGGTGGAGGGTTCTTTTAGTCTATTGGCCGTTATTCTTTGAGAGAATAAGCTAACGGAACTAAACTTTGTGAACTAGAAGAGGAACCTGGACATAATACTCAAAGCCGATGAGTATAAGTATGTCCCTTACGAAACCTTTCTTGTTATTGGGGAAGGTTCCACCACCGAAGACCGTGAGGTTGAGAAGGCATGGAAGAAGGCCGATGAGATGGCTTGTTGTTACATGTTGGCCTCTATATCTAATGTGCTTTGGTACAAACATGAGCACATGACCATTGCATATGACATAACTCAATCATTAGCCACGATGTTCATGGATAAGAGTCGGCCCGCAAGACAGGAGGCTCTTCGAACTATTATAAACACTAAGATGTCTGAGAGAGTATCAGTCAAAAAATATATACTCAAGATGATTATTGCTTTCGAGGAGGCAGAAATCTTAGGGACTGTTGTTGACCCCGAGAACTAATTAGACATGGTTCTCGAATCTCTTCTGGGTTCCTTTACTCAGTTCAAGTTGAACTACAACATGAACAAGTTAAACATGGGTTTAATTGAGTTGATGAAAGAGCTCCAGATGGCAGAGAAGGTCATGAAGCCATAATCAAATGCTATGATTGCTAAGGCTTCATCTTCTAGAACTGGGCCCAAACCCAGGAAGTTCATTAAGAAGAAGGGGAATGCAGCGGTCCAGCCCCAGACCCAGCCCAAAGACAAACCTATAGGCAAGTGTTTCAAATGTGGACTGAAGGGACACTTGAAAAAAGAGTGTCTAAATCTTGAAGCTAAGAAGAACCCCACAGGTAATGTTTTCTATCTAGAATCTATATCAATGGTTAGATCAACTTCCACTTGGATTGTTAATTTAGGAGCCACTGATCATATCTGTAACTCCTTACAGGGGTTTAGAAAGATTAGAAAACTCCAAAAGGGCGAATATGGACTATGTGTGAGAAATGGAGCACAAGTTTAGGCCCTTGCAGTGGGAGAACTGGATCTTATTTTTTTTTATTGTAATAGAATATTGATTTTGAAAGATATTTTATATGTACCTGGATTTTGACAGAATTTGATTTCGGTTGCGAAACTAATAAATCAAGGATATTCTATATCTTTTCATTATGGTATATCTATCAGTAAAGATAGATAAATTTTATGTACTGGGCACATGTATGGAAATCTATTTTTCTTAAACCCTACTAATAATCAATTAAATAACACTCAATCTAAACCTTTAACAAGGAAGAGAAAGACTAACGTTAATGACTCTTATCTTTGGCATCTATGGTTGGGTCATATAAACTCAACCAGAATTCAGAGGTTAATCCATGATGGGCCTTTAAGCTCATTGAGATTGGAAATTAGCCTCAATGTGAGTTTGGCCTGATGGGAAAGATGACCAAAAGGTCATTTACCCCTAAAGAGGATAGAGCCAAGGAGGTATTGAGTCTTATTTACACCGATGTGTGTGGTCCCTTGTTTACACCAGCTAGAGGGGGTTTTGAGTACTTCATCACATTCACAGATGATTGTACAATGTTTGGTTACATTTGCCTAATGAGACACAAGTATAACTCTTTTGACAAGTTCAAGGAGTTTAACGCTAAGGTGGAGCATCGGACAGGTAAATTGATCAAGACCTTACGATTGGATCGTGGTAGAAAGGACCTCCTAGGTGAATTCAAGGACTACATGGTACATCATGGGATAGTATCCCAGCTCTCTGGACTAAAGACACCCTAGCAGAACGGAGTAACTAAGAGAAAGAACAGGACATTGATGAAAATAGTCCGAAGCATGATGTCTCATGCTACTCTTCCAGTGTCTTTTTGGAGATATGCCGTAGAAACAGCAGCATAGATTATGAACTTGGTATCTTGCAAGTCAGTAACTAGGACTCCTTATGAGATGTGGACTGGCCGTAAGCCAAGTCTAAATCATCTCAGGATATGGCGTTGTCCAGCTTATATACTGGTCAAGGAAGACAAGTTGGAACCAATATTAGAATTATGCAATTTTGTTAGGTAATCAAAATGCTCAAAGGGTGGTTATTTTTATTATCCTAGAGAGCAGAAAGTACTAGTTAGTACCAATGTTAGATACTTAGAGGATGATCAAAGTACTTCCACGAAAGGTTCAACTAGGTTAGAACTGGAGGAGAAGTTATCTTCAAAATCAACTTCTTTTAACCCGATTGTGTAATGAGAAGAGGCACAGCCTCAAGAGCCTATACAATTGGAGCCTCGTCGTAGTGGGAGAGTGTCTAGGGTTCCAGAGAGATAGACTGGAGAAGCTTTTGAACTAGTCTTCAACTATTAGGAATAAGACCCCACTAGATACGATGAGGCTGTTGTTGATACCGATACAAATCTATGGAATGAAATAATGAAAGTTGGGATTGAGTCTATGTACCTTAATTAGGTTTGGGATCTTGTAGCTTCACTTGAAGGGAGAAAACCCATTGGGTGTAAGTGGGTATACAAGAGAAAGAGGGGAGTAGATGAGAAGGTGAAAACCTTCAAAGCTAGGCTTATGGTGAAAGGGTATACTCAGAAAGAGAGAATCGATTATGAGGAGACTTTTTCCTCGGTAGCCATACTTAAGTCCGTCTGTATCCTCCTTGCCATCGCATGTCATTATGACAATGAGATATGGCAAATAGATGTCAAGTTGGCATTTTTAAATGGCCATCTTAGCTAAGACATCTATGTGTCCTAACCGAAAGGCTTTATTGCTGAAGGCCAAGAACATATGGTTTGCAAGCATAAGAAGTCCATTTATGGACTTAAGTAGGCATCGGGAGTATGGAATATTTATTTTGATGAGACTATAAAGTCTTATGGATTTATTCAAAACGAGGATGAACCATACGTGTACAAGAAACTTAAAGACACTAATGTGGTTTTTCTTGTCTTGTATGTGGTTGACATTCTACTCATTGGAAATGATGTAGGGTCATTTTCATCTACAAAGGTTTGGATGTCTAGTCAATTCAGTTTGAAGGATTTGGGAGAAGCTAGCTACTTTCTCAGGATTAGACTTCTTAGAAATAGGAAGTAGAGAATGCTAGGATTATCCTAAGCGGCATACATTGACAAGATGCTGGCCAAGTATAGCATGAACTTATGCAAGAGAGCTCTAATTCCTTGCAAACATGGGTTGTCATTTTCTTCAAAGGACTGTCCTAAGTCTCAAGAAGATAAGGACAAAATGAGTAGGATTCCTTATGCTTCGGCTGTGAGAAGTCTCATGTATGCTATGTTGTATACTAGGCCAAATATCTGCTTTGTCGTATGCGTAGTTAGCAGATATCAGTCAAACCCTGGGGAGGTTCATTGGCAAGATATAAATTATATTCTCAAGTACCTCAAAAGGACGAGAGATTACATGCTGGTTTACAAGGCTGATGACTTGGTTCTTACAGAATACATAGACTCAGACTTCCAGGCAGTTAAGAATGAGTGAAAATCCACTAGTGGATATGTCTTCACCTTGTCTGGAGGAGCTATTTCATGAAGGAGTATCAAGCAATCTTGCATTGATGACTCAACCATGGAAGCTGAGTATGTGGTAGATTCGGAGGCATCCAAGGAAGTAGTCTGGATCCGAAACTTCCTTTTAGAACTTAGAGTCGTGTCACACATGGACAGGCCAATTGTAATGTATTGTGACAACACTGGAGCAGTATCACAATCTACAGAACCCAGGAATCACAAAAAGGGAAAGGACATCAAGAGGAAGTACCACTTGATCTGGGATTTCATCCAAAGACGGGAAGCTGTGGTGGAACAAATTATCTCCAAGAACAATCTAGCTGATCCATACACCAAGCCTTTTGCTAAGAAAGTTTTCAAGAGATACTTAGATGCCATATGGGTGGGCACCTACGGAGTTACATAGCCTTAGAGTACAAGTGAGAGATTGTTGGAAAATATGCCCTCTTAGACTAGGTTTCTGATGTAAATATTGAATATTTTAATAAAATAGTTTATTTTTAGAAATTATTTGTGAATTTACATTTTATCTATGCATAATAACATTTGGAAATGACCCATTGTGTTTAAGTAAGTGATCCATGTTACTGGAGTTCTTTCAAAGTAAGGTATGGATCATGGGTTACTTAACACATAAACATTTGTTCTTAACCGATTGATGAGAATGAGAATCTCATCATATTTAGGTTATTATGTTGTTAATTGCAAAAAGGGAATGCCTTACCTTTAGCCAGTGAGTAGTCCACTCACTTCATGACATAAACGTATTTCGAATACATAAAACAAGACCTGTAGTAGTGGTTTCTTAAAAATACTATATGGTAGAAACCTAGACTACTACTGCTATAGCGTGGACTAGTACTCTATGACTTGAGTATGCATTGGTGGTCTAACAAGCTAAAAGCATGTACTTTGATATGCTATAGTTGAGGTTCTATCGTATGGCCAATATACTTGAATGTTGGGTATGTGTGACTAGTTAGTTAAGACAGACTTGTACAAGATAGTTTCTATACTATATCACCCCTTCTGGTTGTCTGAATGACCTAAATATCTAGGGTCCTGAGAAACATGACTTGGATGTTTTCTTTAGGGTAGCACCCTTGGAAAGCAAAAACAATCCAGGAAGTCGTGGATCATTGGACTAGAAGCCTAAGGATGACAGATGTCATTTAGAGAGGTGTTAGTATACTTCTTCCTCTCTAAATGTACGACAATATATAGAGGGGTATTTTAGTCTTTACACCTGTAGGTCGGAGACTTTGCTAATGCAACAGTGTCCTTGGGGTCAATATTTCCTTCTGGTGATATTAGGAAATATTTAAAATGCAAAATACAGCTATTTATATGACAAGGGTATTTTAGTTATTTTAGTAGCCAAGGCGGTGTGTCTTTTGGTCCCCAGTATAGACCATGAGTCCTAATTAATTACGGGTTAATGAATTAATCTTAAATTAAATGGAATTTATTTTATTTAGGCAGCCTAATTTAATTATTAGGCTATAATAAAATAAAGATCCATGGAGAAAGAGAATTAATTAAATTAGTTTAGTGGGTTAATTAATTAATTATTTTGGGCTTTGGCCCAGTTTGAATGATTAAGGATTAACCTGGGACTAAACTAATATAGGCTTGTTAATTGGCCAATTAGTTTGTTCTAATTAGAATAATTAATTTATCCAAAAGGTTAAACTAAGAGTCCAATGGCCCAGTCTAGTTTAACTTAGAGTTTTATATAGGTTAAATAGGAAAATTGGAAACAACATGGTTTTTTTTTTTACGGCTTCTTCTCTGTGAAAATAACCACACGTCTCTCTTTCTTTCTTTCTCCAGAAAATATTGATTAGTTTTGTTAGTTGTTCACCAAACGGAATTAGACAGGCCATATACTAGAAGACCGAGAGTTTGGCGTTCATATACATGCACAGACGGAGTAGGAGACTTGCAGGAATCACACCAGAGGTCTCCACCAGCGTACCTACCCCGGTTGCACACATTCTGGTCCAACCAATTCTTAGAACGAGGAAAAGAGGTAAAATTTTTTTAACCTCAGAATCAGTAGAGAGTGCCAGAGCCGACGCCAGTTCTGTTCGGTTCCCCTGTTCATCAATTTTTCTAATTTTTTTGCTTTCGCTTATGCTACATGCCCTGTGTTTCTCCTTTTTATGCCTTCAATAACCTTCATGGATAAAGGACAGTAGAAGCCTAGAGAAAGGTAACATGGACCTGTGTATTGCGAATAAAGCAAATGTTGGTGTACTTGTTGTGGGGACATACGAGCCAAACCTACATTTAGGATTAGTTTTAGAACTACAAAACTATTATATTGTACTAGTTTTATTAAAAAACAATATCTCAGCTGCATGTTTACAACTTATGTGGATTTTATTTAATATTTAAGAATAAATTTCATTGAATGAAATTCATTATGGTTCTACAACTTTGGTTAAGGGTTTATACATTCAACACATGGATAATCCAATCCTCAATATAAACAATAAAAAACCAATGACAGATAATTCAACCTCATCTTATTTATGGCATTGTCGTTTAGGCCATGTAAATAAGAATCACGTTTGTAAGTCACACAAGTTAGGTGACTTAGGGTTATTTGATTATAAATCATATGAAACATATGAATCTTGTTTACTTGGTCAAATGGCTAAAACTCTTTTTTCTAGAAAAGAAGAAAGGGTCAAAGAGTCATTAACATTTATACATTCTGATGTAAGAGGCCTAATACTAATACAATCAAGAAGAGGTTATCACTACATCATAACCTTTATCGATGATTATTCACGATATGGATATATTTATTTAATGAAATACAAATCTGAAGCTTTTAAAAAGTTTAAAGACTTCAAGAATGAAGTAGAGAAATAACTTGGGAAAAATATTAAAACTTTAAGATCTAATCGAGGAGGTGAATACTTAAGTCAAGAGTTTCAAGGTTATCTTAAAGATAATAGATATTATCTCAATAGACATAACATAACATTGTATTTGAGAGAAGGAAACGAACCTTCCTAGATATAGTATGGACCATGGTGGCTTCTACAGACTTGCTAAAATCATTTTGGGAGAACGTACTAGACACTTCTGTTTATATTCTAAATAGAGTTCTGTAAAAAATGGTTGATACTACCCCATTTTAGATTTTCTTTGGTAAGAAACCAAAGTTATCTTACTTGAGAGTATGGGGTTACCCTGCTTTTGTCAAAAGGCCACAGTCAGACAAACTTGGTAGTAAGTCTGACAAGTATTTGTTTGCGGGATATCCAAAAGAATCTTTTAGGTATTACTTCTATCTCGCCTCTGAAAATAAAGTGTTTATTTCGAAGTATGCTGTCTTCTTAGGGAAGGAGCACATGTTCAAAGGGGACAGTGGGAGGAAAATTAAACTTAGTGAAGTTCAAGAAGAACAAACAAACAAGGATCAATCGTCTGATCCCACATTTATTGAGATAATAGATGAAACTTCTACTACACAATATCCTCATAGGTTAAGTAGGATACATGTTACACCTGAGAAATATTAATTTCTCATAAGTGACCATAAGACTTAGTGCTCATAAATGAAAAGGAGCCTACTACTTACAAGAAAATTCTGAGCAGTTCAGAATCTAACAAATGGCTTGAGGCCATGAAATCAGAGATGGATTCCATGTACGACAACCAAGTATAGACTTTGGTTGATCTACCTAAAGGAATAAACCTATTAGGTGCAAATGAGTTTTTAAGAAGAAAACTGATATGGATGGTAACGTTCTACCTATAAAGTACGACTAGTGGCTAAGGGTTATCATCAACAATATGGTATTGACTATGACAAAACCTTCTCGCCAATAGCCGTGCTAAAATCTATCGGGATACTCCTAGCCATTGCAGCTCAATATGATTATGAGATCTGGCAAATGAATGTGAAAATAGTTTTCTTAAAGGGAAATCTAACTGAGGAAGTGTATATGATATAACCTGAGGGTTTTACATCTAATGATAGCACAAAAGTATGCAAGCTGCAGAGGTCCATTTTGTTAGGGATATGCCCTAAAACAATTTATACTTATACTATTGTCATTATGTATTATGTAATAATATGAGGCATTTCTTTCCTTGAATACTGCATTTAGTTTTGTGGTCCTTAAGTACATAACTTGATAGTAAAACCCTATAACAAATACAATGACTATTCTTTAATTGTCCCTATTCGATTATTATTAATGGAACAATAATAAATTGAGATTAATTTGTTTGTGACTTGATGGCTATGTTTTACTGGTCATGGATATATATGATATCGAATCAAAAACATAAATAAATGTTAAAGAACATTATATTGGACATGACCCATTGTGAGAGTACTTCATAGAACATGTCATAAGTACTTTTTAGCCATAATGATATTAGAAGTCCTTCGACCTGAATTCATCATATTTTCCTACTTGATAAATTCTATATTTTGACATTTTCTAAAGTTGTCTTTAACCAGATAATAAATTAGACTACGGTTAGATATAGAATAAACCAGAGAGAGGAATATGATTGATAGTGAAGGAATTTGTCCATTTCAATTTTGGGAGAGATGTCCATGGGCCCCTTGATAAGTTAGATTGTTAAAATACATAGCCGTGCTCAAATATATCAATTTGAGATTTCGATATCATTGGTTTGAACGGTCTACTATGAGATCAAGAAATAATTAGTTAAGCTTAATAAGGATGATATGCTCCGTATCTTATGCTTAATCTGGATATCGTGTGACAAAAGGACTAAATATAAAGTTATGGTTTAGTTCAAAGAGATTACTGATCTTCATTTAACTCGGATAGTTTTAATGTTTTGCTAGAAGCCGCTTATAACTTATGGGCCATTTAAATATGATTTGAGCATACTACTAGTATTAAACGAACCTATAGGGTCACACATTAAGCGAACACTTTAGGTTTTGTTTTAGATAACCAAGTTCGATGTATCTGAAAATATATCTAAGTTAGTTCAACCAGGAAAATTGACCAGATACAATGAATCTAGGAATATGTCCACATTCGATGTATTTGGAGGATGTCCAGATTATAAGAATCTGACTTGGTAAATTAATTAGTTAAATTACTGAAATAATGGCAGAATCTTATTATATCAGTTTTAATTTGAATATAAAATAAAATATGATAAGATATTATGAGAGTTACACTCCAAGAAGTTTGGGGTGTTTTAAAAAAGAAAACCCTAGCCGTCTTCTGAAGCGAGCTCTCTGTCATACATTTGTGCCTCCAATTCACCAAAAAAATAAGCCTCTCAAACCCTAGGCGCTAGCATTCTCGGGCAACAAGCTAGTTCACCGTGTGTATTCGATAAAGGACATTCGCACATTGCAGCGTCTGGTGATCGTTCGAGTTACACGCACGCCTGAAATCCAGAAGCAGAGGTCTTAATTATGGAGAACAAAGATAATTATGTAACCACTAGATCATCTTAATCATTTGACTTGGGTCCTCATAAGGGATCTGTTGATATTTTTTGTGTTTAGAAGTCTACGATTCCTAACACATTTATGGACTTAAGCAAGCATTTAGGAGTTGAAAAATCTATTTTGATGAAATAATCAAAGAGTTTGGTTTTATTTAAAATATGGATGAGCCTTATGTGTATAAGAAGGTTAGTGGGAGCACAATCATTTTATTATTGCTTTATGTAGATGACATATTGCTAATAGGAAATGATGTACCTGTTCTTCAATCAGTTAATGTTTAGTTGTCCAAAAAATTATCTATGAAAGACCTTGGAGAAGCAACCTATATTCTTGGAATTAGGATCTATATAGACAGGCCAAATAGGTTATTAGGTCATTCACAGTCTACATACGTAAATAAAGTGTAAAAGAAGTTTAGTATGGATCAATCCAAAAAGAGATTCCTACCCATGTTCCATGGGATAAGCCTTTCAAAGTTGATGTCTCCCATGACATAAGTTGAAAGGGATTACATGAGCAAGATTCTATATACTTCGGCAGTTAGATCTATTATGTATGCTATGATATGTACTAGGCATGATGTATCCTATACTCTCATTTTGACGAGCAAATACCAATCTGACCCTAGTGAGGGTTATTGGGTGGCTATAAAAAATATCCTTAAATACTTACAAGGGACTAAGGATGTGTTCTTGGCATATGGAGAAGGTGATTTGAAAGTAAATGGGTATACTAATGCTAGTTTTCAATCTGACAAAGATGATTTTAAATCACAACTTGGCTATGTGTTTATATTGTGTGGAGGGGCAATAAGTTGGAAGAGTTCCAAATAAGAGACTATTGCTAACTCTACGATTGAAGCTGAGTACATAGCCACTTTTGGAGTAGCTAAGAAAGCCATTTGGATAAAGAAGTTTGTGATGGAATGATAGGGGTTAAATTAGTCATATTTTTCCTAGTTATTTGAGGGTCTTTTTTGATACATTTTGTTCAATAACTAATCATATTCCTTCATATTTGAGATTTTACCCTTGGAAAGGTAGTTTGTTCATTGTTATAGATTTTTGGGAAAAAACGAAGCAAAAACATCGTAAAACAGAATAGAGACGGCGCCGGCCAAGACAAAGGAACCGGCGCCAGCCATGCACTGTTGACATAAACTTCGAGGTAACAAAAATTGTCAAAATAGATCGGAATAGACTGAAACCGGCACCAGCTCCAAGAGCTAAGGCAACGCCGGCTGCATGCTGGACTACCTTGTGTGGAATTCGAGAAAAATCCGCGAACGTGTAGAGGACTAGAACACAATCGGTGCCGGCTCCGATAGCCAAGGCGGCGCCGTCTGTGCTCTAAGGGAATGGCGGAGCTTTGATTTTTCTACGCAATTTTTGGTAATCTATGGAGTTTTAGGACTTTCCTACTTCTACTCGGTCCAGAACATTACACCAATGAGTTTAGGCACTTTCAAAACCTATAAATAGATGAAAAATACAAGGAAAAAGGGGAGAATTCATTTATCATCATAGAAAATCACTCAAATCAAAGGAGGAATTCTTCAATTCAAGGAGGGTTGTGCAAGAAGGTCTTCAAAGGAAGAAGAAAGAGGCTTGTCTATGAGTGCTTTCTTTTACTTTTTTTTTCTTTTTCTTGAACAGTGATATGTTAATTATTTTATTGTAATTTGGCATTGTTTTAGGTATTCATGATTTTTAGAGTTATTTGATCTTTTAAGTAATTGATTGTTCTTCTTGGTATTTAATTAATTGTGCCTATTACGAGATTGATTGATTATTTCTTTCCATTAACTTGCTTGAAAAAGAGGTTAATGGTGGTTTTAATTTATTAGTTTCATATTTGTTATCTTTTAACTTGCTTGAAAAAGAGGGTAATTGTGAAGAACTATGTAATTAAAGGTTAATTGATGTTTGTCAGAATATGGATTCATTAGTTAATTTCATGTTTTAAGTTTGCCAGAATATGAAAATTTAATCAATGATTGTGTTTAATGCACCTTTTGGATGAATTAGTTGAGACAGAATATGTGATGCTAATTTGTCTAGGAGATAGTGATTTCATAGATTGAAAAATAAGTGAGTCTATCTTAATCCTTCATGATGTCAAGGGAATGATTAGTTATGATAATGGTTGGGTTCTTTAAGATCATGTTTGTCTAAACAATGGCTTGAGTTACATAATTCTGCATCCTTGACATGTATATATTTTTATTTTTATTTTCTTCTATTTTATTTTATTTCCTTTTCACTTTATTGAGTCGGTTAAACAATGAAAGAAAAGTGATTAATGCATACTTGTTCCTTGAGGACCGACACTCGTTTATACCCCATGCTATGTTAATAATGAGTACGCTTGCTCATATGTGTAATTTAGGGTTTAACATTTTAATTTAAACTTGATTAGGAATGTACTTATTTCTATATGATTTTTATACCCAAATCCATACTCATCATGGAACTGGGTATGGTCCCTAACATTATTGGTCTAATATCCCTGTGTTGCGACAACAATAGAGCTATTGCACAAGCAAATGAACCATAGTCTCACTAACAATCCAAGCACGAACTACGATGCTATCACCTAATCCTAGAGATCATAGATAGGAATGATATAAAGTTAGAGAGAGTTATCATTGATGAGAACATAGCTGACCCAGTTACAAAAACAATATCCCAGAAGAAACATGATAGGCATATTGAGTCATTCGATATTAGATACGTAACTGATTGGCTCTAGTGTAAGTGGGAGTTTGTTACTGTTGTGCCCTAGAGGCAATCACTTGTACTTTGTATATGACATATTTGTTTTATATTATAACATATTATTTATCTTTCATTTTGTCTTCTTTACTTTCAAACAAAGTAAATGTTAGATAAAGTCCCCAGTACAAGCCTGTGTTAAGGAAATCATCATAGAGATCATGATGTGAGGTTCCTGCTACATTGTATTATGTTAGTACTTAAATAATCCCTAGTCATAGTATTAATGAAATAGGACATCATTAATGCGTTAATACTAGCACGTGTTAGACTTCTTGAACTATTAGGCTATGGCTCTTACCTCCGTGAGTATTGTGATACTCAAAGCTAACACGTGAATGCTGTTAGAATTCGTGGACTCCTAAACGCGGAAAACATCCACGAATTCCTTCCGAGGACCCAAGTAAACGATTAAGATGATCTAAGGTTTAAGAATTACCTCTGGTTGTTGTAATCGAAATCCTTCGATTCTGGTTGCGCTATTGTACGTTCAACCCGAACAATCACAAGACGCTGCAGTATGCGAACGTTCTCTATCGGATACACACCGCGAACTCACTCGATACCCAGGGAGTGCTAGCGCCTACGGTTTGAGAGGGTTTTTTTTTTTCTTTTCTGCTAGAGAATGGCACGAATGTTTTCAACCGAAAAATTGGACTATTGAAAAGACGGCTAGGGTTTTCTTAAAAACCCCCCAACCTCTTAGAGTCCAACCCTAATAATATCTTATCATATTCTAATTTAAATTCAAATTAAATTTAAACTGATATGATAAGATTCTGCCATTATCTCGGTAATTTAACTAATTAATTTACCGAGTTAGATTATAATAATCTGGACATCATCCAGATACATCGAATGTGGACATATTTCCAGATTCATTGTATCTGGTAAATTTTCTAAGTACGATTAACTTAGACATATTTCCAGATTCATCGAACCTGGTCACCAGAAAATAACCTAACAAGTTCGCTTATTGTGTGACTCTATAGGTTCATTTAACACTGGCAGTGTGCCTAAATCATATTTAAATGGCCCACAAGTTTTAAGCGGTTTCTAGCAAAACATTATAACTATCCAGGTTAAATGAAGATCGGTGATCTCTTTGAACCAAACCATAAATTTATATTTAGTCCTTTTGTCATACGATATCCAGATTAAGCATAAGGCACGGAGCATGTCATCCTTATTAAGCTTAATCAATTATTTCTTGATTTCATAGTAGACTGTTCAAACAAATGATATCATTATCTTAGATTGATATATTTGAGCACGGCCATGCATTTTTAACAGTCTAACTTATCAAGGGGCCCATGAATATCTCTCCCATAACTGAGAGGGACAAATTCCTTCACAATCAATCATATTCCTCTCCTTGATTTATTCTATATCCAACAGTAGTCTAATTTATTATCTGGTTAAAGACAACCTTAGACAATGTCAAAATATAGAATTTATCAAGTAGGAAACTATGATGAATTTAGGTCGAAGGACTTTCAATATTATTATGGCTAGAAAGTACTTATGACATATTCCATGAAGTACTCTCACAGTGGGTCATGTCTAATACAATGTTCTCTAACATTTATTTATGTATTAACTCGATATCACAAGTATCCATGGCCAGTAAAACATAGCCATCAAGTCACAAACATACTAATCTTAATTTATTATTATTCCAATAATAATAATCGATCAGGGACAGTTTTAGAATAGTCATTGTATTCATTGTAGGGTTTTACTATCAAGTCACGTACTTGATGACCAACAAAACAAAACTCACTATTCATGGAAAGGAAAACCTCATATTATTATATAAAACATAATGACAATAGTATAAGTACAAATTTACTCTAGGGAATATCCCCAACAAATGCTTGTTAATAGAACAAGTTAATTGGATGACCTGGCTATGAGATAATCACATGGATAATAATTTAGTGCCAGTGATAGAATCCCATTATATCAAAAGTGCAAGTATACTTAGGCTTGAGATCTCCAAGGTACTTTATTTGCTGAGTATTGTACTTTGATTCCAATATCTGGAGCCAGATCGAGGGCCACCTATGGGATGGATATTGGATATAATGTGAGGTAAACAAAAGTATTTGGGATGGTTGATGAAGGATTCACCACTCTAAATAGTAGGAGCGAATATTTAACGGCCATTTGTTGGAATTACACTTCGTGAAATCCTTAGCCAAGGTGATTATGTATTGAAAATAGTTCCAATTGATACACATGTAGAGTAGTGAATTCCTGGAGCAAGTACTAATATATTCGGGCTAGAATTAATATGTATTCTAGAGAGAGTTGGTACTAATTTCATATTGCAAACCAAATGAGTTATTGTATGGTGAAAGATGTTTATTGCACTGTAGTTATCTATTGAAGGGTTCATGTAAAGTCACTTGACTTCCTGAACTCTTGGGCGGTCATGATGTGTTGCTAGATATCACTCATGATCTGCTAAATATAGGTTTATTAATTGATGAATTAATAAATCAATCCTGATTAGAATTAATAGGTTAATTCTAAATTATTACTTATTATTAATCTCTAATACATTTGGATTAATTCATATTCGCTACCAATAGACTGGAAAACCTAATATGTAATACCCCGCCCAAAACTACCTTTGACTATGGGGAAAAGTCATGCATTGCATAGTATTTTGCATTTTATGTGGTAGCTTAGAATTATTTTATTTGCATGGATGCATGCGAATTTTTTCGTTGTTCTTGCATTTGAATTAATTGAGGTGAAATAGTGTGTTGTTAAAGATTTGGTTAAGGGAGGTTTGGTCGAAGATTTGGAAGGATAAGTATTGGGGTGGTAAGAACTTCTTGTAGGAAGAATTAGTATTGGAATTGATTTGGAATAGCGGCGAGGATGGTGATTTTTCCGTGGTGGACTGAGTTCGAATCCTATCTCTTGTGAATCATAGTTTCTCTTCTTGAAGATTCTTTTCCTTAGAGTTTCCATGCCTTGGCCGAAAAAGATATAGCAAACCTAGAGAAATTTTAGTGCCATTACTCCAAGGAAATAAGTCTCTATATTTATTTCCTAAATTCAAGGACTTTAATGTGAATAAAGTTCACTTTTAATTTTCAACTTTTATTCCTTAGGATTTTCGAAAAAAAAAAACCCTAGCTAATAATTAAAATTTTAGCTTGATTTTAGCTTAATAGATGTTGCTATGGATAGTTGGAATTAATGAGTCATTTTCCTAGTAGGAAACCTTGTTGATTTTAACCCTTGAATGTTAGCTAAAAATCTGGAAAAATTTCCAGCAAGTGCCGCCACTTCTTGGAGGAATTTTAGCTCAATCCAAACTCTTCTAGGACTAGAGGAAATCTTATCCAAATCCTTGATAAAACCATATTTTATTCAATCCTAAATCAACTAGGATTAGAATCCCTTTTCCTAGCTGAATTTCGGCGGCTTTGTGCAAGCACAAGCTACACGAAATTCTTTCACTCCTAATTGCAATCAAACTCTTCAAACCCTAACTCAAATTACCTAGAACAACCTCCACCAAATCAGATTACTCTAGTAACACAAAATCAGATTTTTCTTCACCAAAAATTCCAGAATTTTCGTCTAGCTTATGCCCAGAATTTTCGACAGCTTTGCACTCTAAAACCTACCAAAACTCTTTGTTGATTAAGCCAAATTCCAGCACCTAAAAACCACACTTTTCTCCTCTAGGATTTTGTCAAAAACAGCAGCCAAAACAATCCAAAAATCGTCACTCTTGCACAGAATTTTCGCACAGCACTTGCACAGAATTTTCAATCACCAAAACTCACACAAACTCTCTCTTATTTTGGCAAAAAAAAACCTGAACACACTCAACCCTTCTCTTGAGCATTATTTTGGCTAGCCTAGGGAGCAATTTCAGAACACTTTTCTCCTCTTAATCCCTCTTGAATTCGACCAGCATCAAAGGTACAGCAAGCTGCAAATTTTTACCCTTGCTGTCCAAGAAACCTAAAGCCATTAGGAGTCCTTCTTAGCACCACCATCTAACCCTAAATCAAACTTCTATAAACCTAAATCACAATAGCCGACACTCCCTCCTTACCACACGAAAATTCCAGCAAATTCTCTCTGCAAATTCTCGAAAAACTCAAGAGCTATTCTAAGAGAAAATCGAACACACCTTAAGGTAAGTAAAAATCCTCTCAACCTCTTGATGCTGTTTTCTCTAATGATTCTTTTCTCCTTCTTCTTCCCTTAAATCACGCCACATAGAGGCTGATTTCATCTTCTTCTTTCATTTTTGGTCAAGAGGAACAAAGGAGGTAGCTTTTCTCTTCTTTTCAAGCGAACTTGGGACAATCACCATAGGAGTATCGAGACCTCATTACCCAGTTGTTGCAAGGTAAGGGAATACCCACCCTTGATGCCGAAAGTATGGTTTAATGATGTCTATTAGTTGGATGAGCATATGGTCATGGTATATGATCTTTGGGGATTTGATAGTTTACTTGGATTTAAATAGGGGATTGCGAATTGTTGTGAAAATAAATGAGATTAGAGCATGTTTGAATTAATTGAGACCCTGATCATGATATTATATGGTGTAGATTAGGAGGATAATTGAGGAAAGCAAGCTATGATTTTATCTCATTTATCTGAGGCATTTCAAGTAAGTCCTTGCATAAACTCTTTTATTAAATGTTGTGATGGTAAGTCATTGCATAAACTCTTTTGTTAAATGTTGTGATTTTAAGTCCTTGTATAAACTCTTTTGTTAAATATTGTGATGGCAAGTCTATGTTGTGAAGCTTTGCAAAGCTATTGTTGAACTATGATCATTTGGGTTGTAAACGTGGATGATTATTCTTTAAACGGTTTTGTCAAACTAATGATTTTATCAAGAAAACTATTCTTTCCTAAATTTTTAGAAAACTCTTTTAGAGAAAAACCACGTTGTACAAAGCCAAGGTGTGGAGATATTTTGAATTAGGAATTGACAGATATGTTCGTTGAGTACTTAATAAGGGTAGGCTAACAATACTAGTTTTAGAGGGCTAGCATAAGTCTTCTGGTAGGAGGCCACCTCCAGAAGATTAACTCTACTTGAAAAGGCGACAGTGTTGGTTGGTCAGGCCAGTCCAAGCTAGCATTTGTACCTGGGATGGTATTATTTATATTCTCGGCATGGACACCCGGATGGTTTTGTTAGTTGTAGAGATGGAGGAGTATCTCACCCGGTGAGCTGTACACTCACCTTGATCAAAACGCCCAACAAGTGGTAATCTGGTCCGGACAAGGTGCACAAAGTGTGGTGCCTTGGCCATTTTGTTCTCATGGAGCCCAACGTGTGGTGACATGACTGTTTATTTGAGTGGAGGATTTATTTTGTACAAAGTGTGACAATGAGAAAAACCCATTCCTTGCGAAAAGAGATTGTTTATGACTTGCCAAATTATTTCTACAAATGTTTTACACTTTACATACACTTACTATTCAAAACACCATGTGCACACACAGGACATACTGAGATTTATTCTCACACGGTTTTACATCATGTTTTCAGGAGATAGATTGTGCTGAGTCAGCGGGGCTTTGAAAGTAGAGGCTTTTGCTATTTTTCCTATGCTGTTCTAGGAGACTTTGGTCGTTTATACTTTTGAATAATATTTGTTTTATTTCGTATTGCTCCAATTTGAGCCTGATGTAATAAGAGTATTTCTTCATTTATCAAAGTTGATTCTTTTGGAGATTGCCTTTATATTTTATACCTCGTTTTAAAGACCCCTTGTCCTACGGGAAAGGGCGACATCCCCGCCCTTTTAGGTTACGTAGTCGTGGGGTGTCACATAATAGGTCACACACAATAGAGGATTAACTACTCAATATGTTATTTGATAACGTTGTGGGGTTAATTGTTTAGAAATAGAAGTAATTGTGGCCAAATTATAATTAGTTATAATTTTGAGCCAAATTGTGATTGCTAAAACTTATGGATTCCAATTACAATTTGTGAATTCTAATTTGATTAGAATTCACAAAAACGTGTTTCTGCACAATTTCGAGGATAACATTGCTGTTTAAATATGGATATATTTTTTGATATATGAAGAGAATTGCTCCCTCGGCGAGAAAAAAAAAACATAGAACACACGCAATATTCTTCTCTCTCTCATCCTTCTATTCTCAAAAACAATAACCTTGGCCACCATTCTTTCTCTGCTACCATAGAGATTGTATTCTGGCATTCCTGAGTAAGTATCCTCTATGTGGATTTTGCTAGAGGGAGTCTTACACGTCTAGTGGCGAAGACGTGGAGCTCTGGTTGTGCTGGATTGCCCCTTCAGTAGTTGAAGTTTTTTGAACAATAGAGACATCTGAAAAGGTATATTTATCTGTCTTTTGATCCATGTATTACACATACATACAGTCCAATTCCGCTACGTAATGCATATCTGATGTATGTAAGGGTTCTAATAGTGGTATTGGAGACTAGTTGTATGTGATGTATAGACATATGTTACCTTGAAAGCTGCTTCATCTTTGTCTCTGTTTTCATTTTATATTGCGATCATGTTTCTAGAAAATTATTTTCCGGTTGATTTCCTTGCCTATGTTTGAAATTGTTTCACGTAGACAGTTGGATTATAGAAATTATTTTTGTAATTTGTTTGGTTCGAAATTATTTCTATAATAGATCATAATTCTTGTAGAGAAAAATGTTTTTTGGGCATTTATTTCTGTAACAAAGAAAAGGAAATTATTTTCCTAAACCAGTCATTTTTTCGGAACGAATATTTATTTGTTCTGGTTTTGTTTTCCTGAAAAGGATTTGAGTGAGTTCATAGAATGGAATGAAAAATTTTTTAATGCCTCAAAGAACTATTCTCTGAAGTTGTTGCAAAATTCATTGAAGTATTGTTCCAAGAAATTGTTTCTGGGAAGAAGACGAAAGAAAAAAATTGTTTTGGCCCAAGTTGCGGCTCATAAGGAGCTAAGTCGTGGCTTAAGGCACAAGAATTCCAAGCCATGGCTTGGAGCCGTGACTTATATGTTTGGCTCCCTATCGGATGCACGACTGACGGGTGATGGCTGTGCATCCTGGGAAGGATGATACACATCCTGCCCAAGATGAAATCCTATATTATATATTTAAAAAAAATCTTTTCCCATTTTCGTTTGACTTCATTCTCAGTGGCCCACGAATATGTCTTTTTTTTCTTTATCACTTGCACCCATGACTTCCCTTCATTCAGTTTTGGGATTAACCAAGATTAATTAGTAAAATAGGTTTTGGAAATTAATATATATTATCTAAAATATTGATTTTAGATATATATATATATATATAATTTGTTTTATTAATTCTCATTTTGAAAATTAAATCTAATTTTGATTAGATTTTAAATGGGACCCATGATTTGGGATAAAATTATATTTTGAAAACTAATATATTTTCTAAAATATTAATTTATGATTTTATCCTAATTAAATTTCTAGAATAAAGTTTAATAATTAAATATAAAATATTGATTTTAGATTTTATCTTAATTTATTTTCTAGAATTTGATTTTAGAAATCAAATCTAAAATATTGATTTTGGAATAACAAAATTATATGTGTAATTTTTGTTTAAGCATAATTAATGGCATGGTGGATGGTTGTTGACTAAAACCAAATTATGTCTATTCATGTATTATTATTAGTTTTGGTTTTATTAAATAAGACCTGCGAGTCCTACCTTCTATAAATTCTTGTGTAATTCTCTTCTCATCTAACTCTCCTCGAATATTACTCGAGGTTTCTCTATTTAGGAAATTTATGTAATTAGATTACACAGGTTAGACAGAAATAGAATTATTTTAATTTTGAAGATGGCAACCAAAATAAGGTGAGAGGGTAAGACCTCCTACGTAAATCGTGTATGAACATATAGGGTTAACCATGTTAATTTCCTTTTTGGCTCGTAAAAAATAATTTAGGAAAAGTCTATAACCATATCATGTAATTGTTTTATTGCCATGATTATAAATTTATGTGATTTATTGATATATTTGTGCATATTATGATATCATTAAAAGGAATAAATTCCTTAATTGAAATTAAATCTAATTCCTTCTGTTAATATAGTAAGAATAAGAGTTCTTTTTTGAGACAAGGTTGTTGGGCTAACCTAAGTCTACTCGACAACGGGCATGTTCAAGCTATGGAATTATATTCCTGATTAATGGGTCGGGTTTAATAAAATTCCTTCTCTTGGTTGGGCTAACTCAAGCATAAAGAAATTTAGAGAAAATATTGGGGTAGCCTAAAAGGCTAGTGGATTTTCTTTCATCTTTATCTATCTGGAAATTTAAGTCTGTGTAACTAGTGGGAACTAAGTCATTGGTCTTATAAACAAGCATATAATCCCTCATTCCCTTCAGGTAATTGAGAATATGGTTTATAGTTTGCTAATGTTCTTCCCCTGGGTTAGACAGATACTTGCTAACCATGCCTACTGCAAAGCAGATATCCAGCCTAGTACAAAGTATTACATACATAAGACTTCCTACTGTTGAGATATAGGAAATCCTACTCATCATTTCCTTTTCTTCTTGTGCCTTAGAACACTGCATGGAAGATAAGGTTAATCTGTGTGCAAAGAGTTTGATTGCCCCTTTACATTTATTCATACTAAACCTGTCCAATATCTTATCAAAGTAAGTAGATTGGGATAAGCCTACTATTTTTTGCTTCTTATCTCCAAAAAGCATTATTCCAATAATGTAGCTATCTTCTCCCATACTTTGCATACTAAATTAACTTAATAGCTATTTCAATCCTGATGATCGGAGACGACCTCAAAGGCTTCTCCAATCCATCTTTCAGGAATCCTAGAAATCCTCCCATTACGACATGGTTCTTTTTGTATAGAAA
Organism: Voacanga thouarsii; assembly: GCA_026120185.1. NCBI lineage: Eukaryota > Viridiplantae > Streptophyta > Magnoliopsida > Gentianales > Apocynaceae > Voacanga > Voacanga thouarsii. The sequence continues at coordinate 2,172,013 of JANUWF010002207.1, forward strand.
CATCTAGATGTGCCTCTGTAGGTTCTTCAGTTGGGGTACTCGAAGTTAAAGTGTTAATCAACTTCACTTTCAATTCTACTTTACTCGAAACCGTAGAGGACACATTTTGTTCGCCCTCCAAGTATGTAGCATGAGTACTAATAAGCACCTTTTGCTCTTAGGAATGATAAAAGTATCCACCCCTTGTTCTTTTTGTATATCCTACGAAATAGCACAATTCTGATCTTAGGTCTAACTTACTTCCTTTAGTAATATATATGCTGGACAACTCCATACTTTGAGATGATTCAGACTAGGTTTTTGTCCAATACACATCTCATAGGGCATCTTAGGCACTAACTTGGAAGGTACCAAGTTTAGAATATATGCTTCTATTTCCAAAGCATTTCCAAAAAAAATAAAATAATAATAAAATAGGAAGATTTTCATAACTCATCAAACTTCTGACCATTTCCATCAACATTCTATTTCTTCTCTCAGCTACTTCATTCTGTTGGGGAGTCCCAGGTGAAGTTAGCTAAGAATTATACCCTGATGTATTAAGTAGTCCTTGAATTCACCAAGGAAATACTCTCCAACATGATCCGATCTTAACTTTTTGATTAGTTTACTTATTTCATGCTCCACCTCAGTCTTAAACTCCTTGAATTTATCAAAGGATTTAGACTTGTGCCTCATCAAGTAAACATAACCAAAACGTGTGTGATCGTCTATAAATGTGATAAATTATTTATAACCTCCTCTAGTAGGTGAAGACATTAGACTACAAACATCAGCATGAACTAACTATAATAGTTCATTCACCATTTCAGCCTTTTGAATAAAGGACCTTTTGGTCATTTTACTCATAAAACAAGATTTGCATTGAGCTCATTCCTCGAATTTCAATGGGTCCAAATACCCAGTTTGGATTAAGCTTTGAATCTGGTTAGGATTTACATGTCCTAATCTCAAGTGCTATTGATAAGAGTTATTTGATGTAACATTTCTCTTTTCATTATTAGGTTCCGTCTAAGTATTATTTATTTGACAATTGATAAGTTGAATATAAAAAAGATTCTCATACATATTTTCAGAACAAATAATATTTCCATTTCTACTGATTGAAATACTAGAATGGCAAGAAACATAATATCATTGATTAATCAATCTTGAAACTGAAATCAAATTCTTTTTAAAACTAGAAACCTATAAAATATCTCTCAAAACTAAAATCCAATAACAATCAAATAAAAGCTCCAAGTCTCCCACTCATTTGGCCAATACTTATGCTTTATTCCGCACTCTTGATCCATATTCTCCACTATTGAGTTGTCTTATCTTCCTAAACTCTTATAAGGAGTTATAGATATGATCAATGGCTCCAAAATCAACACTCTAAATGGATGATGACCAAGCATCAACACAGACTCTAAGTATAGAGCAATACCTACGGAGAACTTGGCAAAAAATTCCAGACAATACTTTTTGAAGTGCCCATTTTTACCACATTTGAAACACTTGCCCTTGGGCTTAGCGTTGGGCTTCGACAGACCGAGCTTAGGTCCCTTGGGCTAGGTCCCTATATTGTTTTGGGCCTTCTTTTTCTTGAACTTCTTGGATCGGGCCCTAGTTCTAGAAGATGAATCAGAACGAGTAACCAAAATCTTTTACTCATGCTTCGTAATTTTTCTTAGCACCGTAGAGTTTTTTCATCAACTTAATTAAAGATATATTCAACTTGTTCATGTTATAGTTTAACTTGAACTAAGAATATGAATTTGACCAAAGTCTCAAAAACCATGTTAATTTAACTCTCAGCATCGATTGTTGCTCCTAGGACCCTGGCCTCCTCAAAATAAGCAATAATCTTGAACATAAGCTTGCGAACAAATACCCTTTCAACTATCCTAGTATTCATGATTGCTTTAAGAGCTTCCTACCTTACAGGCCGACTCTTGTCAGCAAACATGATGCGCAATTATACATCGATGTCATATGTAGTAGGCATATTTTCATGCTTAGACTAGAGAACATTGGATATGGAAGCTAACATATAGCATTGAGCCATTTCATTAGCTTTCCTCCACGCCTTCTTAGCCTCTCAATCCTAGTGTTAGAATCCTTACAAGCACAAATATGCATTACGCTGCAAAAATAAAAGGATTCTAGATAAGTGGACCGTATGTGTGTGTTGATATGCATAAAAAACAGAAAATATACCTATTGTTGTTCAAAATTTCCTCCGTGTCTAAAGGTACGATCCAGCCCAACTAGAGCTCCACGTTTTTGCCGCTGGAGTCTAAGTGTAAGACTCCCTCTAGCAATATCCATAACAAGGATGCTTACTCAAGAATGCCAGAATACAGTCTCTGTGCTAGTAGAGAAAGAATGGTGGCCAGGGTTACTCACAGAGAGTAAAAGGGAAAAAGACATGTGTATCCAAAATTCACAAAAAATAATTTTCTCCGTGTCTTAAAAAAACAATCACAGCTTATTCTAAGGGAAAAATCCCAGAAAAATGGCCGCTGATCAACATCTTTTGAATTCTAAAAGAATTAAAATTCTTTAATTCTAATTGGAACTTACAAGCTGTCATAGCTATAAATTTGTCCCAAAAATTATAACTAATTATAATTTTACCAGAGAAACTTCTTCTTCTCATAATTAACCTCACAATGTTATCAAAGAACATCTTGAATACATAATTCTCTATTGTGTGTAACCTATTTAGTTTCCCATTCTATTTGTATCGAATATGAATAAATCCAAGTGTCTTTGGGATTAATAATCCTTAATAATTTAGAATTAACCTATTAATTCTAAACAGGATTGGTTGATTAATTCATCAATTAATAAAACCATACTCAGCAGATCATAAGTGGTATCTAACAACATATCATGACCACCAAGAGTCCAAGAAGTCAAGTGGCTTAACATGAACCCTTCAATAACAAACCACAATACAATAAATTCATTTCACAAAATAATATCTCATCCGATTTGGAGTACGGAATTAGCGCCAACTCCATCGAGAATATATATTAATTTTGGTCTGAATATATCTGTACTTGTACAAGGAATGCACAACATTACATGTGTATCAGTTGGAACTGTTTTCAATATACAATCTCCTTGGCCAAGGATTTCACGAGTCCTAATTCCAACAAGTGGCCATGAGATATTCTCTCCTACTATTAGGAGTGAATCCTTTATTGACCCTCTTAACTACTTTTGTTTACCTTACATTTTACCCAATATCTATACCATAGGAATGTTGGGATATATGCCCTCTTAGACTAGGTTTTCGATGTAATTTTGACTTGTATTAATAAAAGTATTTTTCTCAAAAATTGTTTGTGAAATCTTCTTTATATTTGTGCATGATTTTATTGAAAAGGACCCATTGTGTATAAGTAAATGGTTCATGTAAACGAAGGTCTTTCATAGTAAGGTATAGACCATACGATAATTAATACATAAACTACTATTCTTGACCGGATAATGAAAATAGGAATCTTATCGTGGCAAGGTTATTGTGTTATGAATTCTAAGTAGGGAACGACTTACCTTTAGCCAAAGAGTAGTCTTCTCATTTCATAACACAAGCGTATTTCGGATACATAGAACATGACATGTAGTAGTTGTTTCTAAAAGTACTATGTGATAAACCTAGATTACTACTACTACTGCATGGGCTTGTACTCAACAGCTTGAGTATAAATTGGTGGTCTGACGAAGCTTGAATTATATGCTTTGATATACTATAGTTGAGGTTCTTTAGAAGGACCAATATACTTGTATGTTGGGTATATGTGACTAGTTTACCAAGAAAGACTTGTACAAGATAGTGTATACACTATATCGCCCCTTATGGTTTTTTGAATAATCTAATTATCCAGGGCCCTAGGGAACATGACTTAGATATTGGCTTTAGGGTTACTCCCTTGGAAAGCAAAAATATTCCAAGAAGTCATTGATCATTGGACTACAAGCCTAAGAATGGTAGATGTCTTTTAGAGAGGTGCTAGTACACTCATTCCTCTTTAAATGCACGGTAGTATGTAGATGGGTATTTTAGTCATTTCACCTGTAAGTAGAAAAATAGCTCATAAAACATCGTCATTGGAGTCAATATTTCCTTATGGTGATATAAGAAAATATTTAAAATGTAAAATACAACAATTTATATAGCAAGAGTATTTTGGTCATTTTAGTAGCGAATGTGTGTGCCTTCTTGATCCTCGGAATAGCTCATAAGTCTTAATTATTTTAGGTCAAGATAATGGTCACAATAAAAGGATTTTATTTTATTCTAGAAGTCTAATTTATTTTTTGGACTAGAATAAAGTAAAAGAATGAGAGAATTTAAATTTATTATCTAGTTTAATTGGTTAATTAATTATTTATGGCCTAAGCCCAGATTGAATAATTAGAAAAGTTAACCTGGGCTTAAACTAGCTAATAGAGGCTTAAATAATTAATTTAGTTAATTTGGACTAATTAATTATTTTATTGGGTTATTTTAATAGGCACAGGAAATAAATAATTAATAGTTGCTATTTTTGGGCTCATTAGGTCCAGGGAAAATAATAAGTTAATTTTGGCCCAATAATCTTGACTAAAGGGTTATTTTGATTTACGGGACAGAAAAGTTAAGGCTTAGCCAAACCACTTCTATTGATTGCCTCCAGGAGTTTTAAAATATCAAAACCCGGTGTTTTGGTTATTTTAGATTGTGAATAGTCATGGTTTTTTCCTTCAGTATAGAAAACACACAAAAAGCACGATTTTGGTTTTTTTTCCCTTTGTCAAGCTTTTTCTCTCGTTCATCTTTTTCTTTGTGTCTTCTTGTTGATTTTGCTAAATCAATAGCAAAGGCTCAAGAAGAATTTTTCCTCACCTAAGTTGTTTCACCAACTAGATTGGGCAATGGAATATTCTATAACTAAAGGGCTTCATGTTCATGCCACGGAGAAGCAAGAGATTTGTGGGTCATCAAGCGGATGTTTTAACAAGTGAAGGAGACGAGACCGTCATTCCATCATCTTCTTCGTGGCCCAACAAAGTAACGTCCAATAAAGGTATTCATTTTTATTTATTTTTTTTTTTTTGCTTTCCGCTGCTGTACAGTGTTATTCTTGGGTTTTATTTGCTGCGTACATGGCTTCTATTTTGATTTCAAAGCATCAAGCAGTATCAGAGCGTAATGCTTTGAAAGGCTTAGGATTGATGCATGCTAGTTAATAAAATTGGTAAGACTAATTTTGATTAATACAATGAGATCCTTCGCTATTTTTGGTATGGGTTGTTTCGTTATAAATCTCATGGTTGAGGTGTAGGAACTCTGTAAAAATTACTAATTCTTTGTTTAGCTTTCATGTAAACCTGATTTCAAAGGGTATAGGCGGATGTGATGTTTTTGTTGAAAAAATTGTAACAAGAACCGCCTAGGTCTATTGAGAACGATGTTGCAGAGTACTAGGAGACAAATCGTAGAAGAAATAGCGAGGAAAATTGGAGAAGATGGATCGAGCTCCCTCCAGGTGCCACCCAACCAAGCTAAGCCGTGCCAGCTGCGGCTCGGATAGGAGGGAGCCGAGGGTGGCACCCAGGCCAAGCTATGGATCTCGAGTCGTAGCTAGGCCCTGGCAACCCCTCAGTTCACTGCATCCTGGGCAAGTTGTGGGACATCCTAGTCAGGATGCTTCTCGGGCAAGGTAGGTTGCGGGTACTCACCCACGAACCATGGCCTATGGGCTATGATCCTATGTGGCGGGTGCACAAGACCAGAAAAAATTATATATATATATATATATATTTTGTCCTATATCAGATGAAGTTATTATTTTTGTAATATTTAATATTCTTTGAATATTTTGCATGAAATATAATAGTAAATTATTTTAGAATTAAACAAGATCATTAAATAATTTAATTAATGTGATAAACTCTATTATTTGGGCACTTAGGATTAATAAATGCTAGTTTTCTAGCATGCTTTTTATTTTAAGTCCTACGTGTATGTTTTCTCAAAAACCAAAGTCTTCGGGAAATTTTATTTGACAAGGAAAAATATTTTTCTTTAATTAAATAATTATTTTAACTTAAACAAAAATTAATCCTTGGTTATTTTTCTTAACGGCTTTTTATCCTTGATATTGAAAATATTTTAGATTTAGACATTTTTGTAAGTTAAAATAGAAAGCCATTTTAATTCACTTTAGCAAAGGAAAAATTATTTTTGTCAAATAAAAACTTGAGATCAAAATCTCTAGGAATTAGAAATGGAAAATTTTGAAATTATTAAGTTCTTAACATAAATAAAATTAATTAGTGAGGAAAATTTTCTCAAAGGATATAAACCTTGGCATAAAAATTTTTATGAATTTAGATTATTTTGTTTTTAAAGAGGACTTAATTAAAAATTTTCTAATGATATCTTTCTAAGAAAATCCTTATTTAAAAAATGAAGTGGGAGACGGGTTCCATTGGCCCCACGGCTTCCATCACGATCCTCATTAGAGATCATGGGTCTCCTCGCGTCACCCAAGGAGTGAACCCGTATATGATGGAGATACCACAAGGATCTAGAACTAATGGAATGATGTAATTAATAACCCAGGATACATACTATGATCGGCCACCCCACATTGGAGATTATAGTGTGAGGTTTGTCCATAGGAAATGAAAAAAAATAGCAATCCCCTTGATGGAGTTTTCTTCTATATCATTGGAAAAATTAATTTGTGGTAGTTAATACACTTTAGCTTAGAAAACTGTTAATCTTCCCAAGAAGTTATGTCAGTTTACCTATGGGCCAAATTAATCATATTAATGATAATAGTAATAGGGTTAGCTATTATTAGTATAATATGAGGATAAAGTGCAAAAAAATTATTTTATTTTTCACAATACTGACAATTTCTTTTATTTTTCTAAAATTTTCAGAAATGGTTTATGGAGGTTATTTCAGTCCTTTAGCCGTTATTTTCTGTGAGAATAAACTAATGAATCCAAACTATGTGGACTGCAAAAAGAACCTGGACATAATACTTACAACTGAAGAGTATAAGTAGGTCTTTTAGGAGACATGCCTAGCAATCGGGGAAGGTTCCACCGCTAAGAAGCGTAAGGATGAAAAAGTATGAAAAAATGCTGACAAGATGGTACAATGCTATATGTTAGCCTCCATGTCAAATGTACTCCACTCCAAACATGAGCACATGGAAACTACATATGGCATAAGTACATCACTAGCCACAATTTTCGTAGATAAGAGCCAGCCCACAAGGCAGGAGGCTCTTCGAACAATTATAAACACTAAGATAGCTGAGGGAGCATCAGTCAAAAAGTATATACTCAAGATGATTATTGCTTTCGAGGAAGCAGAAGTCTTGGGGGCTGTCATTAGCCCCAAGAGCTAAGTGTACATGGTTTTCAAATCTTTGCCAGGCTCCTTCACTTAGTTCAAGTTGAATTACAATATGAACAAGTTTAACATAAGTTTAACAAAGTTGATGAAGGAGCTCTAGCTGGCTAAGAAGGTTATGAAGCTACAAGTTAGAGCTATGATGGCATCTTCTTGGGCCTAAAAAATTCAAGAAAAAGAAGAAAAATACATTGCACCAACCCAAGTCCTAGCCTAAAGATAAATCTAAGGGCAAATGCTTCAAATGGGGGAAGAAGGGACACTAGAAAAAGGAGTGTCCAGATCTTCAGGCAAAGAAAACCCCCTACATGTAATGTTTTCTATCTAGAGTCTATATCAATGATTGGATCAACTTCCACTTAGATTTTTAATTTAGGAGCCACTGATCATACCTATAACTCCTTGCAGGGGTTTAGAAAGATTAAAAGACTCTAGAATGTCGAAATGGAGCACAAGTTTGGGCCTTTGTAGTGGGAGAACTAGAACTTACTTTTAATTGTAATAGAATAATAGTTTTGAAGAATGTTTTTTTTTTGGTTCTTAGTTTTAAATAGAATTTAGATTCAGTTGCAAAAATAATAAATCAATGATATTCTATTTCTTTTCATTCTGATATATCTATCAGTAGAAATGGAGAAGTTATATGTACTCGGCACATTTATGGAAATATATTCTTCATTAATCCTATTAACAATCAATTGAATAATGCTCAATCTAAACCTTTAAATAAGAAGAGAAAGACTAATGTCAATGACTCATATCTTTGGCATCTAAGGTTGGGTCATATTAACTCAACCAGGATTTAGAGGCTAATCTATGATGGGTCTTTAGGTTTATTGAGATTGGAATGTTGGCCTCAGTGTGAATCCTGTCTTATGTGAAAAAATGGCCAAAAGGTCCTTTACTCAAAAAGTAGATAGAGCCAAAGAAGCATTGAGTCTTGTTCACACTGATGTGTGTGGTTCTTTGTCTACACTAGCAAGAGGGAGGTTTGAGTACTTCATCACTTTCACAGATAATTGTACAAGGTATTGTTATGTTTATCTAATGAGATGCAAGTCTGACTCTTTTGACAAGTTTAAAGTGTTTAAGCCTAAAGTGGAGCCTCGGATAGGTAAACTAATCAAAACCTTATAATTGGAATATGGTGGAGAAAACCTCCTTGGTGAATTCAAGGACTACATGGTATATCATAAGACAGTATCCTAGCTCTCTATGCCTGGGACACCCTACCAGAATGGAGTAGCTGAGAGAAGGAATAGGACATGGATGGAAATGGTCCGAAGCATGATGTTTCATGCTACTCTTCCAGTGTCTTTTTCGGGATATGCCCTAGAAATAGTGACATATATTCTGAACTTGGTGACTTCCAAGTTACAACCTAGGAAACCCTATTTGATGTGGACTAGGCATAAGCTAAATCTACATCATCTCAAGATATACGGTTGTTCAGCTTATGTATCAATCAAATGAGATAAGTTAGAACCAAGATTAGAATTATACTATTTAGTTGGGTATCCAAAAGGAACAGAGGGCGGTTACTTTTATCATTCCAAGAAGCAAATAGTGCTTGTAAGTGCTACTATTAGATACTTGGAAGATGAACAAAGTACATCCATTAATAATTCGATATAGTTGGAACTCAAAGAGAAGTTATCTTCTAAATTAACATTTCCTAACCCGATTATAGAACAAAAAGAGGCACAGCCTCAAGAACTTGTACATATGGGGCCTTATCGTAGTAGGAGGATATCTAGAGTTCCAGAAAGATGGACTAGAGAGACTTTTGACCTAGTCTTCGAATATCAGGAACAAGATCCCACTAGATACGAGAAGGCTATTACTGATGCTGATGCAGACTTATGGCATGAAGCAATAAAAACCAAGATTGAGTCTCTATAACAGGGCCTGTAATAGTGGTTTCTAAAAGTACTATGTGATAGAAACCAATATTACTACCCCTACAGTGAGGCTTATACTCAACAACTTGAGTATAAGTTGGTAGTCTGACGAAGCTGGAATTATATGCTTTGATATACTATAGTTGAGGTTCATTAGAAGGATTGATATATTTATATGTTGGGTATATGTGACTAGTTTGTCAAGATAGACTTATACAAGATAGTTTCTACACTATATTGTCCATTGTGGTTGTCTGAATGATCTAATTATCCAGGTCCCTGAGGAACATGACTTGGATATTACCTTTAGGATTGCTCCCTTAGAAAGTGAAAATATTCTAAGAAATCGTGGATTATTAGACTAGAAACTTAAGGATGGGACATATCTTTTAGAGAGGTGTTAGTACACTCAATCCTCTCTAAATGCACGGCGGTGTATAGAGGGGTATTTTAGCCATTTCACTTGTAGGTCGAAGACATAGCTAACGCAGCAATATCCTTGGGATCAATATTTTCTTATGATGATATTAAGAAATATTTAAAATATAAAATATAGCTATTTATATTGGAAGGGTAATTTGGTTATTTTAGTAGTCAAGGCGATGTGTCTTTTTTATCCTAGGAATAACTCATAAGTCCTAATTATTTTAGGTCGAGAAAATGGTCACAATAAAAGGATTTTATTTTATTGAAGAAATCTAATTTATTTTTTGGACTAGAATAAAATAAAAGAATGTGAGCAATTAAATTTATTGTCTAGTTTAATTGGTTAATTAATTATTCAGGGCCTAAACTAAGATTGAATAATTAGAAAAATTAATCTGGGCCTAAACTTGTTAATAAAAGGCTTAAATAATTATTTTAGTTCATTTGGACTCATTAATTATTTATTGGATTATTTTAATAGGCCTAAAAATAAATAATTAACAGTTATTATTTTTGGGCTCATTGGGTCCAAGGAAAATAATAAGTTAATTTTGGCTCAATTGCCTGCATTAAAGGGTTATTTTGATTAATGGAATAGAAGAGTTAAGGCTTAGCCAAATCTCTTCTGTTGATAGCCTCCAGGAGTTTTAAAATATCAAAACCCCAGTGTTTTGTTTATCTGAGATTGTGAATAGTCGTGGTTTTTTCCTTCAACACAGAAAACATACGAAAAGCACGATTTTGGTTTTTTCCCCCTATGTCAAGCTTTCTCTCTCGTTCATCTTTTTCTTTGTGTCTTCTTGTTGATTTTGCTAAATCAATAGCAAAGGCTCAAGAAGAATTTCTCCTCACCTAAGTTGTTTCACCAACTAGATTAGACGGTGGACTATTCTGAGAACTAAAAGACTTTGTGTTTTTGCCACGGAGAAGTAGGAGATTGGCAGGTCATCAACTGGATGTTTTAACGAGTGAGGAAGATGAGACCGTCATTCCATTATCTTCCTAGCGGCCCAACAAAGCAATGTCCAAAACAGGTATTCATTTTTTTGCCTTCTGCTGCTGTGCAATGTTATTCTTAGGTTTTATTTGTTGCGTGCATGGCTTCTGTTCTGATTTCAAAGCATCTATGTGGCCCTTGATCTGGCTCCAAAGATTAGAATCAAAGTACAATGCACTGCAAAAAAAGTACCTTAGAGATCTTAGGTATAAGCATACTTGCAGTAACGAGATTCTATCACTGGCTCTATATAGTTATCCATTTAATTATCTTATAGTCAGGTCATCTAATGTACTTGTTCTATTAACAAGAATTCACGTATTAATATTGAGTATCCCAATACTCACATTTATAAGAACTACCGCCTGATCAAATCAAGAAGTCTGACAAGTGCTAGTTTTAACTTATTAATGATGTCATATCTCATTAATACTATGACTAGGGATTATTTAAGTACTAACACTCTACAGTATAATAGGAATCTCACATCATGATCTCTATCATAATTTTCTTAACACAGTGTTGTATTAGGAACTTTATCTAACAGTTATTTTACATGAAAGTAAAGAAAAAAAAGCTAAAAGGTAAATAATTCCTTGTATTATATAACAAATGTGTCATATACAAAGTACAAGTGATTGTCTCTAGGGTACAATACTAACAAACTTTCACTTGCACTAGAGTTAATCATTCATGTATCTAATACTGAATGACTCAACAAGCCTATCATGTGTTTCTCTAGGACAGTGCTTTTGTAAGAGGGTCATATATGTTCTCATCTACAAGAACTCTCTCTATCTTTACATCATTCATATCTATGATCTCCTAGATCAGATGATAGTGTCGTAGTACATGTTTGGATCATTGGTGAGACCGTACCTCATTTGCTTGTGCAATAGCTCCGTTGTCAGAATATAATGATATTAGACCAACAATGCTATGGACCACACCTAATTCCGTCATGAACTTCTTGGTCCAAACAACTTCCTTAGTTGCTTCAGAAGCGGCTATGTACTCAGCTTCTATCATAGTGTCAACAATAGTTTCTTGTTTGGAACTCTTCCAACTTATTGCTCCTCTACACAATGTAAAAATATAGCCTAATTGTGATTTAAAATCATCTTTGTTAGATTGAATACTGGCATTAGTATACTCGTTTACTTTTGAATCACCTTCTCTATAAATCAAGAACACATCCTTTGTCATTCATAAGTACTTAATGATATTCTTTACTGTCGCCAAATGACCCTCACCAGGGTTAGATTGGTATCTGCTCGTCAAACTGAGAGCATATGATACATCGGGCATCTTACATATCATACCGTACATGATAAATCCAACTGCCAAAGCATATGGAATCTTATTCATGTGATCCATTTCAACTTGTGTCTTGGGAGACATCGACTTTGAAATGCTTATCCCATGGGACATGGGTAAGAATCCCCTTTTATATTGATCCATGTTAAAGCCCTTTAGCACTTTATCTATGTATGTAGACTGTGAATGACCTAGCAACCTGTTTGACCTATCTCCATAGATCCTAATTCCAAGAATATAGGTTACTTCTCTATAGTCTTTCATGGAGAATTTCTTAGACAACAAAACTTTAACTGATTGAAAGACAGGTACATTGCTTCCTATTAGCAATATGTCATCAAGATAAAGCAATAAGAGAACGATTACACTCCCACTAACCTTCTTGTACACACAAGGCTCATCCATGTTTTGAATAAAACCAAACTCTCTGATTGTTTTATCAAAATGGATGTTCTAACTGCTAGAAGTTTGCTTAAATCCATAAATGGACCTTTGCAGCTAGCACACTTTTATGCCATCATTGGATATGAAACCCTCAAGTTGTGTCATATACACTTCATCGCTCAGATTTCCATATAGGAAAGCCGTTTTCACATGCATTTGCCACATCTCATAATCATGATGAGCGACAATGACCAGGAGTCAATATCTTGTTGTTTACGAAAACCTTTAGCCACTAGTCGTGCTTTATAGGCAACTGCGTTACTATCCATGTCTATTTTCTTCTTAAAAACCCATTTGCACCCAATAGGACTTATTTCTTTGGGTGGATAAACCAAAGTTATACTAAGTTGTCATACATGGAATCTATTTTTGACTTCATGGCTCTAGTCATTTGTTAGATTTTGAACTGTTCAAATTTTTTTTATAATTAGTAGACTCATTTTCATCTATGAGCAATATGTTATTATGGTCACTTATGAGAAATCCATATCTCTCAAATGCAACACATATCATACCTAACCTATGATGCTCTTGTGTAGTAGAAGGTTTATCTATGCTCTTAATAGATGTGGGATTGGACAATTGATCCGTGTTTGTTTGTTTCTTCTTGAACTTCACTAATTTCAATTTTACTCCTACTGTCCCTTTTAAGCATGTTCTCCTTCTTTAAGAAGATAACATACTTTAAAACAAACACTTTTTTTTCAAAAAGGAGATAGAAGTAATACCCGAAAGATTCTTTCGGATATCCCACAAACAAACACTTGTCAGACTTATTATCAGGTTTGTCTAACTGTGGCTGTTTTACAAAAGCAGGACAACTCTATACTCTCAAGTAAAATAATTTTGGTTTCTCGCCAAAGAACATCTCAAATGGTGTAGTATCAACCATTTTTTATGAAACTCTATTTAGAATATAAATAAAAGTTTATAGTGCGTACCCCCAAAACGATTTTGGCAAGTTTGCAGAAGTCATCATGGTCCGTACCATGTCTAGAAGAGTTCAATTCATTCTCTCAAATGCACTATTATGTTGAGGTGTATGTGGTGGAGTCCATTGAGATAATATCCCATTATCTTTAAGATAACCCTAAAAATTTTGGCTTAAGTATTCACCTCCTCGATCTGATCTTCCAATCTTAATAGTTTTGTCAAGCTATTTTTCTACTTCATTCTTAAAGTCATTGAACTTTTCAAAAGCTTCAGATTTGTATATCAGTAAATACGAATAAACAAATCGTGAAAAATCATCGATAAAGTTTATGAAATAGTTATAACCTCCTATTGCTTGTATAGACATTAGGCTACATACATCAGAATGTATGAGTTCTAATAATTCTTTGGCGCTTTATCCTTTTCCAAAAAAAAAAAAAAAGGCATTTTAGCCATTTTACCTAGTAAACAAGACTCGCAAGTGCCATATAATTCATAATTAAATGACCCTAAGTCACCAAGCCTATGTAACTTAGATACACGATTCTCATCTACATGGCTTAAATGACAATGCCATAAGTAAGAGGTGTTTGACTTGTCAATATTTGGTTTCTTATTGTTTATATTAAGAATTAGATTATCTATGTCTAGAACTTATAAACCATTAACCAAAGTTATAGAACCATAATGAATATCATTCAATAAAAGAGAACAAAATTTATTTTTAAATATCAAATGAAATCCATAGAAATCTAAACATGCAACTGAGATAATATTTTTCAACAAAATTGGTACAAAATAATATTTTTCAGTTCTGAAACTAATCCTAAAGGCAGGTTCAGCTTGTATGTCCCTATAGCAAGTGCAGTAACCTTTGCTCCATTTGCAATATGCAGGTCCATGTCACCTTTCTCTAGCCTTGTACTACTCTTTAGTCCTTGCAAGTTGTTGAACAAATGAGATCTACATCCAGTATATAATACCCATATCTCATTTCTAAATGTAGTATTTATCTCAATAATAACATACTAGGAGTAGAAGTAGAAGTGCTCGCAAGGTTCTCATTCTGCTTATTTTCCTTGACGGTCTCTAAGTAGGCTTTTGTAGTTGAGCCTGTAGTAGCCTATTTTGCCACAGTGATAGCATGGGCCTTTGGTGGCTGCATTATTCTTCTTGACACCACCTTTGGGCTTAGTTGGAGTTTTCTTCTTCTTCTTTTGAACTTTCGTCTTGGAAAAGGAAGATTTTACCATTAAGATTGCAATGGAATCCTCCTTTATAGAGGACTCCGCAGTTTTGAGAAGATTGATCAACTCTAGAATGGTGGACTCAATCTTGATCATCTGATAGTTAATCACAAATTGTGAAAAACATTTGGCAGAGATTGTAGAATTAAGCTAACACTTAATTCATGGTCCATAACGAACCCAACAGACCCAAGCTTTTCAATTAAGCCCAGCATCTTCAACCCATGAGTGGCCACAGAAGCACTCTTAGCCATTTTGTAACGGAATAGTTGCTTCGATATCTCATATCTCTCTGTTCTATCTTGGGCATCAAATAGCTCTCAAGGAGGGAGAATTCTTGATTGAGCATCCATATGCTCGTGCTATTTTTTCAGCTCCTGAGTCATTGACGCAAGCAGGATACATGATGAAGTGTCACTGTCCACTTTGAGCTTCTTGTGGATAGTATGCTCATCAGAATGAGCATCTTGAGCTGGTAGTGGCGGAATAGGAGCATCTAGCACGTAGAGAAACTTTTTCGATTTGAGAACATTTCCCAAGTTTTTATATTAGTCGAGAGAATTTAACTCAGTTAGTTTGTTGGTCTCCAAGATGCTACATAAGTTTAGGTTGGTTGATATGATGCACGTGACCTAGATGTAAAGATAGACAACATTAGATAACGTTATAGGCACAATTAAGGCAAATAATTGGATTGTTAATTAAACGCATTGTTATTCCACTTTTTTAATCAAACCAATAGCCCCTACTATTGATTCGAGAAAGCTCATTGGAAGTTTTCCTAGTAGACCGGTATCCAAATTTGTGAAGAATAATCTTAGGTTTGCCCAACAAGCAATCCTTAAATTCAATGGTAGGTATCCAATATCAATTACATCATATGTAATTACTGGATCATTAAGTGATTAACATATTTAATGTAAAAACACTTTGGGCTACCCCAATATTTCCTCTAAATTTCATTATGCCTGAATTAGCCCAACTGGGATAAAGGATTTAGTTAAACCCGACCCATTAATCAAGAATTTAATTCCATAGAAATTTAATTCTATGGCTTGAACATGCCAAAAGTTGAGTAGGCTTGGGTTAGCCCAACAACCTGGTCTCAAAAAAGGACTTTCGTTCTTCCTATATTAACAGAAGAAATTAAGTTTAATATTAATTGAGGAATTTATTCCTTTTAGTGATTTCATCAAATGACATGCATAAATATATCAATAAATCACATAAATTGATAATCATGGTAATAAAACGATTACGTGGTATGGTTATGGACTTTCCCTAAATTAATTTCCTTTAGCTAAAAAGGAAATTAACATGATTAACCCTATGTGTTCATGTATGTTTTAAGTAGAAGGTCTTACCCTCTCGCTTTGTTTTGGTCGCCATCTCCAAAATTAATATAATTCTATCCCTATCTCACCTATGTAATCTAATTACATAAATTTTCTAAATAGAGAAACATCAAGTTACATTCGAAGGGAGTTAGATCAGTAGAGAATTAAACAAGAATTTGGAGAAGGTAGGACTCGCTGGACCTATTTAATAAAAACCAAAACTGTAAAAATGCATGAACAAATATAATTTGGTTTTAGGCCATAACCATCCACCATGCCTTTAATTATGCTTAAACAAAAATTAAACATATAATTTTATTATTCCAAAATCTCTATTTTAGAAAAATAAAACAAATTTAGATTTAATTTCTAAAATCAAATTCTAGAAATTAAATTAAGATAAAATCTAAAATCAGTATTTTAGATTTAATTTCTAAAACTATATTCTGGAAATTTAATTAGGATAAAATATAAAATCAAAATTTTATAAAATTTTATTAATTGCTAAAATCATATTTTATGAATTAAATAATAATATATAATCTAAAATTAATATTTTAGAAAATATATTAATTTCTAAAATATAATTTTATCCCAAATCATGGGTCCTATTTAAAAACTAATCATAATTCATTTTTGTACATATCTAAAATCAATATTTTAGATAATATATATTAATTTCCAAAACTAATTTTAGAAATTAATCTTGGTTAGTCCCAAAACATAATTTTTGGGAAGCTTTGGGCGTAGTGGAAAAGAAGAAGAAGAAAAAAAAACCTCGTGGGCCACAGGGAAAAAAAATAAACGAAATGATTTTTTTTTTTATATATATAAAAGACAAAATCGCATCCTGGGGAGCATGAACAATCATGATCACCCACGAGAGCCACTCTTCGGGAAGCTACTATTCCCATGTGAGCCACGGCTTGGGGCAAAAAAAACATTTTTTTTCTTTTTTTCTTTTTACTTCTTCATTCTTCTTCAAAAACTATATTTGGATTGTTTTCTTTCGATTTTCGTAGCATTTTGCAAAGAATAGACATTCTATTTGTGTTTATCTAGCAGTGTTCACAAATATGCAATTCAAAGCCTCACGAAACGGTTTCCATCTAAAATCAAACAAACATTCTATTATGCGGAAAATTAAAGCAGAAGAACCTTTCTTACGCCGCACAAGTAGAAAACATAGAAACATATTTTCTGTGTTGAAAACGAAACTATAATTTTTAGAAAACTAAGTTTGTTGAAAATCAAACAAGTTTAGAACACAACAGAGACCCATGATTCTTGAAACAATTTGAAGAAATAAATTGAAATGGTTTTTAGAAAAATAGTGTGATTTGCAAACACCTTTTAGCACACAAGCAGTGACCCAAAACAAAAACATTTTCTAACCAAACAAATTACAGAAACAATTTCTATAATCAATTTTAGACATAGGCAAGGAAATCAAACAACAAACAATGTTCAGACATCATATTTGTGTGAAACAATTTTCATAGAAGAAAATAGAGACTCCAATGAAAATAGTTTCATGGCCAAATAATGATCTGTAAATCACACACATGTGCCTCTGATATCATTGTCAGAATCTTTACATGCATCAGATATAACATTACACAATGAAAATAAAATGATTCTAGACAAGAGGATCACATGTGTGTGTTGATACGTATCAAAAACAGAAAATGTACCTTTGTCGGATGCCTCTATCGTTCAAAATTTCTTTCATGTCTGAAGGCATGATCCAGCACAACCAGAGCTCCATGTCTTCGCCACTAGAGTCTAAGTGTAAGACTCCCTCTAGCAATATCCACATTGAGGATGCTTAATCAAGAATGCCAGAATATAGTCTCTGTGCTAGCAGGATTGGTTTATTATTTCATCAATTAATAAACCTATGTTTAGTAGATCATGAGCAGTATATAGTAACAAATCATGACCACCCAAGAGTCTAGAAAGTCAAGTGGCTAGACATGAACCCTTCAATAAGAAATTACAATGTAATAAATTTCTTTTGCCATACAATATCTCATATAGTATGGAGTATAGAATTAGCGTCAACGCCCTCCAAAATATATATTAATTCTGGCCCAAATATATTAGTACT
The DNA here is from genome assembly GCA_026120185.1 of Voacanga thouarsii. Taxonomy (NCBI): domain Eukaryota; kingdom Viridiplantae; phylum Streptophyta; class Magnoliopsida; order Gentianales; family Apocynaceae; genus Voacanga; species Voacanga thouarsii. The sequence goes on from JANUWF010002207.1 coordinate 2,190,136, forward strand.
TGTAACTAGAATCTACTACTCTACATATGTATCAATTAGAGCTATTTCCAATACAAAATCACCTTGGCAAAGGATTTCACGAGCAGTAATTTGATGCGTATTTATTTAGGTATAAAAATCATATAAAAATAAGCACATTCCAAATTAAGTTTAAATTAAAACGTTAACCCCCAATTACACATATGAGCAAGTGTACTCATCATTAACATAGCATAGGGTTCAAACGAGTGTCGATCCTCAAGGAACAAGTATGCATTAATTGCTTTTCTTTCATTGCTTAACCGACTCGATAAAATGAAAATGAAATAAAAAGGAAAATAAAATAAAATATATATACACATATCAAGAATGTAGAATTATGTAACCTAAACCATTGTTTTGACAAACATGATCCTCGAGTACTTAATCATTATCATAACTAATCATTCTCTTGGCATCATGAATGAGAACATAGATTCACTTCTTTGTCCAAGCCATGAAATCCCTATCTTCTAGACAAATTAGCATCACATATCCTGTCTCAACTAATTCACCTAAAAGATGCATTAAATACAATCCCTTGATTAAATTTCCATTCCTGGCAAATTTACATATGAAATTAACCAATGAATCCATATCCTGGCATACATCAATTAACATTTAATTACTTTGTCCACACAATTAACCCATTTGTCCAAGCAAGTTAAGAGCCAACAAATATAAAACTAATGAATTGAGATAACCATCAACCCATTTGTCCAAGAAAGTTAGTGGAAAGAAGCAACCAATTAATCTCGTAATAAGCACAAGTAATTAAATACCAAGAATAACAGTCAATTAATCAAAATATCAAATAACTCTCAAAATTATGAATATCTAAAAGAATGTCAAATTACAATAAAACAATTAATATATTATTTTCAAGAAAAAGAAAACAAAGTAAAAGAAAGCACTCATAGACAAGCCTCCTTCTTCTTCCTTTAAAGACCTTCTTGCACAATCTTCCGTGATTTTCTATGATGATCTATGAATTCTCTTTTTTTCTCTTGTGTTTTCCATCTATTTATAGGCTTAGGAAGTGCCTAAACTCGTTGGTGTAAGGTTCTTGTTTGAGTAGAAGTAGGAATATACTAAAATTCTGCAGATTACCAAAAACCGCGTAAAAAAATCAAGATTCCGTCTTATCCTCAGGGCACAGCCAGCATCGCCTTAGCTGCTGGAGCCAGCATCGGTTGTGTTCTATTTCTTCAATCGTTCATCGATTTTTTCTTGATTTCAGCACAGTGTTATCCAAAGTGCAGCCGGCGCCTCCTTGGGTCTGTTCCGATCCTGTTTCATAATTTTTTGTCGCCTCAAAGTTCGTATCAACAGCTCATGGCCGGCACCAGTTCCTCTGTCCTATTTGGCACCTCCTTGTTTCTTCTTTGCGATGTTTTTGCTTTGTTTTACCCCTAAAATCTAAAATAATGAACAAAATAACTTTCCAAGGATAAAATCTCAAATATGATGGAATATGACTAGTTATTGAACAAAATGTATCACAAAATAGCATTAAATAACTAGAAAAAATATGACTAATTTTGGCCCTATCATAATTCCAACAAGTGGCCATAAGATATTCACCCCTACTATTAGGAGTGGTGAATTCTTTATTGACCCTCTCAACTACTTCTGTTTACCTCACATTGTACCCAATATCTATCCCATAGGGGACCCTCAATCTAGCTCTGGAGATTGGAATCAAAGTACAATACTCAACAAACAAAGTACCTTGGAGATCTCAAGTCTAAAGATACTTGCATGTTTGCTATAACGAGATTCTATCATTGGCAATACGTAGTTATCCATGTGATTATCTCATAGGCAAGTCATCTAATGTAGTTGTTCTATTAACAAGCATTCACGTGTTAACTTTGAGTATCTCAATACTCACGGATATAAGAACCACCGCTTAATCAAATCAAAAAGTCTAACAAGTGCTGGTCTTAACGTATTAATGATGTCCTATCTTATTAATACTATGACTAGGGATTATTAAGTATTAACACTATACAGTGTAGTAGAAATCTAACATTATTATCTCTATCATGATTTTCTTAACACAGTGTAGTATTAGCTACTTTATCTAACAGTTATTTTACATGAACGTAATGAAAACAAATTGAAAGATAAATAATGGCTTGTATTATAAAACAAATGTGTTATATACAAAGTACAAGTGATTGCTTCTAAGGCACAACACTAATACATAATCAGTGGAATCTTCCTCAATTTCAGGACTGGGGTCGATTAGAACATACTTGTACTCTTCCGCAGAGAGAACAAATTCATATTCCTTTTCCAGTCATTTAGTTAGGTCAAGTTAACTAATTTTCTTTGAAAAGAATGGATAAAGGACTGAACCACACGTTTTGTGGATTGGAAAAAAAAAATTCATTCAGAAAAATGTTTGTTTAGAAAAAAGTTATAGAAATGCATATTTAAAACATCATATTATTTCCATGATATGGTTAACCTATTAAAACTATTATAACAAATATGAAAATTTTGGTTATTAGAGAAATTGACATAGCTTCGTAAGAAGGTTAACAATTTTCTAAGTTAAGTTTTTAACCATGACAAATTAAACTTCCTTAATAGGTAATGATTTAAAAATAGCTCCATTGATAGGATGACTACTACTCTTAGTACCTATAACACCCCACTACTTATGTACTTGATTAGGCTGGGGATATTGTCTCATCCTTAGGACAAAGGGTCTTTATAATTACGCTCACAAAAGAAATGAAAGAAATGATCTAAGTTCAAACTTATTACAACTCAAAACAATACATGAACAATTCTCAAAATAAACAAATATCTGCTAGAGTCTCTCAAAAATGAAATACATTCAAAATAAATCTTCAATGAAATGCAATCTATAATCAATAACATTCAAAGCATGATCGACCTGAAAGTATAGCATAAAAGGTGTTGAGATATAAATCTCAGTAAGTCCGTGTGTGCTTAGAGTGTTTTGGGTAAAACAATTTATGTATGCAAGTTGAGAAACTTGTATAAAGGTAAAGTGCTGGCAAGTCTCAAATAAATTTCACAGGGTAAGGAGTGGTGTTTTCCTTTCAAATGCCATACATTGTATAAAATAAAAGCAACCACTCAAAAAAAATAGCCATGGCACCACACTTTGTGCACCATGACAAAAGCATGCTCAGGATACCTCACTTTGTGCATTCTGACACAAGATAGGTATATACCCCACCCGGTGAGATGCTCCTCCATCTCTATACCCCAAACTAACCGGTTACTTACTCCAGAAATACACAGTCCACTTAATTGTACATGCTAGCTCGGACCAGTATAATCTACAGAACTGACTTCCTATTCGGCAAGGACTCACCCCTCAACGGTGGCCACCTACTGAGAGACTTATCCTAACCCTTTAAAGATTAGTCCTATTAGTCTACCCATATTGAGTACTCAACATTGTATTTTTCCCTTTTGGAAAAAGAAGATTCATCCAACGTGTTTTCTTTCAAAGAGCAATTATGGTTTACAAAATTCTTCTCAAAGTTGGTTTTTAGAAAACGTTTAGCATTTTGGTTAAAATTGCTTGCCCAATTTGACATTGTTTGATTCAACGGAAAAGGAAAAAAGAATTGTCCATAATTGCATCCAAAGTACATTTCCACAAAAATATCATGTTTTAACTTGCCGAAATGATTTTGATCTTCAAACAACTTTATGCAAGGACTTACCTGATCTCTTGCTTTTCCTTAACACAATAGCCTTCCAAGTTGGTTCAAGCCAAACTAGCCCCGCTTGGGGTTAATATAGGATATAAGTCCCACTATCCAAACAACACTTGCTTAATAACTAAGTCTCAACCTAACACGCATAAGCTCAGCTAGTTACAACAACATCCAGTTATGACAATAATGCCTTGAGCTTTAACATTAAAGTATTTTATAGAATAAGATTAATTTGATAAGTCAAAATAAAATAGGTGTTATAAATAATAAATATCAAATTATAACAATATTTATTTATTAACAAATAATAATTATAAATTGTATTAATAATAAATAAAATTAGTAATAAATAATAAGTGCTATTAATAATAAATACTGAATAATATTGATAATAAATAATTAATAATATTATTAAAAATAATAAATAGAAAATAATATTAATAATACATAATAAATAATGTTAATAACAAATAATAAATTACATTAATACTAACTAATATTCTAATTATTTATTAACTAATATTTGTAAGTTTAGATAAAAGTTTTAGTCAGAAAAATAATTAATATAAATTTAAAAGATATTGAAATTATATTAATTAATTCCTATATATTATTATTTATATTAAATAACTCTTAATGCAAATATTTCTTTTTGTTTATCTACAAAAATAATATTATCTTAAGTAGATATTAATTTTGAAAATATTAATGCTTTCCAAAATGAATAATATTACGATTTTAAAAGTCATTTGATATTAATTAATTCTAATATTTTATTACTTATATTTAATAAAAATATTTTATTTATTTAACCAATAAAATAATAATATTTTAAATCATCTTCTATTTCGAACCTACTTAATATTTTTCAAATTTTGTAAATTAAATTAAATAATAATATTAATTATACTAATAATAATAATGATAGTAAGAATAATCCTAAAAAGAATAAAAGTAGTTCTTACAATATTTTTTATTGCTAGAGAAAATCCATACACATACTCATATGTGCATGGATTCAACAAATAACATGTTAATCTATCTAAAAACATAGACTTGAATTAATATATACTACAACAAGGATGATATTCTACTAGACATAACATTATCTATGGTTTTACTGAAAAATAATATTATGAAGGTCTAATCAATATTGGTGGCATAATGTCTAACATGCATCAAAACATCCATAAAGCTCTTAATCATAGAGAACATATAGTGATTCTAAGTATAATCCGTAAATCACAACATTCATTCCCATTCTCATGTCTTAAATCCACTCCCTTTTCCCACTTTAATATCTTCAAACCCTACTTTATTCAATCAACCTATCATCATCTAGGAGTTTTGATTTGAAAATTTAAAAAGGAGATCAAGAAAGAAATACTTGATTTGATGAAGGATTCACCTTGCTTAGTGGAGGTCCTTGAGTGCTTGATGGCTTTTAGTGATTCAAAAATAGTTTATGGTAGTTCATCAACATTTCAGCCAAGAGAGAGGGAGAAAGTGAGAGAGGAATGAATGAGAGTAGAAGAGAAGAATAGAAGTTGAATAAAAGAAGAAGAACAAGAAGGTTGTTTTTATTTTACCTTTTTGGTATTCTTTGAATCTTCAACAAAAAATGGTGGTTTGATTTGATTGAAGATTCAACTTTGTGTGTTTTGGTGTTATAAAGTGCACCAATGAAGAATATAGGTTGAATACTAAAGGTTTAGAGAGTTTTGGAGTGATTGGAGATGTTTAGAAATGATTTAGGCTTGAAGATGTGAAGTGTGTGTTCTTGGTGTTCTTGGGGTTTTTGAGAGAGTTTGAGAGGAAAGGAATTTCGTGTGTGCTAGTGTGAGTGATGGCCGAATGGCTTAGCCTAGGGGAAGCTTTCGGTTATCCAAGAATGAGAGAGAGAATTTCAGATTTTTCAAAATTCAAATTGAGAAAAAAGTGGAGTTGTTTGAGGTATAGGATTGAGTAATGGTGTTTGTTCTTGAAAGGTTTCTTGTCCTTCAATGGTATATAGCTGAACTAGTTATGTTTTAACTAAAGAATAGAGAGTTGTTTCAGGCTTAGGAGGACCGAAATTAGCTATGGAATGGCAGATGATTTTCTGGTTTTATCAACTAGCTAAATGAGTGTTTTAATTGAACAAAATCTGGAATTTTTAATTTGAAGTTTGAACAAGTTTAGATAGAGTGAAGATAGGAGCATTTTGAGGTATGATAATGGAGTCCTATTATTCAAGGTTGGTGGAGAAGCCAAGAGGTTCAGTTCATGGCTATACAAGGGCTGAAATTTGGTGAAGTTTGCTAATGAATTTCGACCTTAGCATGTAGAGGCAAAGCTGGACTAAAATTTGTAGAATTGAAGTTCAAGAACACTTGGAATTGAAATGGTTTTGATGCAGAATTTTTGGTCCACTTTGAAACGATTTTGTAGCAGGATTTTAAGAGTGTTTGAAGGTCTATTAATGGTGGTTTTCCAACCTTCATCTTGAAGAAGAATAGAGAAAGTTGCAGCTGTTCATATGTTCTAACGGATGTCTTCAAGTTCATGTTCAACGTTGCTAGTTTGCTGGAAAAAAAAAAAATTTCTGGTTTGGCAATGTTTGTGAAGCTGCAAAAATTCAAGGAATTCCAGCCTTCATCCTTACACAAGATAGTCGGTTTCTTGCAAGAATTGGTTAGGGAAGCTTGTTGCAATTTTTTGAAAACAACCTTGAAGGAAATCTAAAAAATTTTCCAGATTTTTTACCAAGCCAAGAACATAAAGAAGATGATATTCTTGAAGAAATGGCTATGGTGTTTCACTTGAAACCTCAACCTATTTCCCCTCCTCATTTTTACCCACCCCTATCCCACAAGAGTTGGGATTTTTGAAATTCCTAACAAGGAATTATCCAAGAATTTTATGGATATAAAAATAAATTAAAGATTTAGGAATAGTTCAAATTCAAAGAGGTTAGGACAAGGCTTGTAAGAATAATGGAGAACATTCCGAGCTTTAAGGAATGCAAGAAAGAAGAAAATTGAAACATGGGTTAAGATAAATATGAATAAAACTTAAATGATGAGATTTGAACTCAAGACCTAAGAGATTAATCACAAAGATCTAACCACTTAACTACAACAACTCTTGTGGTTATTTTCTCAACCAATTATTTTTCTTATATAAACCTCAAGCCATCTTCCTATTTCGATCTCAAGCAAAATTAACTTTTTACCATTTCTACTCAGCAAGCACTAATAAATCATATATCCTATAAACCACAATTCTAAGGCACATAAAATCATTTAAGAGATATATTTTATGCAAGAGGACATGATATGCATCCCGTACCTCTTACTCTAAGGTAGGTTTAGGTGGGGTTTTACACCTTGTTAGGGGAAGAGTTACGGCTATTCTAGGGGAAAAGGGAGAGGGTTCTGCTATTTTGAATTTTAAAATGAGGAAAATGTTGAAATGTTTGAGATAGAAGATTTGGTAATGTCTTCTTGAAGGTTTCTTGTCCTTCAATGGTGGGTGGCTAGTCTAGCTATGTATTGATTGTGAAATAGAGGATTGTTTCAGCCTTATAGCTAGCCGAAAATGGCTGTACAAGAGAGGAAAAAATTTTGGTTTGTTTATCTAACCAAGTGAGAGTTTAAGTGAGTAAAATCCAGAATTTAATTTTTAAATTTGAAAAGTTTGAATGGAGTAAAGTTAGGAGTGATTTGAGGTGTGTTAATGGAGCTCTAATGGCCATGGTATAAGAATAAGATAAGATGTTTTGTCCTTGGTTTCAAGTTGGCAGAAAAGATGAAGAAAATTGAGAAAGAAATCGGTTCTTGTCTTTGCTAGGCAAGCTGGAAAATTTCTGGAATTTTAGCTACAAGAATTCTTAGAATATGGAAGGATTTGAGAGCAGAATTTTTGAACCATTTTGTAATGGATTTGCAACTGAAAACTAGGAGTGTTTGGAGGTCTATTAATGGTGGTTTTCCAACGGCGATCTTGGAGTAGAAGGAGGAAAGTTTCAGGTGTTCTTATGCATGAGTTGATGGCTCAACTTCCATGTCTAATTCTAAATAGTTTGCTGAAAAATTTCTGGTTCGCTGTGAAATTCCAAGGCATTTTCAGCTTCATATTTACACAAAACGGTTAGTTTCTACCAAGAATTAAATAGGCAAATGTTATTGCAATTTTTGAAAATTAGCTAAGAAGAATTGCTGGAAAAATTTACAGATTCGAACCAAAACAATAACAGGAAGAAAATGTAGTTCTTGGAAGAAAAGCTACGGTGATTTAATTAAAAACCACCTACCTATTTTCCTTCCTCAATTTCTGTCATTTTGCTATTCCAAAAGCTAGAAATTTTGAAAATTCAAACTAAGATTTATGCAAGATATTTTATACAAATTGAAAACAATTAAAGAAATCGGAGTATTTTATATTTAAATAGGTTAGGACAAGGATTGCTAAAATAATGGAGACCAAAACTCTTCTAGATTTTCTTTAGGACAAGATCACATAGTTAGGACAATACCATTGTGTCTTCCCAAGGCAACATTCCTAGCTTTAAGGAATGTAGGAAAAGAGAAATTCAAACATTGGTTAGGATAATTAAGAACAAAACTTCGGTGATGGGATTTGAATTGAAGACTTAAGAGATTAATCACAAAGTTCTAACCACTCAACCACATTAACTCTTGTTCTTATTTTCCCAACCAAATTTTCTTCCTTTCCAAGCCTCAAGCCTTCTTCCTAATTTGACCTTAAGCAAAATTTCCTTTTTACTCTTACTACTTAACAAGCATAAATAAACCATATAACCCTTATATCACATTTCTAAGGCACTTGAATTCATCCAAGAAAAATATTTTTATGCAATATGATATGATTTGGACCCCATCCCTCTAACTCTAGGATAGGTTTGGATGGGGTTTTACATCCTCCCCTTTTTAGAAGAATTTCGTCCCAAAATTCACCATGGACCTTGATCTCAAGTTGGGGTACTTCCACCCATTCTTCTATCTCCCACATGGCATCTTAGGTGCCATGATGCTCCCATTACACCTTCATCATTTGTATCTGTTTATTCCAAAGAGTTTTGATACTTGGTCTAAAATTTTAACTGGTTTCTCCATATAGCTCTAGTCTGGTTGCAATACTAGCGGTTCATCGTTGAAGACATGTCCTCGGTCGGCATTGTACTTTTACATCTTAGACACGTGAAATACATTATGTATTCTAGTCAAACCATCTGGCAAATCTAGTCGATACGCAATTGGCCTAATTCTTTCCATGATTGGAAATGGTCACAAATATCTCAGATTTAGCTTTCCACCTTTTGGATACTTCAAAATTCCCGTACTCATAGTTAATCTAAAAAACACACTATCTCCTAGCTAGAATTCCAACTCCCTTTGCCTATTGTCTGCATAACTTTTTTGTTGGCTCTGAGCCATTTTCAATCTCTCTCTAATCAATTTCACCTTATCTGACATTTCCTGAATGCAAACTTCTCCATTCTTGCTTATGTGACCGTCTTCCAACTAACTCCAGTACAAAGGCATTTGACACTTACGTCCATACAACACTTCATACGAAGCCATTCCAATCGAAGATTGGTAGCTATTATTGTAAGCTAATTCCATATATGGTACGCAATCAATCTACCTATCCCCAAAATTCAGTATGCAAGCTCTTTGCATATCCTTCAATATCTGAATAACCTTTTCTAACTGACCATCGGTTTGCGGGTGTGCTGCCATGCACCCCATTGACTCTTAAAGTGGCCTAAAATCAATATGTAAACCTCAAGTCTCGGTTAGACATGATACTCGAAAGTACTCTATGTAATCTGACTATCTCCCACACATATGTTTGAGTTAACTTTTCTATTAAGTCCCTTACATTCACCGAAATAAAATGCATTATTTTGGTCAATTTGTCAACCACTACCCATATGGCATCCCTTTAGGTCCTTGCCATAGGTAGTCTGGTTACGAAGTCCATTGGTCATCTATTCCCATTTCCACTCCGGTATTGGTAAAGGTTGCAACAATCCTGCCGACTTCTTGTGCTCCGCTTTAACTTTCTAACAGGTCAGGCACATGGAGATATATTTCACCATGTCCTTCTTCATTCTAGGCCACTAATAGGCTTTGTTCAAATCATGATACATTTTTACATCTCCTGGATGAATAGCATACTTGCTTCGTACGCCTATTCTAAAATGTTATCCTTCAGTTGCTGCTCATCAGGCACACATAAGTAATCTAAAAAATACATCACTCCCGTCTCGTCTTACCGAAAATCACTAACTTTATCGCTTAAGTTATTTATCCTTAAATTGTTGAAATTCTGCATTTCTTTACTGTGCTTTGATGATTTCTTGCCTTAGATCCGGAATTAATTTCAGATTATTGACGATAATCCTTCCTTCTTGTTCCTCAATCCTCCTACCTAACACCTCTTAAACTTCTTGAATCTCTTGAATTGTCAACTGGCCACTTTGACATTACAACTTTGGGCATTAGCAACTACATTGGCCTTCCCTGGGTGGTAGTTGATAGGACAACGATATTCCTCAAAAAATTTCATCCATCTCCGCTGCCTTAAATTCATGTCCTTCTGGGTAAAAATTTATTTCTGACTCTTGTGTTCTATGAACACTTCATACTTAGCCCCATATAAATAATGTCACCATTTCTTCAACGTAATAACAATGGCAGCCAGCTCCAAATTATGTGTCAGATAATTAACTTCACAAGTCTTCAACTTCCGAGAGGCATAATCTATTACCTTCCTATCTTGCATCAATACCACTCCCAATCTTTCTTTCGATGCATCCGTATACAAAGCATAAGATTTATCTCCTTCTAGAAAAATTAGCATTAGAGCCATTATTAATCTCCTCTTCAACTCTTGAAATCTTTTTTAGCACTTCTTACTCCAGACAAAAGGTACATCTTTACTCAACAATTGAGTCATAAGGAACGTTAGAGTTGAGAACCCTTTAATAAACCGCCTATAATAGCTAGCCAACCACTAGAAGCTTCTGATCTCGGTGATATTCTTCGGCTGCTTCCAACCTAAAACCACTTCAACTTTTGTTGGGTCCACTTTGATTCCATCCTTAGATACTACATGGCCAAGAAATGACATATTATCCAGCCAAAATTCGCACTTGCTAAATTTGGCATAAAGCTTTCTCAGCTTTTCCAATACCAGGTTTAGATGGTTTGCATGATCACCTAGACTCTTGGAATATATAAGTATATCATCGATAAATACCATCACAAATTAATTTAAGTATTGTTGAAAAACATGATGCATCAAATCTATAAACACCACCGGTGCATTAGTCACCCTAAAAGGTATTACCACGAACTCATAGTGACCATATCTAGTGTTAAAAGTCATCTAGGGAATATCTTCCTACTTAATCTGCATTTGATAATATCCTTGCCTCAAATCCAGTTTGGAATAATAACTAGATCCTTGCAACTGGTCAAACAGCTTATCAATTAAAGGTATGAGATATTTATTCTTAACGGTCAGATTATTCAACCCTTGATAGTTGATGCACAACCTCAAGGTCTCATCCTTCTTCTTCACAAATAGCACTGGAGATCCCTAATGTGGGGTGCTAGGCCTTATGTAACCTTGCTTCACTAATTCTACTATCTACTCCTTTAGTTCCTTCAATTCTGTTGGTGCCATCCGATATGGGGTTTGGGATATAGGTTCCACTCCTAGAACCAGATCTATAGTGAACTTAACTTTTCACGTGGGAGGAATCTTTCACCACCTCAGTAATTTTCAGGGTGCACTGATCCTTTGACTTGTTTGTCATATAAGCTAAATATCATTGGCATTCTTGCTTTAGCAACTTTCAAGCTTTTGCTCTAGCTATCAAAAACTTCAACTTATTTACTCACTTGTCATTGAATTCCACACTTCGCAACCAGGTCTCATGAATTGGACAGGCTTATTCTTGCAATCTACTATAGCTCTATGCTTAGCTAGCCAATCCATACCCAAAATTATGTCATAGTCATTGATAACTAAGACTATTAAGTCTCCTTCCAAGCTATCCTTCTCCACTCCAATCTTACAACTCTGCACATACCAGTTTTCTTACACCATTTTTACCAAAGGCGTACTTACCAACAACGTAAAAGGTAGCTCTACTTCAACCCAACTCAAATGATATGCACAATTCTTGTTTAGATAGGAATGGGTGGATCCAGGGTCTATTAAAGCATTAACTGAATGACCTTAGATAGTAAACGTACCTTCCAGCACTACTGCATCTGCTCCAATTTCCTCCCGATTAAGTGCAAAAACCTTTTTTTTCACTTGCGGTTTCTGGGATCCACTTCCAGAGGCTCCCGCATTATTGGCTCGATTGACTCCCGCAGTCAAGGTTGGGTTTCCTTGTCCTATTCAAAGAAGTTTTAGGCAGGCGTTTCTTGTAGGTAATGGGGTCAAAGTCTTTATTGAACGCATTAATGCTGATCAGAATTTTTTTCCTATGGATGATGTATGATTTCTCCTTACACAATAGTGCTTGTTCGGACTTTGACCATCTTGTAGAATTCAGTAAGTACTGGATCTTAATTGAACAAACTTTGATAAGGTACATATACATTTCCAAGGAAAATATCATCTGCAAAAATCTTCACGTTTCTAGATTCAACAAGAAGCCGATGATAAACCCCAAAAGAGTATTCAGCTACATAAGTCAAACTCGTAGCCCTGTAGTTATATATTTGATCTACAACAGAAACTATATTATCAGGGATAATAATCAGGTTCCTGTGTTCATAAATAAGGTTTGGCTTGACTCTGGGGAACCTTGAGATCAAGACTTCAGTCCTGCAATCATTTGGATAATTAGGACTATGGAGAGGAAGAATTGCATGTAAAACAAGCCTTAGATAGCCGTCTCTGCATAAGTCAAACTCCATCATATGATCGTAACAGTGAGATAACTACCTATCTTTAACCATAGTCCGTAGCTTTGGATAATTTTTCTCAGGAAGATAGAGCTTAAATAACATTCCGTGCTCCATAAATTTGCTCACAGATAGTTCTAGACCTAACACATTCTTATCCACCCATTTCTGAAGATTAATTACTGCTCTGATAAATGTAAAAATCTTCTCCTTATCCTTACAATTGTAACTGATAATGTTGAAACTTAATCCCTCATATTGCTGAAGAGGTCTTCCACAAATATTTCTGAACATTTCTTGGATTCCTATTTGTTCAGCAATTTTTTCAGTAAGGACACACTTGTAAATCTGCAATTTTACCTCATGGATTTTTCTGGAAAATCGCTCAAATTTTTCTTCATTTTCTTTCAAATCTTCTTCCATGTAAGCTTTCATCTCTTTCAGTTGTTCAGAGAATTCTTCACTCATTTTTTCTTTTCCTTTCAGGCTTACTTTCAACATTTTCAACTGTTTTTCAAGGTCAAGGACTGTTTTGGGCTTTGTGCCTTTAAGATAGGTTCAGAAGGTTCAGAGAGTTTTACAAGTTGAAATATGATATGATGAATCTCTTGGTCTTTTAAGCTCAAAGAACTATTTAAAAAGTGTAAGTGTCCAGATAAGGCTTTCAGTATGCTGCCATACTATTTGTGGTTATGAAATTTCCACAGATTGTCTAACAAGGTTTGTTGTTCAAGGGAAACAGGGAAATCTGGTACAAACTTCTGAGGTAAGACCTTCAAAGAATAAGGTCCAAATTTAATTTCAGATGTTTCTAGTTTTGGCAACGATGATGATCCTGCATCCATCCACACAATTTGGATAACAATTCAAATTATTTATTTAGATCTTTAAAGATCTATTTCATTTTATGGTAGGCTAAGCCATAAACTATACTTGAGCTCTGATAACTGAATATGGTACCCAGAACAGTTATTGAATACTGTACGATAGCCTTTTCAGAGTTAAGCTCTAACTAAACATATTATTATTGGGTTAAGCCCAATCTATTTTAGACAATGGGCATAATAACCAGTCGATTAAGCTGGTCAGCCCAGAAATTTTGGTCAACATTAATGTGTTCAATAAAGACTTTGAACCCATTACCTACAAGAAAGTCAACAAACATTAGCCATCTATTAATAGATAACTTTGAATGTGACATTTTATTGTAAAATGAAACTATGGATTTGCAATCTGTTCTTAAAGTAAATTCCCATGTAGGATTTCTCAAGTAAACTGAGAATTTCTTTAAAACAAATATGCAGGCTAATATTTCAGCATCTGTAGTGGTTACTTTACTTTTATACAATCCACTACAGTAACTGCTAATTTTCTCATTTTTCCATTTGTCTTCCTTAAGCGGTTTCCTTTTTAAAACTCCTCCCCATCCATCTAAGCTTGCATCTACTTCTACAATCATGTAAGCTTCTGGAGGTAGTAGTTCTAAAGGTGGTAATGCTTGAATTATTGCTTTCACTTTATCCACTAACTTAAAATCTTGGTCATTGAACTGTCTTTGACCGTGAGATCTTGTCTTAGCATAAAGTGGCCTTACTAATTTTCTAAAATTAGGGATATATGTCCTACAATAATTTAATAGACCTAAAAAAGATTGAAGGGATTTCAAATTGGTAAAATCCACTTCCTTTTCGAAGATTGTTTTGGCAATATGATCCATTAGCTTGATCTGTCCTTTGCCAATTAAGAATCCTAAAAATTCTATTTGGTATTTTCCCAAAGACATTTTCTTTTTTGAGAAAATGAGACCATGTTGAATACATAAATAAAAAAATTTCTTTAAATGACTTATGTGTTATTTCCTACTTTTACTAAATATTAGTATGTCATCTATGTAACATACTACAAATGGAATCTCTTTGAAGATATTATCCATTTTTATTTGGAAAACAAATGGTGCATTTTTCAATCCAAAGGGCACTACTAACCATTCATAATGACCATTTGGGACTGTGAACGATGTCCATTGAATACCATCTTCATGCATAGCTATTTGCCAGAATCCTGACTTAAGATTAAATTTTGAGTAAATAAAACTATCTTTTACTCTTAATATTAAAAGTTCTTTGTTAGGGATTATATAACTATCTTCAACTATATTATCATTCAGTCGTTTATAATTATATACCATTCTACTTTTTTCCCTAACAATTTCACTATGTTTCCTTACAAAGCAAGGGTTCAATGTGGACTATAGCTATTTCTAATTATTCCTAATCCTAACAATTCTTTAACATGCATGTTGGCCTCTTCTAAATCCTTAAGGTTATAGTTCATAGGCTTATCCTTTATGATTAAATCAGGATTTATTATTTCTAATTTGCGAAATATTTTATTTTTCTGCCAATGTTCTAAGGGATTTTCTCCTATGATCTTGATTTTTTTTAGTTGATTCAACAAGATATCTATATCTTGTTTCTCACTATCTACTTCTCTTAAATTGAAATTAATTTCATTTGAATATTCTAATTCTGAGAAATCAAAATTTTGAAATGTTTCTATTTCAGGAATTTCTACCTTTTCCTGTGATACTTCTAATGTCCGACTATTGGGTAGCAGATTATGTTCTCTACTTAAAGGTGAGCTAACTATTGTATCGGTCCTTTTAAAAAATGTTACCCTATTACCTTCTACTATTATTCCACCATGAAGATTTTTGATGAAATTCATGCCTATTATTAATTGATAATTTATGGTTGATACCCATGTTGTTGGTAAATAATACTTTTCACTATTAAATTTAATAGTACAATCCACCAACCGTTCATCTATTTTTCTACTATTTCCTACTCTATCTATCACTATTGAACCTATTTCTAATTTTCTCATTTACTTTTCAGGTACTAAATCCTATGGATGTGACACATAGTAGCACCAGTATCAATTATTCCTGATAATGTGAGTGTATGTTTATCAGGGAATTCTATAATACAGACAGTATTGAGCAAGTTATTTGTTCTATATTTTCCTAAGGCTAAATTTTGCTCATTTTTGTAGGGTTCAAGGATTGTTTCAAAGCTATTTTGTTCTTCAATAACAATTCCCTTTTGTTTACTGTCCTTCTTCCTATCTTTACATGTACAATCTCGAAGGCTTTCTTCTAGATTATCTATGTATTTCTGTATTATTCCTATGGTTTTAAGATGTAAAGTTACTTGGGACTTGTAACTTTCATCTTGAATTTCTTCTCCTTTTACTTATATTTTTTTTTTAGAAGACATATCATATCCTAAATATTAACTTATGCAAAATCTACAGATTGCTAAATTGCATTTTGTACAGTAAGTCCTATGTTTTTCAACTAGAAATTTTAAGCAAATCTCACACCTATCCTTAAATTTTGTAAAATCTTGCCAAGCATGATTATATTGCTTATACCTGTTAAGTTCAAAATTATATCTATTTTTCAAGAAGATAGGGTTGTTGTCTAAGTTCCAATCTTTATTCATGTTTAATAAATTAAGGTCTTCAAAATCCTTAAGTTTATTTAACATATCGGATATACTACAATAACTCATGATATCACTATCATTATCAGCTTCAATGCCTTCTAATGATCTAATATCATATTCTGGCTCTGTGTCTAAAGTTTGGTAGGTATTTAACCTTTCCCTATTTACTTTCTTATTTTTGCATTGATATGCAAAATGTCCTACTTCCCCGCAGATATAACATTTACATTTTTTAGGAGGTTTATGGGTCTTAAACCTTCTAAGTTGATTTTTCATTAGGGGTTTTCCTTTCCTATACTATCTACTTCTATTTAACATCCTTGTCTTTTTTGGTTGTCCTGAATCAAAAGACATAGGAGTTATTACCCTTTTGCAGTAATTAAAGTTCTTTATCTGTTTTTCTATTTGATGCTGCATGCATTGTTCTTTCAAAAATTAAAAAGGAATTGAATCCTAGTAGTGATTCCTACTACAGATTGTCTTCCTACAGATTCAAACCATTTTTCTGCAACTATTTTTCCTAAAGGATTTGGGTCTTTAGCAAAATATTTATTACTTAATTCTAAATCCCAACTTTTTCCAGTTTTCATGGCTAATTCTAAAAATATCTTCTGCTAAAGGTATCTATGTTTAGCAGATCCTTGTCTATTTGTAACTGTTCAAGATTTTTCATAGCTTGATCCTACAATTCAGTTTGTCCTCTATAAGGATCATATCCCAAGATTATTCGTCTAATTTGACTAGTTACATTCTGAGGATTCTCAGCTAATTGTAGTATCCTTTGGTAAGATTGTGGATACTTAGTTCCCCAATCTAAGAAATAATTTTTCATAGGTCCTAGAAGATTTTCTATGAAATTGACTACTTCCTCAGTTGTCATTTGATAAGTATATCTCTGCAATCCATTTAGTGCATCAGCTTCCCATCTATCTATCACATCTTCCCAATTTTAGGGATGAAAAGATGTCATTGTTAATTCACCTCCTGATTTATGTTGAGGTGGTAAGTTATAAATTATTCCTGGGGGTTGTTGGAGTCCTATTTTCTTACTATAGTATGTTTTATAACCTCCTCCTATTGTAGGCATAATCCTAGATGGTTCTCTTTTGGGTAACTGGGATATAGTTGATTAAGGAACATCATACATTGATGATACCTCACCAACACCACTTGTTTCACTAGTACTAGGATTCATGTTTACCCACGTTTCAAACTGTGTATTATCTACGTGTTCGCTATCTTCTAAATCTACTAGAGGAGTTTCTATTTTATTTACCCATGCTTCAAATTGTGAATTATCAGTATGGTTACTGGGTGCTAAATCTATTATTGGTTCAGGTATAAAATCCAATTCTTCATTCTTATGAATCCTTGGATAATCATCTCTAATACCTTGTACTCTCATATACCAATCAGCTTAATCTAATTCTGGTTTTTCTGTAAAATGTTGTCGCCAATCATAATCTATGAGTACTGATTCTAAAGTTTCTTTTGGTGAGAAAGTCCTGTAGATTGGAATACTGTATTTATTCATGATGTACTACCTAATCCCACTGTTCGGGTTTCAATGGTATTATCATCACCAGTGACTAGGTATTTGGCAAAAATTCCTTGGACTACTCTTTCACCCTTTTCTAATGTTATAGGTATAAACCTATTATTCTTAAGAATAATCTTTATTTGGTCCTTATAATCAGAATCTATTATTCCGGCTGTATTGGCCAATGAAATTCCTTTTTTATGGAGTGATGATCTAGGGGTTATCATTAAATGTTCATCTACTTCTATATCTACTGTTATTCTAGTAACTATTTCTAGCTCAGATAATGGATTTATGACTATTGACTGAACTAATCTAAAATCATATCCTGCACTTCCTATAGTTTGTCTTTTAGGAAGTTTAGTATCAGGATTAATGATACTAAACTGTCTAGTCATCTAAGGGATCTTCCTCGTCTGAATAGATACTTCTTAAATAAAAATATAATTCTTCTTCTTCTCTTTGTCTAATCTTTTTCTTTATCCAAGCTTTTAAAAGAAAAAAAAGTTCTTTGTTCTTGTGATCTTTATAACTAAGTTTGATTTCTTTGTATAACCTATTAAGGGTATATAAAGAACTCAATTCTAACTGTCCTAAGCTAATTAATGCTTGTGTAACTGAACACTGTGCCATTATTTCGTACCTACTAAACCATGTATCAGATTCTAAATTATTTAAAGATGAAGTTCCTAGTGTTTTTAACTCAGGTGTATCCATCTTTCTACTCATATTCATATTGTGGATTTCCTGTATTTGCTAAGTCCATTTTCCACTGTCTATGCTCCTTCCTATATATTATTTGTTCATTTTGTGAACACCAACTATCTATTAATTTAAATAGGTCCTTATTATCACTTGTTTCTACATAATACATTATCTTTGCCCTAAATTCAGAAATAGATTCTAAGTTATTTCTGTCTATTTGACTAAGATGGAACAAGGCTTGTTGGATGTTATTACTATTCTTGTTCTTCATCCTCTTGTTCAGTTCATAATGAGTGACCTAATAAATAATCCAGGTTACTAGACTACTTTGATAGAAAGCAAAAAGTATTTAGAAGGAGCTGTAGGAATCCTTGATAAAGATGATGATGTTCATTACCACCTTTAGAACTACCACATCTAGAGCTTATATGATTGTAGAAGTAGATGCAAGCTTAGATGGATGGGGAGGAGTTTTGGCAAGCCATCGTCTTGAACACAGAGTGTTTTCACGCCTCGTGAATGAAGACAGAAGTCTCCGCAATTGAAACATTTCCTTTCAACTTCCTTAGAGTCACAGTTCTTCTCCATATGACCTTCTTTCCATAATGTCAGCATATCAAGAGATTTTGTGTAGGATCAATCAATGTCGTGCGTGCTTACTTTCCTCTACTATGCTATTGCTAGTGAGCAAGTCACTTATTAACTTGTTGTCTCGGGAAAGGTCTTGGTGGCTGCCTCAGTGGTAGGAAAGGTTTTGATACCATCCTACTTCTATCCTCATTCTCTATTTGGGTCACTATGTCTACCGCCCTAGAGTATATTGTTGGTGAAAAAGGTGCCAAAGCCCTTCTCAACTCCTACCTCAGGCTCTTAACAAATTGCCTGGTTCAGTTCTGCTCGGTATCCACTACTCTCTTGTAATACTTTGATAGTTGAGTGGAACAAGCAGCATACTGAGCAATAGTCATGCTTTCTTACTTTAAATTCTGAAACTCATCTTCCTTTTTCTCCACTATCTGCTAAGGAATATATTCTACTCTAAATGCCTCCACAAATTTGGCCTATATCCAGTCTTGTTCCATCAGTTCCCAGTCTTCTTAGACTCGCTACCACCAAGTACGAGCTGGGCCTTCAGCCTAAAAGCAGTATATTTAACCATCCTCTTTCTGGTATAATGAATTGTAGCAAAGATGTTCTCCATCTGCTTCCCCCACTGCTCCACTTTCTAATCTTGTTCAACTTTACCTAAGAAGGTGGAAGGCTAGAATTTCAGAAACCTCTCCAGTGCTTCATCCTCCCCCTTTAGGTTCCTTCGCTCTGACAAGGTTTGAAGTATCTTGGTTATCTTGTGAAATGCTAGTCCCATGGTCACATTGACAGGTTCTTCAGACCCCACTTCCTATTCTGGTTCATTCTCATTCCCCTTATTTGGCGAGGAAAGTTGAGTAGCATCATATTCTGGAGTCATAGATTCTGCTTCAGAAACCCTTCTGTTGGTTACTGCTACGCGACGCTTTGGTGCCATTCTATATCATCGCCCCTAAATAATAAGTTATGCAACATAGTTCAAAATATTTAAATCCAAGCATGCATTCACATTCAAACTTGAGTAAAAGTAGATCATACACAAGTTTTTTATAAATATTACCATTGTTGAAGATCGGAGTACACCAAGGTACTCTTATTTGCAAAAAAAAAAAAAAAAATTGAAATAAAGCAATAAACATAAAAGAACCCTAGCACAGGAGTTTATTGAAAGTAGTAAATAATAATTTTCTAAACATGGAAAAACTTTGCCCCTAATCCGTATTAGAATCCTTGTTGTCGGTATCATACAACCAAGTCCCAGTGTTCTTAGAGAAGTCTAACCCTGTACCATTCACAAATCCATAGTTCATAATTTCCTTCTTGGGTCTCCTAGAACTCTGCCCAGTTTCAACACAATTGGGTGGAGGTACAAAAGAATGTCTAGGTGAAGATTTAAAGTCTATCTCCACCAGATCATCACTATCAACAGTTAAGTCAATCACGGGGCTAGGTGTGTTTGGGACATACTCCATATCAACACCCTCATCCTCTCTATCAGTGATCAAGTCGATTATGGGTATAGGAAGTGGCTCAATAATTTGAACCTCATCATTAGTGCTTTCTTCCAAAGGTATCACTGGTTGAGGTACGAGTTGTTGTGTAGGTTGTGGCAATGGTAAGTCATTTGAATAGATATGGATTGGTGGATGCCATTGTTGCCTCCTTCCTTGTGGTTCTATACATTCTAACCATCCTACAGCATAAACAACTCAGATTAGTTAAAAGATTTTAATCTTAATGACATAAATCAAATACTGCCAATAATTGCCTAAACCGAGTCTCTGATACCACTTGTAACACCTTACTTCCTACGTACTCGATTGGGCTGGGAATGTCGCCCCGTCCTTAGAACAAGGAGTTTTTATAACTACGAATCACAAAAGAAATGAAAGAAACAATCCAACTTCAAATCTATTACAACTCAAAACAATATATGAATAATTGTCAAAATAAACAAATGTCTAGTAGAGTCTCTAAAAAATGAAATACATTCAAAATAAGTCTTCAAAGAAAGGCAATCTTTAATCATTAACCTTCACAGCAGGATCGACCTGAAAGCATAGCATAAAAGGTAGTAAGACACAAATCTCAGAAAGCCCATGTATGGTTAGGGTGTTTCGGGTAAAACAGTTCATGTATGAAAGTTAAGAAACTTCTATAAAGGTAAAGTGTTGGCAAGTCTCAAATAAATTTCACAAGGTGAGGAGTGGTGTTTTCCTTTCAAATGCCATATATTGTATAAAATAAAAGCAACCATTTAAAAGAAATATCCATGGCACCACACTTTGTGCACCATGACAAAAGAATGTTCAGGATGTCACACTTTGTGCATTTTGACATAAGATAGGTGTACAGCCTATCAGGTAAGATACTTCTCCATCTCCACACCCCAAACTTACCGATTATCCACTCTGTAAATACACAGTCCACTTGACTATACTTGCTAGCTTAGACCAGTATGATCTACAGAATTACCATCCTATCTGGGAATGATTCACCTCTCAGAGATGGCCACCTACTGAGAGACTTATCCTAGCCCTTCAAAGACTAGTCCTAGTAGTCTACCATTATTAAATACTCAATATTATATTTGTCCTTTTTGGGAAAAGAAGATTCATCCAACGTGTTTTCTTTGAAAGAGCAATTATGATTTACAAAATTCTTATGAAAGTTGGTTTTTAGAAATAATTTAGCATTGTGATTAAAATTACTTGCTCAATTTGAAATTATTTGATTAAACAGAAAAGGAAAAGGAAAAGGAAATTGTGCATAATTGCATCTAAAGTACATTTCTGCGTAAATATCATGTTTTGATTTGCTGAAGTGATTTTGATCTTCAAACAGCTTTATGCAAGGACTTATTTGATCTTGTGCTTTTCCTTGATACAATAGCCTTCCAAGTTGGTTTAAGGCAAACTAGCCCCACCTAGGGTAAATATAGGATATAAGTCCCAATATCTAAACAACACTTGCATAAATAAATAACTCTTAGCCTAACACGCTGAAACTCAGCTATTTACAACAACATCCAATTATGAAAACAATGCCTTAAACTTTAACATTAATTGATAAAGTATTGTATAGAATAAGTTTAATTTGATAAGTCAAAATAAAATACGTGTTATAAATAATAAATAACAAATTATAACAGTATTTATTTATGAACAAATAATAATTATAATTAATATTAATAATAAATAAAATTAGTAATAAATAATAAGTGCTATTAATAATAAATAATATTATTAAAGAATAATAAATAATACAAATAATACATAATAAATAATGTTAATAAAAAATAATAAATTACATTAATACAAATTAATATTCGTAATTATTTATTAAATAATACATAAGTTTAGATAAAAGTTTTAGTAAGAATAATAATTAATATGAATTTAAAAGATATTGATATTATATTAAATTATTCCTATATATAATTATTTATATTAAATAACGCTTAATGAAAATATTTCTATTTGTTTATCTAATAACATAATATTATCTTAAGTAGATATTAATTCTAGAAATATATATGCTTATTGAAATTAATAAATTAAATTAAATAATGATACTGATAGTTTTGATACTAATAATAATAATAATAATAATAATAATAATAATAATAATAATAATAATAATAATAATAATAATAATAATAATAATAATAATAATAATAATAATAATAATAATAATAATAGTAGTAGTAGTAGTAGTAGTAGTAGTAGTAGCTCTAATAATAATTTTTTAATAACCATAGTGAATTTACTAGTATGAAAATTTATATATATTCATACACACATATATCCAATAAATAACATGTTGATTTGTCCAAAAATACACTTGTAATAATAATTATCACAACAAAGGTGATACTAACTAACAATAATATTTTCTAGGGATTTGTTGACCAAAATAACATCATGGCAGCATAATCAAATAATGGTGGGACAATATCCATCATTCATCACAACAACCTTACTAGGAATATAAAGTCTTTAATCATAATGTACTAATGAGCATATAATGGTCCTAAAACATAATCCATACTTTATAAGTTTCAATATTCATTTAAATCTTCTTGTCTTAAATTTATTCCCTTCATCCATATACATATCTCCAATCCAACATTTTTCGATCAACCTATTAATTCCATCATCTAAAAGCCTTGAGTTCAAAAATCTAAAAAGAAGGTCATGAAAGAAATACTTGTTTGATTATCGTTGGAGTTAAAGATATCGTCATGTCTAATGAAGGTCCTTGAGTGCTTGAGGGGTCCCTCCTTGATTGAAGTTTGTTCAAGAATGGCCACCAATAGTTCGACCAAGAGAGAGAGAGAGAGAGAGAGTGAGTGATTACGATGATGACAAAATGGTGATGAAGAAATGAAGAAGGATCAAGGTGATTGAATTTACCTTCTTGATGTTCTTCTTGTTGTTGAACAAAAAGCACGTTTGATCTGAATAGAAGATTGACTTTGGTGGTTTTAGTGTTATAAAGTGTGCTATGGATAAGTATAGGTTGAATCCTAGTTGATATGAGAGTTTTTGGAGTGATTTGGGATGAATAGAGGTGATTGAAGGTTGAAGAAGTTTAGTGTGTGTTCTTAGTGTTCTTGGTGTTCTTGAGAACACAAAAGAAAATTGAGAGAAAATGTTTTGTTTGTGCTTGGTGTGTGACGGACGAATGGCCTTGCTAGGGGAGGAGTTTTTGTTATTCTAGGGGAAGAAAGAGAGAGTTCAGCTATTTGGAATTTTAAAATAATGGAGTTTCGATTGGATATGTTTGAGGTAGAAGATTTGATAATGGTGTTTTCTTCTTGAAGGTTTCTTGTCCATTAATGGTGGGTGGCTAGTCTAGTTATGTATTGATTGTGAAATGGAGGATTGTTTTAGCCTTATAGCTGGCCAAAAATTGTTGTACAAGACAGGGAAAAATTCTGGTTTGTTCATCCAGCAAGGTGAGAGTTTAAGGGAGTAAAATCTGGAATTTAATTTTCAAGTTTGAAAAGTTTGAATTGAGTAAAGTTAGGAGTGATTTGAGGTGTGTTAATGGCGTTCTAATGGCCGTGGTAGATGAAGAAGACCAGATGTTCTGTCCTTGGCTTCAAGGTGGCCAAAAAAATGAACAAAATTGAGGAAGAAATCAGTCCTTGTCTTTGCTAGGCAAGCCGAAAAAATTCTGAAATTTTAGCTACAAAAATTCTTAGCATATGGAAGGATTTGAGAGCATATTTTTTGAACCATTTTGAAATGGATTTGAAGCTGAAACTTAGGAGTGTTTGGAGGTCTATTAATCATAGTTTTCCAGCCCATCATGGAGAAGAAGAGTAAAGTTTTAGGTGTTCTTATGCATGAGTTGATGGATCAATTTTCATGTCTAACTCTTGGTAGTTTGCTAGAAAATTTCTGGTTTGATAAGATTCTACAGGCTATGAAATTACAAGGCATTTTCACCTTTATATTTACAAAAAATGGTTGGTTGCTAGCAAGAATTATATAGGCAAATGTTGCTGCAATTTCAAAAATTAGCCAAGAAGAATTGCTAGAAAAATTACCAGATTCGAACCAAAACAAGAACAAGAAGAAAATATAGTTCTTGGAAGAAAAATTATGGTGATTTAATTGAAAACCACCTACCTATTTTCCTTCCTCAATTTTGGTCATTTTTCTATCCCAAAAGCAAGAAATTTCAAAAATTCAAGCCAAGATTTATCCAAGATATTTTACAGAAATTGAAAAGAATTAAAGAAATATGAGTATTTTAAATTTAAATATATGAGGACAAGGATTGCTAAAATGATGGAGACCAAAACTCTTCTAGTTTTTCTTTTAGGACAAGATCACATGGTTAGGACATTACCATTGTGTCTTCCCCATGACAACATTCCTTGCTTTAAGGAATGTAAGAAAAGAGAAATTCAAACATTAGTTCGGATAATTAAGAATAAAACTTAGGTAATGGGATTTGAACTCAAGACTTTAGAGATTAATCATAAAGTTCTAACCACACTAACTCTTATTCTTATTTTCTCAACCAAATTCTCTTCATTTCCAAGCCTCAAGCCTTCTTCCTAATTTGACCTTAAGCAAAATTTTCTTTTTACCCTTACTACTTAACAAGCATAAATAAACCATATAACCCTTATATCATATTTCTTTGGCACTCAAATTCATCCATGAAATATATTTTTCTGCAATATGGTATGATATGCACCCCATCCTTTTAACTCTGTGGTAGGTTTTGGTGGGGCTTTACACTACCACCAGATAATCCATTATTAATGCCTCAAATGACAAGCTGGCCAACGCTAACACTTATTCTAAGATTTAATTAATTCTTCCATTAGTTCTAGATTCTCGTGAAAATGCATCCTATAGGGGGTCATGCTCAAAATGATGCGATGAAATCCACAACCTCTAACAAGAATTCGTGATGGAAGCTAGGGGGCCATTAGAACCCCTCTCCCACTAAATCTTATGAGAAAAATATATTTTTAGGAAAAACGTTTCTTTAAAATTAATTGGGTTTCATTAGCTTTTGTGAAAAGCCTAAAAATTCAACCATTATTCTCTATGTCAAGGATAAAACTCTTTAAGAGAATAAGTTATGAATTTTTATTGCACTATTTGAGTTAAAACCGTTTTCTAGGAAATAAATTTAAAATACTTAAATTCAAAATTATTCTCCATGTCAAGAATACAACCCGTTTGGAAGAATAAACCATGAATTTAATTTTAAATTGCATAGTTCCAAATTTAAAATGTTTTCCTTAATTGTTTTTCTAGAGAAAACAATTAATTTCTCAAAAACCTTTGTGCATTTGATCACAAAATTAAATTAAATAGGCATGCTCCAAAAATAAACTTTTTACATGCTATTTCTAACCTTTAATTCTTATATGACCAAATAATGGATTAAATATTATAATAATAATAATAATAATAATAATAATAATAATAATAATAATAATAATAATAATAATAATAATAATAATAATAATAATAATAATAATAATAATAATAATAATAATAATAATAGCATTAAAATGATTTTGTTCAATCCTAAAGTGGTTTCGCCTTTACTAAACATTTTCATGCAAAATTATTTCAATCCATAAATAAACCATTGCATGAAAATAACCTCGTGTGATATAGGCCCCAAAAGAAAAAGAAATTACAAGACAAATGAAACAGGAGAAACTGTAGGAAAAACCCAAATCGGCAACTCGTGACCCGCTATACACCAAAACCAAGTGCGATAT
Organism: Voacanga thouarsii; assembly: GCA_026120185.1. Lineage (NCBI taxonomy): Eukaryota > Viridiplantae > Streptophyta > Magnoliopsida > Gentianales > Apocynaceae > Voacanga > Voacanga thouarsii. Next base: position 2,216,406 of record JANUWF010002207.1, read on the forward strand.
CTGCAAACCCACCGCGGCTTCAGGGAGACGAATCTCCCAAGCTGGCCAGCTGTGGCTTGAGTGAGAAAAACTCCTAGAAGCCAAACGTCGCTTCAAGAAAGCCACCCGCGGCTTCTACGAAGAAAACCTCCTTGGGCCGGCCACATGTAGCTAGCAACCAACCGTAGCTACTACGATAAATTCTCTACCAGTTAGCTACAGCTAGCAAGCCGGTAGGCCACAGATGGCTCTCCAGTCCGCCTCCGTTTTCCTCTGTTTTCTGCAATTTCCTTTAGGAGTTTTTTTCAGGGATGATCCAAGCACCAGTTTTGTTACAGGAATTCGTAGATAAATTTGAAAATTTAATTTCAAATTCCTATGCCTTTCAAAATGAGGCGTGCACCAACAGAATGTGATTAATAATAAATTAATAGTGTCTATGCGCCTACGCACGAGACGCACATAAAATCTACCCGTATCAGAAACCATGAGGGATCCATACAATCATAAACATAATATTTTTATTAGTAAAAGAACCACAATTTTCAATCACTAACCCTAAGAATGCTCCTAGATTAAACCTGGCTTTGATACCACTTGAAGGACTTCTGGAAAAATAAATAAATAGCGCAAGAAAGCAAGGCAAAATTTTTTTCAAGCCAAATTCTAGGAATGTTTACTTCTAGGGAGTTTTACATGAATAATCATAGTTGAATTTGAGTTTGAAGGCACTTTCTCAATCGGAATGTCTACTTGTTCCGTGGGTATACCAGGTAACTATCGGCACCATCGCATAAAAAACTTATCACGTCTGCTAGCTCTTGACCATCCAAAATATTCTAGAACCTCTATGGACCTCCACCAGTGAAAGTAGAACTAAAGTGAAGAAGATTGGAAGAAAAAATGAAGAACAAAAACAGTAAAGGAAAAAAGAGAAGAAAATAGTTGCCTTGTTTTTCTCCCGAAAAAAAATCGAAAACTATTTTCTTTTTCATCAAAGTATTTGGCCAACCCTCTGGCACTCATGTAAGGCCTTGTTCAATATATATAAAACAACATCTTCCTTTTTCTTCTTAAAAAAAAAAAAAAAATCAATAGCTGGCTACTTGCTCTTTTCTTTTTAATTTCCTTATTTCTTTTTACACATGGTGGCTACCCATCAAACCTTGATGGACCATGTTTTCCTAATTAGTTAAATGACTAATTTAATAACTCTTTTATTAATTATTTAACCAACTTGGACCCAAAATAAATTTACCCAAGATAATTAACTAATAAACTAATTAATTAAATTGGCCCAATTAATTATTCTAGTCTAAATAAATAATTAATTGAACTTCTAGAATATTTTTTCAATAATAAATTCATCCAATAAGCCCATATAGTAAATAAATTTATTAAGGTTATTTGAGCTACTTTGGGGGCCAAAAGACATATTATTCTTGATTACAAAAATGACCAAAATACTCCTACTAATAAACATCAATATTTTTATCATTTTAAATATTCTATTTATCACCATAGGGAAATATTGACACTGAGAATAATAATGCAGGTGCAATGTCTTCGACCAACTAGTGTAATGACAAAAATACCACTCTACGTAATACCCGTCATTGAGATACGAAAAAATGCACTGTCACCTTTCTCAATGACTTACTTAGTCACGTTTCCCAAGGCTTTGGATTATTAAATTATTTTGGACAATTACAAAGGAGTGATTTCTTCATGTAATAAAGCATATAAACTCTATTATATAAGTCTATCTTAATTAACTAGAATCATGCACCCAACGTACAATGTTATTGGCCATGTGATAAGACCATACCTAACATTTATCAAAGTTTATAAGCACAGCTTGACTAGACCATCAACTTATACTTAAGTCTTAGGGTACTATTCCATGCAGTAGATGTGATATACCAATCTTTATTTATTTTAGTACTTTTATAATGATTATTATCACGCGGTCCTATTTTACGAATTCCAAATATGCTTACACTATTCGTATAAGTGGACTACTCACTTGGTTAAAGGTAAGCCATTCCTTATTTGGAAATTATAGTTTAATGATCTAAACCTTGATGAAGTGCCCAGGTCTATTAATTGATCAAAAATAATTTTTTTGCTTATGTGTTAGTATCCCATTATCTACACCTTACTGTGAAAGTACGACCCAATCACATAGATTATTTGCTAATGCATTTAGACCTTAATGTGCAATATATGTAAACAAACAACCATTAATGAATGAAACTTTTATTAATTTCCATGATATAGAAATATATAGACCATTTTGGACAAACATTCCAACAACTTCATCACTCACAAGGTAAAAACTTTTCCTCCAAGATTTAAAGTTGTTCAATAGTTTATGGAGATCTTTTTGGTATTAACTTTCATGCGAAATTGCATGAAATATTGAAAGTGATTTATAGAGGATTGTTGTTGTGATGTTATTTTGTAGAAGTTATGTGCCGATTGCTTGGGAGAGTTGTTGCTAAGATTTCTATGAAATATAGACATCATTTGAAGGAATTATAAGAGATTGAAGATGGTTGTTCCTGAAGAAGGACAAAAAAAAAAAAAAAATGAGAAAAGAAGTAAGAAAAAGGAATTATAATTATTAGAAATGGAAATATTGATTACATTGTGTAAGGTTGTTGTTTCTAGTTGGTAATCTTGTGGGTTTGTGGATAATTGTTCAAGGAACATTTTGGCACCAATTTGACATGATTTGGAGTTGTGAATAGAAAGTTACCAAACAATGCCAAACATTGCCAAAGTTGTGACGGGATAATAATTCTAAAATTTTGTAACTAGAACTGAAAAAAATGGAGGAGGAAATTGGTATTTCATGAACTGAAAATTTTAAACTAACGTGGGGATATTTTGAACCTAGTTCCAAGTCATTTGGACTTGTGGATCAAAAGTTATGACAAAAATATGAAAGGATATCGTAAAGTGGAAATGTAGAAAATATAATTGAAGAACTATTCTTATATTTTGTTTTCATTAGAATTAGTGATTATGTAGGAAGTATATGTATACTTCAACATACCTAGTTGTTTGTTTTTATGAAACAAGCTAAGTATATGTTGTATGTATAATAATAATAATTGTCATGACATTTGTTGATGACAAGGATGCGAGGAATGAGATAGGAGAAAGGTAGTAGTATTATCTAAGGATGTGAGTAGTGTATAGGATAGGAACTATATGATTGATATGGATGATAGGAAATTGATATACGTGTAGTTTATGTGATAGATTTCATAGGAGGTGAAGACTTGGAATTCCAAACATAGGTTAAGTTCATTTTCTTTGGAATAAGTACTAGTAAATTCGAACAAGAATTAATTATATTCTAGAGGAAGATGGCACTAATTCCATACTCTAAACTGAATAAGATATAGTATGATGAAAAGAGTTTACTGCACTTATAATTTTGATATTGAAAGGTAGATTTCAAGCCACATGACTTTTTAGACTCTTGGGGTGGACAAGATGCATTACTAGGTCCCACTCTTATATGCTAAATATGAATTTATTAATTGTAGATTTAATAAATAATCCTAATTAAATAATTAAAATTAATAAGTTAATTTTAATTATTAAGGATTATTAATTCTATAATAATTATAATTAATTCATATTTTCTTACTAATAGACCGGAAAACCTAATAGCTCGCACACAATAAAGGAATTGATACTTATGATAATATTATGTGGTTAATTTGTGAGAAGAAATAACATTATGGACAAATTATATTGTGGTTATAATTATTGTGGTCAAAATTACAATTACTAAACTCATGTGATCAAATTATAAACTTGTTACAATTTGAAGGCCTAATTTCAAAATTTAAAACTCAAGCCTATAATTATGAAGGGCTTCTATTATTGTTTCCTAAAAGGTTTAGGGAACATTTGCATATATAAAATGCTATGCACTGTGAAGGGAAAAAAAAAAAGTTCAGACGTGTTTTTCCTTCAAGAAAAATTAGTAGCCTTTTTCTGTTGGTCTTCTCCCTGTTAACCCCAAGTGCCGCCATACCAACCCACTAGCATCAATTCTTGGTGCTTGATTTCAGTTCTATTCTTGTGTAGATATGATTAGACAAATTCTTACACTTAGAATTTTAATGGCACAAGGTTTAGATAATTTTTGGAGGAATTTCGTGAGAGGAAAAATTTTAAAAGCTGCATTCTTCAGGTAACGGAATTTTTTTTTTCTCGTTTGACCCATTTAATTTCATACGAGTGATCCTGTTGTATGGATTTTATTTTAATTTCCACTGCACATTATTTGATATTGCATGATCAAAATCTAATAATGGTATCAGAGTTATCTGTTATATGATTTTATGGATCTGCTTGTTAATTAAAATTATTTCAAAAATTTTCATGGTCTATGAAAACTGTTTCATGTACTGGTCAATGAAATTTTTTCACAAATATTTTTGGTTTCCGGAAAAATCTATTTCAATGGGTTCTTTTGATTTTTGCATGCAAGTTACTGAAATTAATTTTGGTAATGGTTTACAAAACCTTGTATGCGTTGAAATTGTTCTGTTTGATTTGTATGAAGAAAAGCTCTCCGACTTATTACGCAGTTCGTGTATCTTGAGTCAGTTCCAGTTTCAGAATTCTGTTTAGGACGGCAAATAGTAAAGATTTACGAAATCTTTGAGAGGATGGTGTTGCATATTCTTTGACATAATTTGTTTTGATGATTATCAAAACATTAAATTAATATAGATTAATTAATTTATGTGACTTTAATTGATTAAAAATGCTTTTTAAAAGATAAATCAATCAAATTTCAAATAAAAAATAGAACGATTCAGCCTAAAAACTTTTTTTAAAAAAAAATTATTTGATACTTAAGCTGCAACCAGTTTTGTGAAAGCCGGCAGCCGGCTTAGGCACAAATTAGACCAAGTCGCGGCCGACTTTTGAGAAAGCCAAGTGCAGCTATATTTTTCTGTGTCCTAGCCATGGTTGGCTTGGGTATAAATAGATGAGGTTGGCTTGGGACAATTTAAAAAAAAATAATAAGTTTTTTTAAATTAACCCACAAAACGTTCTCTTTTCCTAGAAAATGGCCCAAATAGTTTCTAAAATTTGATTTTGGGACTAACCATTTTATTCTTTGAAAATATTGATATGGAAGGCAGAATCTCATTCTACCATTTTTCTAAAAATAACCCAAAAGTGTTCAAAATTTGATTTTGGACCTTATATTTAATTTTCTTCCAAAATTATGATTTTGGAATTTATATTTCATGTTATTTAACTTAAGCCTAGAGCATTTTGGCATGTTAGATTGGCTATAGACTTAAACCAAATATAATTCCTATGTCATGCATATTTATTGGTTTGTTTTGAAAAAATAACGCCTGTATCTCGTGCCTTTCTTTATAATTCTCATCTAATTTTTCCCGAATGTAACTTGAAGTTTCTTCATTGTGAATTTATGAAATTAGATTACATAGGTTAGATAGGAATAGAAATTAATTTTAAGAGCTTATGAAGATGGTGACCAAGTACAAAGCGAGAAGCTTGTAAGACTTTCTTCTCAAAACATGCATGAACATATAGATTTGGCTAAAATTAATTTTCTACTTAGTTCAAAGAAATTAATATAGAAAAGTTTATAACCTAGCTATGTAATTAAGTTTATTACAATAATGTCAATGTGTTGATATTATGCATGCCAAATGATGAGACCACTAATTAAAAATTAAAATCTCTCAAATAATATTAAATCTAATACATTCCATTAATATAGTAAAAACGAGAGTTATTTTTCAAGATTAAGTTGTTAGGCATACCCTAGCCTACTCGACATTGAGTATATTCAAGCTATCTAATTTACTTCCAGATTAATGGATTAGATTTAACTAATATCTTAATCTTGATTAGGCACATTTAAGCATAAGGAATATTAGAGATAACATGGGCTTAGTACTAAATGCATTAAGATTAAAAGACGCTAATCACCTAATAATCTGGTTGTTGCATTAGATGTAATTAGTATTGGATACCTACCATTGAACTTAAGGATGGTTTGTTGGCCATATTTAAAGTCATTCTTGAGGAATTTAGATACCGATCCACTAAGAAAGCTTTCAACGGGATTTTTCGAATCAATAGTGACGACTATTAATTTGAGTGTAAAGTGGAAGAAATATGCATTTAATTAAAGACCTAATTAAATGCATCTCATATTCATATACATAGTCTAGTAACTCTTATCTTTTATCTAGGTCATTTGCATAATGACAACAAAATTGAACTTACGTAGCATTTTGGAAACAAATAAGCTAAACAATACCAACTTTATGGACTGGTATAGGAATTTGAGAATCATTCTTAAGAGAAAATTTTGTTCTACGTGCTAGATGCTCCTATTCAACCACCTCTAGCTAAAGATGCTCCTACTATAGAGCATGAAGTCCACAAGAAGCACCAAGAGGGTATTGACATAACATCTTATATCATGCTAGCATCAATGAACACTAAGCTTCAAAAACTGCATGGGCATATAGATGATCATACCATTATCTTTCATCTAAGAGATCTTTTTGATAAGTAAGTTAGGACGGAGGGATATGAGATCTATAAGCAATTATTTCATTAGCAATTATTTCATTCTAAGATAATAAAGAGTACTTCTACGACAACTCATGGACTAAAAATACTGGGATTAAATGAGAAGTTTGGATCATATAGGTTCATAATAGATCACGATTTAAGTATACTCTTAAATCTTTAATCTTTGCCAACTAGTTTTTCACAATTTGTGATGAACTATCAGATGAATAGGATTGAGACCACCATACCTTAGTTGATCAACCTTCATAAGACTGTGGAGTATTCTATGAAGGAGGAAACAATGCAGTTATGTTCGTTGATTCTTCTTCTAAGAAGAAAAATGTTCCCAAAAAAAGAAGAAGAATTTAACTAAGCCAAAAGGTGGTATGGGAAAGATGGAGACAGGTACCAAAGGCCCATTTCATTATTATAGAAAAATAGGCCATTAGAGGCACAACTACAAAAACTATCTGGAGACCGTAAGGGAAATGAATGAGAATGAGAAACTTTTAAGCACTTCTACTTCTACTCTTGGTATGTTTATGATTGACATCAATACTACCTTTAATAAAGAGATATAGGTATCATATATTGGATGTGAATCATATTTGTGCAATAATTTGCAAGGACTAAAGAGTAGTAGGAAGTTAGAGAAATGTGATGTGGACCTACATTCTGCAAATAGAGCAAAAGTTACTGCACTTGTTGTGGGGACTTATCATCTACACTTACCTGCAGGATAAATTCTAAAACTAAAAATTTGCTATTATGTATCAGTTTTACTGAAAAATGTTATATTAGTTGCTTGGATTGATTTATTTGGATTTCATTTGATTTTTAAGAATAAAAGATATATATTGTTTTTAAATCATATCCATTATGGTACAACAACTTTGGTGAATAGTTTGTATTCTCTAGATATGAAAAATTAACTTCTCAATGTAAACAATAACAAATCAAGAAAACATAACACAAACCTATCTTACATATGAAACTGTTGTTTAGGCTATATAAATGAGAATCACATTTCTATGTTACACAAGTTTGGTGACTTAGGATCATTTGATTATGAATCATATGATATATGTGAATAATATTTACTTAGTAAATTAACTAAAACCTCTATTTTCTAAGAAAGAGAAAAGGGCTAAGTAATTATTAAAACTAATATATAGTGATGTAAGTGGACAAAGACGTTGCATACAAGAAAAAGGTTATTAGTACTTCAGAACATTTATTAATAGTTATTCTTGATTTGAGTATTCGTATTTAATGAAATACAAATATAAGGACTTGATAAGTTCAAAGAATTTAGGAATGAATTAGAGAAAGAACTTGGTAAAATTATTAAAACTCTACGATTCGATCAAGAAGATGAATACTTGACCTAAGAGTTTCAAAATTATCTTAGAGATAATGAGATATTATCTTAATAGACTCCATTGCATACACCTCAACATAGTAGTATATCTAAAAGAAAGAATCAAACTGTATTAGATATGGTTCTCACTATAATAGCTTTTGTAGACTTACCAAAATCATCTTGGGGATATGTAATAGAAATTGCTAATTATATTTTAAACACAGTTCCATGAAAGATAGTTGATATCACTCCTTATGAGTTAATTTTTTGTAAAAGACAAAAATTAGTTCACTTGAGAATTTGGGGATGTTCTGCTTATATGAAGAAGACAAAATCAAATAAAATTGAAAATAAGTTTGATATGTTTTTTTTTTTTTTTTGGTTAGATATCTAAAAGAATCTCATGGATATTATTTTTATCTCCTTTATGAAAATAAGGTGTTTGTTTCAAAGCATGCAATTTTCTTATAGAAGGAATTCATGTCTAAATGAGATAGTGGGTGTAAAATTGAACATAGTGAAATTAAAGAAGAACAAACAAAAAATGATTAACCGTTATGACTATGAGATTTGGTAAATGGATTTGAAAATAGATTTTCTTGATGGACATCTAATTGAGGAAATATACATGACACAACCTGAGGATTTTACATCCAAAGAACATACTAAGGTGTGTAAGTTACAAAAGTCTGTTTATGAACTTAAGAAAGCTTTTAGGAGTAGAAATATCCATTTTGATGAAATAATTAGAGAATTTGTTTTTATACAACACACAGAAAAATCTTGTGTGTACAAGAAGGCTAGTGGGAATACAATTATTTTTCTATTGCAATATGTAGATGACATATTGCTAATAGAAAATAATGTCTCTACTCTTCAATCAGTTATGATTTGGTTATCAAAGAAATTCTTCAAGAAAGACCTTGGAGAAATAATTAATATTCTATGAACAAGGATTTATAGAGATAGATCAAAGAGATTGCTTGGTCATTGATAGTCTAGATATATAGCCAAAGTTTAAAGAGGATTAGCATGATTCAATCTAAGAGTGGATTCTTGGTTTAGCATGGTTCAATATTAGAGGGGATTCTTACCCATGACCCATGGGTTACGTATTTCAAAATCTATGTATCCTCAAAGACAAGATGAATGGAATCATATGAGCAGAACACCATATATTTGTACTTAAGAATGACAAAGGATGTATTCTTGGTATATGGAGAAAGTGATTTACAAGTCAAAAGATAGAAAGAGTTCTCACTAGACAAAACACAGCTGATCCATTTACTAAAGCTCTACCCTAGATGAAACATGATAGTCATGTTCAGTAATTTGGTATTAGATACATAAATGATTGGGTCTATGCAAGTGAGAGATTGTTAAAGTTATGCCCTAGAACTAATCAATTTGTACAATGTATTTTGCATATTTATCTAATAAAGGCACACTTTATCATTTAGTTTCTTTGTTTTATATGAGTGTGCATGTAAAATTGATAGATAATGTCCCTAGAACAATGTACAGTATTAAGAAAATCATGATAGATATTATAATATAAGATTCCTACTACATTATGTAGTACTTGTTCTTAAACTATCGCTAGCTATAGTATTAATCAGATAGAACATCATTAATACACCAAGACTAGCACATATTATACTTCTTGATTAGATCAAGTGCTAGTTCTCACATCTGTGAGTATTGTGGTACTCAACATGTGGATGCTTGTTATATAACAAGTTCATTAGATGAACTAGCTATTAGATAATCACATAAATAACTATTTAGTACTAGTGATAGAAACTTATTGTAGCAAATATGTAAGTATATTTAGACTTGAGATCTCCAATGCCCTTTGTTTGCTTAGTATTACACTATGATTCTAATCTTTGGAGTTTTATCAAGGACTGCCAATAGGATGGATATTAGGTAAATGTAAAGTAAACAAAAGTAGCTAAGATAATCAATAAATGATTCATCACTCTTAATAGTAGGGGCTTATATTTCATAGCCACTAGTAGGGATTCATTACTCAAGAAGTACGTACCAAAGCTACTATGTGTTGGAAATAGTTTTAAATGATACACATATTTGATGGTTTGAAAGAAAACAGAGAGCATGCTTGCGGGAACGAAAAAAACAGAGAAAAAAAAAAACGAAGAACAATAGGAGCACAGAAGCATTTAGACCATACTTTTGCATGCCTTAAACCTCTGAGGTTGTGAAAGAACGGATTAAACCACAGGGACAACCTCTTCTTGCCCGCTTGATGAAGCTTCCAATTGAAATCCCGCTAACCTGCTACTCTGCCTCTCTTGCATGAATGCCAAGCTTTCCGGATCACGAAATATTCCACTGCCTCAATCCTTGTTGGTGAAACAAAGGGTGAGGATGAGTGGTCTCAATGTTCTTGATTCCTTTTGCTATTGATTAGCAAAACACCAAGAACAAGACAAGAGAAAAGAGACTCATGAGAGATAGAGTCACGCGAGAGAGAGAAAAGCTTAGGAGAATCAGGGTTTTTTTTCCTCCAAGAGGCGTGAGTTGATGTTGGCCAAAACTAGGTCTCTAATCTTTGATAACAATATCCCCCGGGATTTGATATTCCAAACACTCGGATGTTATCAACAGAGTAAGTTTGGATTAACCCTAAACTCTTCTGAACCTTATCTGGAAGAAATCCCATGGTCCAAGCTATTGGGCCAAAATAATATTTATTATTTTTCTGGGACCCAAAAAGCCCAAAATAATAAACATTAATTATTTATTTCCGGGGCATGTAGAAATAACCCAATAAATAATTAATGAGCCCAAATGAACAAAAATAATTAAACTTTAATTATTTATTTCTTAGGCTTATATAAATGACCCAATAAATAATTAAGAATTAATTATTTCCCTCTAGTTTAATCCCAGGTTCATTTTCTAATTATTCAAACTGGACTTAAGCCCTAAATAATTAATTAACCAATTAAACTAGATAATAAATTTCTCTCAATTTATTTTTATTCCAATCCAATAACAAATTGGACTTCCTAAATAAAATAAAATCCTCTTTAACTAAGACCAATTTTTCGACCCAAAATTAATTAGGACTTACGGGCTATTCTGAGAAACAAAAAGACACATCACATTGGCTACTAAAATGACCAAAATACCCCTGCTATATAAATAAATGTATTTTGCATTTTAAATGTTTCCTAATATCACCATAAGAAAATATTGAGCCCAAGGACAATACTGCATTTGCAAAGTCTCCAACCTACAGGTGAAATGACTAAAATATCCCTCTACACATCGTCGTACATTTAGAGAGGAAAAAGTGTACTAACACTTCTCTAAATGACATCTACCTTCCTTACCCTTCTAGTCTAATAATCCACGACTTTCTGGAGTGTTTCCGCTTTCTAAGGGAGCTACCCTAAAGCAAACATCCAAGTCATGTTTCCCAGGGCCCTGCACATTTTAGATCATACAGACAACCACAAGAGGTGATATTGTGTAGAAACTACTTTGTATCAATTTGTCTTAACTAACGAGTTACATATACCCAATATGCAAGTATATTGGTTCTACGATAAAACCTCAACTATAGCATATCAAAGTATTTCTTCTAGCTTTGTTAGACCACCAACTCATACTCAAGTCATAGAGTACTTGTCCATGCTGTAGCAGTAGTAGTCTAGGTTTCCACTATATAGTATTTTCAGAAACCACTACTACAGGTCCTGTTCTACGTATTCGAAATATGCTTATGTCATGAAGTGAGTAGACTACTCACTGGCTAAAGGTAGGCCATTCCCCATTTGGAATTCATAACATAATAACCTAAACATGATGAGATTGCCATTCTCATCAATAGGTTAAGAACAAATGTTTATGTGTTTAAATAACCTATGATCCATACTTTATTGTAAAAGACCACCATTCACATAGATCATTTATTTAAACACAATGGGTTTTTTCCAAATGAAATTATGCACAAATAAAAAGTAAATTCACAAATGATTTCTGAAAATAAATTATTTTATTAAAATATTCGATATTTACATCAGAAAACTAGTCTAAGAGGGCATACTTTCTAACAATCTCCCACTTGCACTCTAAGACTAGGTAAGTCCATAAGTGTCCACCCTATGGCATCTCTAAGTATCTCCTGAAGACTCTCTTAGCCAAAGGCTTGGTGAATGGATCTGCTAAATAGTTTTCTGAGGCAATCTGTTCTACCACGACTTCCCGTCTCTAGATGAAATCCCGGATCAAGTGGTACTTCCTCTTGATGTGCTTCCCCTTCTTGTGGTTCCGAGGTTCTTTGGATTGCGATACTGCTCCAATGTTGTCACAATACATTACAATCGGCATGTCCATATGTGGTACGACTCCAAGTTCTGAAAGGAACTTCCGGAGGCAGACTGCTTCCTTAGATGCCTCCGAAGCTGCTACATACTCATCTTCCATAGTTGAGTTAACAATGCAAGATTGCTTGATACTCCTCCAGATAAGGTGAAGACATATCCACTAGTAGATTTTCTCTCATCCTTATCCGCCTGGAAGTCAGAGTCTATGTATCCCATAGGAACCAAAACATCAGTCCTGTATACTAGCATATAATCTCTCGTTCCCTTGAAGTACTTGAGAATATACTTTACAGCTTGCTAATGAACCTCCCCAGGGATTGACTAATATCTATTAACTACGCCTACGACAAAGCAAATATCTGACCTAGTACATAGCATGGTGTACATGAGACTTCCCATAGCCAAAGCATAGGTAATCCTACTCATTCTTCCTTTTCTTCTTGAGACTTATGATAGTCCCTTGAAGAAAATGATAACCCATGTCTGCAAGGGATTAGAGCTCCCTTACACGAGTTCATGCTATACTTGGCCATCATTTTATCAATATATGCCACTTGGGATAATCCTAACATTCTCTGCTTCCTATTTCTAAAAAGTCTAATCCTAAGAATGTAGCTGGCTTTGCCTAAGTCCTTCATACTGAATTGACTAGACATCCAAACCTTTGTAGATGACAATGACCATACATTATTTCCAATTAGTAGAATGTCATCCACAAACAAGACAAAAAAATCATATTAATGCCTTCAAGTTTCCTGTACACGCATAGTTCATCCTTGTTTTGAATGAAACCATAAGAATTTACAGTTAAGTCAAAATGAATGTTCCATGCTCTTGATGCCTACTTAAGTCTATAAATGGACTTCTTAAGCTTGCAAACCATATGTTCTTAGCTTTCAGCAATAAAGCCTTCCGGTTGGGACATATAGATGTCTTCGCTAAGATGGCCATTTAAAAATGCCATCTTGACATCTATTTGCCATATCTCGTAGTCATAATGACATGCGATGGCAAGGAGGATACAGATGGATTTAAGTAGGGCTACCAGGGAAAAGGTTTCCTCACAATCAATCCCTTCTTTCTGAGTATATCCTTTCACCATAAGCCTAGCTTTGAAGGTTTCTACCTTCCTATCCGCTCCCCTCTTTCTCTTGTACACCCACTTACACCCAATGGATTTTATCTCTTCAGGTAAAGCTACAAGATCCAAAACCTTATTGAAGTACATAGACTCAATCTCGACTTTCATTGCTTCATGCCATAGATTTGTATCGGCATCAACAATAGCCTCCTCGTATCTAATGGGGTCTTGTTCCTGATGGTCGGAGACCAGCTCAAATGCTTCTCCAGTCCATCTCTCCAGAACCCTAGACACTCTCCCACTACGACGAGGCTCCATTTGTACAGGCTCTTGAGGTTGTGCCTCTTCTAATTCCATAACCGGGTTAGAAGAAGTTGATTCCATAGATAACCTCTCCTCAAGTTCCAACCTAGTTGAACCTTTCATGGAAGTACTTTAATCATCTTCTAAGTATCTAGCTTTGGTACTAATTAGTACTTTTTGCTCCTTAAGATGATAAAAGTAACCACCCTTTATCCCTTTAGGATAGCCAACAAAATAACATAATTTTAATCTTGGTTCCAACTTATCTTCCTTGACCAGTACATAAGTTGGACAACCCCATATCCTGAGATAATTTAGACTCGGCTTATGCCCAATCCACATCTCATAGGGAGTCCTAGGTACTGACTTGGAAGGCACTAAGTTCAGAATGTATGTCACTGTTTCCAAGGCATATCCCCAAAAAGACACTGGAAGAGTAGCATGTGACATCATGCTTCGGACTATTTCCATCAATATCCTGTTCCTTCTCTCAGCTACTCCGTTCTATTGAGGTGTCCCTGGCGTAGAGAGTTGGGATACTATCCCATGATGTACCATGTAGTCCTTGAATTCACCCAGGAGGTACTCTCCACCACGATCTGATCGTAAAGTCTTGATCAATTTACCTGTTTGACACTCCACTTTAGCCTTAAACTTATTGAATTTATCAAAAAAGTCAGACTTGCACCTCATTAGGCAAATATAACCAAACATTGTACAATTATCCATGAAAGTGATGAAGTACTCAAAACCTCCTCTAGTTGGTGTAGACAAGGGACCACATACATCAGTGTGAACAAGACTTAATATTTTCCTGGCTCTATCCGCCTTCGGTGTAAATTACCTTTTGGTCATCTTTCCCATCAGGTTGGATTCACACTGAGGCCAATTTTTCAATCTTAATGAGCCTACAGGCCCATCATGAATTAGCATCTGAATCCTAGTTAAGTTGATATGACCCAACCTTAGATGCCAAATGTATGAGTTATTGACATTGGTCTTTTTCTTCTTAGTTAAAGGTTCAGATTGAGCATTATTTGATTGATTGTTAATAAGGTTTAAGAAGAATAAATTTTCATACATGTGCCCAATACATAAAATTTCTTCATTTCTACTAATAGAAATACCAGAATGGAAAGAGACAGAATATCCTTAATTTATTAGTTTTGAAACTGAAATCAAATTCTGACGAAACCCAGGTACATATAAAATATCTTTTAAAACCACTATTCTATTACAATAAAAAATAAGATCCAGCTCTCCCACTACAAAGGCCCAGACTTGTGCTCCATTTCCCACGCGTAGCCAATGTTTACCCTTCTTGAGTCTTCTAATCTTTTTAAATCCCTACAAGGAGTTATAGATATGATCAGTGGCTCCTGAATCAACAATCTAAGTGGAAGTTGATCCAACCATTGATATAGACTCTAGATAGAAAACATTACCCATATGGTTTTTCTTGGATTGAAGAACTGGACACTCATTTTTCCAGTGTCCCTTCTTTCCACATTTGAAGCACTTGTCATTTGGTTTGTCATTGGGCAAGGTCTTGGGCTAGGCTGTTGTGTTTCCCTTCTTCCTTTTGAACTTTCTAGGCTTAGGCCTAGTTCTTGAGGAAGAAGCCTTAGAAATCATGGCCTTTGATTGAGGCTTCATGACCTTCTCTGCCATTTAGATTGTTTATATTGTAATTCAACTTGAACTGAGTAAAAGAACTCGGTAGAGACTCGAGAACCATATCCACTTTAGCTCTCGGGGTCAATGACAGCCCCTAAGATTTCTACTTCCTCAAAAGCAGCAATCATCTTGAGTATATGCTCTCTAACTGATGCTCCCTCAGCTATCTTAGTGTTGATTATTGTTCGAAGAGCTTCCTGCCTTGCGAGCCAGCTCTTATCTGCGAACATAGTGGCCAATAACTGACTAATGTCATACACAGAAACTATTTGCTCGTATTTTGACTGGAGCACATTAGACATGGAGGCTAACATATAACAATGTGCCATTTCATTAGCCTTTTTCCACGCCTTCTCAGCCGCTTGCTCTTCGGCGGTGGAACCTTCCCTAATCACGGGGCTGGTTTCGTAAAGGATATACTTATATTCCTCACCTGTGAGTATTATGTCCATGTTCCTCTTTCAGTCCACATAGTTTGGTCCCGTTAGCTTATTCTCCCTGTGAATATCGACCAATGGACCAAAAGAACCTCACACCATTTCTGAAAAATCAAAAAATAAAAGAAAAAGATTTAGTTTGTGAAAACAAAACAAATATGTGCACTTTATCCTCATTATCAAAATTGATAATAATCAATTTGGCTCTTAGGAAAACTGACATAGCTTCTTGGGAAGATTAATGGTTTATTAAGCTATGTGTGTTAACCACCACAAATTAACTTCCCTTATTGGTAATGATTTAGAAGATAACTCCATCGAGGGGATGGCCGTTTCCTCTCATTTCCTATGGACATACCTCGCACTATAACCTCCAACGAGGGGTTGGCCGATCATAGTACATGTCCTAAGTTATTAATTACATCCATCCATTAGATCTAGATCCTTGTAGTATTCCCATCCTATACGGGTTCACTTCCAGGGTAACGCGAAGGGACCCACGATCTCTAATAAGGATCGTGATGGAAGCCGTGGGTCCGTTGGAACTCCTCTCCCACTTAGTCTTTTAAAATAAAGGTTTTCTAAAAAATATCATCTTGAAAATTTCAATTAAGTTTTTCCTTAACTCAAAAATAAAATATCTAAATCCATTAAAATCTCTATTTCAAGGTTTATATCATTTGAGAGATTTTTCCATGGACTAATTTTATTTAAGTTAAAAACTTAATGATTTCAAAAATTTTCCAATTAAAACTTTCTAGAGACTTTGGTCTCAAGTTTATTTGACAAAAGAATTTATCTTGTGCAAAATAAAATATAATGGCTTTCTATTTTAACTTACAAAAATATCTAAATCCAAAATATTTTCGATGTCAAGGATTAAATCCTTTGAGAAAATATCTAAGGATTAATTTTTGTTCAAATTAAAATAACCATTTAATTTTCAAAGAAAAATGTTTTTCTTGTCAAAAGATGTTCCTAAAGACTTTGATCTTTGAGAAAATGCGCACATAGGTACAAAAAAAAAAAAAAAAAAGCACGCTAGAAAACAGTAGACGTTTTCATGCTTTTTTATTTTTAAACATAACTACCAAAATAATAGCATTAAACACATTAATTAATTAATTATTAGTCTTGTTTAATACTAAAATCCCTTACTAATATTTTCACGCGAATATATTCCAAGAATATTGACTATTGCAAAAATATTAACTTTTCCTGGTATGGGACCCAAAACGGGAGAAAAAAACAAAAGAAAATTGCAAAAAAAAAAAAAAAAACTGTCAGTCCATGTACACCAAGCCGCACTGGATGGGCAACCTTTTGCTCTGCAGTCCACCAAGAGCTCGATGCACTAGCCGCACTAGATCGCTCGCCTGATGGACTACCCAAGCACGCAACCCGCTCCAGCGCTCCACCCGCATGTGTATCCGATTTGCTCCATTTGAACCGCATGCTGCACCGAAAGCAATTGCAATTTGCATGCAATTACAAATTACACGGTGGCTTCGAGCCGATCCCATGCCCAGCTAGCCTCTGTGGCTTCAGACACAAAACAATGTTGGCGGCTCGGCTCCGGCTCGGCTCTGACGGTGGCTTAGGAACAGTGATCTTCTTCTTCATTTTTTTTGCGCACAAATTTCTTTTTCTCCGTTCTGGTTTTTTTGCTCTCTTCTCCAGTGGCTTCTTGGACGTTTTGCTTTACAAAAAAAAAACATCCAAACCAAAACACACCTGCCTATACCCTTCCAAATTGGGTTTATATGGTTGTTCTATGAAAACATAAAATTTTTACAGTAAGCCTATGCTTCCACTGTGAAGCTTAGAAGAATACCTATACCATACCAAAACAACGAAGGATCACGGCTTAAGCACCAAACAATGGTCTTCTCCATTTTTATTAACTAACATGCACCCTAACTTGATCAAAACACATGCTCTGATACCACTTTGATGGTTTGAAAGAAAATAGAGAGCATGCTCGTGGGAAAGAAAAAAAAAGACAAAAAAATCGAAGAACAATAGTAGCACGGAAGCATTTAGACCATACCTTTGCATGCCTTAAACCACTTAGGTTCTGAAAGAACGGATTGAACTATAGGGACAACCTCTTCTTGCCTACTTGAGGAAGCTTTAGGTTGAAATCCCACTAACCTCCTACTCCGCCTCTCTTGCATGAACGGAAATCTTTCCAGATCACGGAATATTCCACCGCCTCAATCCTTGTTGGTGAAACAAAGGGCGAGGAGAAGTGGTCTCAATGTTCTTGATTCCTTTTGCTGTTGATTAGCAAAACACCAAGAACAAGACAAGAGTAAAAAGACTCACGAGAAAGAGAGTCATGTGAGAGAGAGAAAAGCTTAGGAAAATTAGGGGTTTTTTTCCTCCAAGAAGCGTGAGTTCTTGTTGGCCAAAACTAGGTCTCTAATCTCTGATAACAATATCCCCCAGGATTTGATATTTCAAACACCCGGATGTTATCAATAGAGTATATTTGGCTTAACCCTAAACTCTTCTAAATCATATCTGGAAGAAACCTTGTGGTCCAAGCTATTGGGCAAAATAATATTTATTATTTTTCTTGGACCCAAAAAGCTCAAAATAATAAACATTAATTTTTATTTCCTGGGTTTGTAGAAATAACCCAATAAATAATTAATGAGCCCAAATGAACCAAACATAATTAAACTTTAATTATTTATTTCTTGGGCTGATATAAATGACCCAATAAATAATTAAGCATTAATTATTTTCCTTTAGTTTAAGCCCATGTTAATTTTCTAATTATTCAAATTGGACCTAGGCCCTGAATAATTAATTAACTAATTAAACCATATAATAAATTTCTCTCAATTTATTTTTATTCCAGTCCAATAATAAATTAGACTTCTTGAATAAAATAAAATCCTCTTTAACTGAGACTAATTCCTCAAATCAAAATTAATTAGGACTTACGGGCAACTCTGAGGACCAAAAAGACACATCGCCTTGGCTACTAAAATGACCAAAATACCCATGCTATATAAATAGTTGTATTTTGCATTTTAAATATTTTTTAATATCGCCATAAGAAAATATTGACCCCAAGGACTGTGCTATATTAGCAATGTCTTCGACCTATAGGTGAAATGACTAAAATACCCCTCTACACATCTCGTACATTTAGAGAGGAAAAAGTATACTAACACCTCTCTAAATAACATCTACCATCCTTAGACTTCTAGTCCAATAATCCACGACTTTCTGGAGTGTTTTCGCTTTTCAAGGGAGCTACCCTCAAGTAAACATCCAAGTCATGATTCTTAGGGCCCTGCACATTTTAGATCATACAGACAACCACAAGGGGCGATATTATGTACAAACTATCTTGTATAAGTCTGTCTTAACTAACTAGTTACATATACCCAATATGCAAGTACATTGGTTCTACGACAGAACCTCAACTATAGCATATCAAAGTATATGCTTGCAATTTCATCAAACCACCAACTCATACTCAAGTCGTAGAGTATTAGTCCACGTTGTAGTAGTAGTAGTCTAGGTTTCTACAATATAATACTTTCAAAAACCACTACTACAGGTCATGTTCTATGTATTCAAAATACGCTAATGTCATGAAGTGAGTAGACTACTCACTGCCTAAAGGTAAGCCATTCCCCATTTGGAATTCATAACATAATAACCTAAACATGATGAGATTCTTATTCTCATCAAT
This sequence comes from Voacanga thouarsii, assembly GCA_026120185.1. Classification (NCBI taxonomy): domain Eukaryota; kingdom Viridiplantae; phylum Streptophyta; class Magnoliopsida; order Gentianales; family Apocynaceae; genus Voacanga; species Voacanga thouarsii. Next base: position 2,235,919 of record JANUWF010002207.1, read on the forward strand.
AGGTTAAGAACAAATGTTTATGTGTTTAAATAACCCGTGATTCTTACTTTACTGTGAAAAACTACCATTCACATGGATCACGTATTTAAACACAATAGGTCTTTTCCAAATGAAATTGTGCACAAATAAAAAGTAAATATACAAACGATTTCTGAAAATAAATTCTTTTATTAAAATATTAGACATTTACATCAGAAAACTAATCTAAAAGGGCATACTTTCCAACAATATTGAGTAATGGTTTCTGGAACAAGTACTAATAAATTTAGACTAGAATTAATTATATTCTAGAGGGTATTAGCACTAATCCATACTCTAAATAGGCTGCGATATAGTATGATGTATATATTTTAATGTAATTATAATGTTGCTATTAAATGGTTTATGTCAAGCCACTTGAATATCTAGATTTTTGGGTGGTCAGGATTCGTTGATAGATGGCACTCTTGATCTGCTAAAGATGAATTTATTAATTGCAGAATGAATAAATTAATCCTAATTAGAATTAATAAGTTAATTCTAATTATTAAGGATTATTAATTTTATAGTCATTAGAATTAATTCTTATTTTGCAACCAATAGATCAAAAAACCTAATAAGTCACACATAATAGAGGAATTGTACTCAAGATATTAAATGACAATATTATAAGGTTAATTTGTGAAAAAAAATAATAATATTATAGGCTAATTATGAAGTGGTTATAATTATTGGGGTCGAAATTACAATTATTAAGCTTATGTGGTTGAATAATAAAGTTGTTATAATTCGTAGGCCTAATCGTAAATTTTGAAACTCAAGCCCATAATTATGAAGGACTTCTATTATTATTTCCTAAAGGGTTTAGGGAACATGTGCATATATATAAGGTTATGCTCTATGAAGGAAAAAAAAGTTAACACGTTTTTTCTTCACGAAAAATTAGTTGCCTTTTTTCTATAATTCTTCTCCATGTTGAACCCAAGTGCCACCATAACAACCCACTAGCACCGGTTCTTGGCACTTGATTTAAATTTTTTTTTCATGTGGATACGATTAGAGAAATTCCTATTTTTAAAATTTTAGTGGCACAAAGCTTGGAGAATTTCCGAAGCAATTTCGTGAGAGGAAAAATTTTAAAAGTTGTGTTCCTCAAGTAAAGGAAATTTTCTTCTCTCCATTGACCTTTTTAATTTTATGTGAGTGATCTTGTTGCTTGGATTTTGTTTTAATTTCCGCTGCACATTATTTGATATTGCATGATCGAAATCTAATAGTTTAGAGTCTCTCTCTTTTAGTTTTTTGCTGTTCTTTTATCGTTATCATTGTGCGCTAGTATCACAGGGCTTGCCTATGCTTTTCCACTTCTCAATATGCTGTCCTTTATAGATTCTTGTGAAGCATATTCTTCAAGAGTCCTTGCAAGTTGCACAATCTCATCCCCTAGATCATAGATTAACACTTCCTGATGCCTTAGTAGTGCTTCTACTGCCTCAAAATATGAAATGGTTGACGTGGCAAATTGCTCGAGAAGAGGCTCAAGTAATGACTTGCTATGAGAAATGGGATGAGATTCGTTAAGTGAAGTGGATGCTTGAAGACTATGAAGTGAGCTTAATTGACCAACCATATCCATATTAGACTCATAATCTTGCTTATGAACTCCATATATATCATTGATCAAATCATTATAATAGTCCTCTTGAGTTTTGTCCTGCAATGGTAATATACCTTTGCATGAATCATTATCCATAGCAATACGCAAATGAACCTTGCAATCCAAAATCAAACCAAAATCAGTGAAAAGTAAAAATTCTGCAATCTACAAAAATGAACAAATTCAAGCATAGCTCCTAGAAAACTTGAAAAGATCAATCCATAGATCAAAACCATACACCATAGACCATATATAGTTATCCAATTCGAAAATCCCACTTTCAAGAATAATAAAAATTATCTTCATAATACCAATCATCTCTATGCTCCACACAAGCATTTCATTACGATGAAATATAGCCAAATTTTTTAATCCAACTAATTTTCCATAATCACCCTCAATCATGCGAAGAATATGTTATAAATAAATCAATATATCAATAAAATCACTTAAAGTCCAAAAGAATAAATTTTACACAAAAAATAATCATAGAATTCCCATGTATAATTTTGGCCAAAATAAATAAAATCACAACAAACATAACAACTATTCACAATCAAGATAGTACTATATACAGATATAGACATAATTACAATGCTAAATCAACAAGAATCAAGGTTTTTAGATGGTTGCCATAAAGAATTCCCCAGTAATGGTGCTAAAAAATTGATGGGTGCATGCAAGTATATGGAAAAAAAATTAAATAATGCCCCACAATCATACAAGTTTTATAAATTAAAATGCCAGTTAGTTCACACAGCACAAATATATAGGTAAGGGCACCTTAGGGAATGTGGCAATTACTCTTACTTCCTTATTTTTTCATTGTTTAGCCAAAATAAATATGTGAAGTGAAAGTAATTCACTACTAGAAAATTTTGATTACCAACAGACAAATTTTGTTGGAAATTATCCAATATCAGTTGGTAATATTAGATTACCAACAGATTCCCAACAGAATTTGGTCCGTTAGAAAAATGCTTATTGGAAATTATTACCAAAAATATTTTTCCAATTCGGTTGGTAGTTGCCAACAAATTTCATAGTTAGTAATATTAAATTTCAATTGATAATATTTTTTTTTTTTTTGGAGTTAAGTATTTTCTACTTGTAATTTTTTAAGTTGCCAACAAACTGACTAGTTAGTTGGTAAAGTAGTTGGCAATTTTTCAATTGATTCATTTGTTGGTAATTTAGTTGATATATTTTTCCAATTAATTATTTAGTTGGTAATTTTTAGACAAATTCTTAGTTGGCATGTATAACAACCCCACTACCTATGTACCCAAAAAGGGCGAGAATGTTGCCCCGTCCAATGGACCAGGGGTCTTTATAAAGAAGTAAAAAGAATTTTGAAAAAAATCCTTCAACATATTACAATTGAAATGATAAAACTTATACAAGCCTTAAAGGAATAACAATCAAATCATCATTCCAAAAGAAAATACAAAAATAGAAATATCAATCTTCAATCTCTAGTAGTGCTCAACCTTATCAAACTTAGTATCTCCTGAAAATAGGATACAAATGTATGATAATTATAGCCTAATAAGTCCTATGTGTGTTCTTCGTTGATTTAAAAGAGATTTCATGTATGCACTTTGAAATGTAACATAAAAGTTGATTGCACGTCAAACACATTTCATATATAACACTGAGTGGTGTTTAGCACATTTACTCGAGAAATCACAATTGTACAATTAATAAAAGAAACCACTCAAAATGGTGAACTATGAAAGCTTACATCATAGCCTTTGCCATAAAACTTTGCGTCACGACAAACACTGTAAAACCCTATATCACAGTGTAGTAGGTGATCAACCCACTGGATATGATACTCCTTTGTCTTTTATCCCAACTTACTGGTTGTCCACTCCTAGATGATAGTTTACTTAGACTGAGCTGCTAGCTCAAACTAGCCTGACTTATTAGAAATGTCGCCTCTTCTAGGAAGGGTTCATATCTTAGTGTTGACCTCCTACAGAAAGACTCACCCTAACTATTAGAGGCTAGTCCTAATGGCCTACTGTAACACTCCACTATCTATGCCCCATTAGGGCTGCAGATGTCACTCCGTCCACAGGACAAGGGGTCTTTATAACGAGGACACACATAATAAAATAAAAGAAATAGTTCAAAATTTAAGTTATTACAACCCAGTAATACATGAACAAATTCAAAAATAAATGTCTGCTACTATCTCTCAAAAGCAATACATAGGAAAAATAATAGAGAGTCTTCAAGATATAGGCAACATTCCAGCTAATGACCTTCATAGCAGGATTGACCTGAAAACATGGTATAAAAGGTGGTGAGATAACACTCTTATTAAGCCTGTGTGTGCATTGAGTGTTTCAAGTAAAACTATTCATGTATGCAAGTTGTAAAAGATTCATAAAATAAAGTGCTGACAAGCATTAAATAAATGTCATAAATGAAGAGTGGTGGTTTGCTTTCCAAAACATACATGTGCACAATAAATACAACCACTCAAAAGAGGTAGCCATGGCACCACACTTTGTGCACCATGACAATATAATGATCAAAATGCCACACGTTGAGCATACTGACACAAGGTAGGTGTATGGCCTACCGGGTGAGATACTCATCCATCTCTACACCCAAACTTATCGGTTGTTGACTCTGGAAACACATAGTCCACTTGACTGAACTTAGTAGCTGGGACCGGTATGACTTATAGGACTGGCATCCTATCCTGGAAAGACTTACCTCCCAGAGGTGGCCACCTACTAAGGGACTTACCCTAACCCTTCAAAGACTAGTTCTAGTAGTCTACCCTTATTGAGTACTCAACGTTGTTTAACCCACTTGGGAGAAAAAGATCATACAACAATGTACTTGAAAATAGCAATTATAGTTTCTAAACCTCTTGCCGAGTTGGTTTTTTGAAAAGTTTAGCGTTTTGAGTATAATCGTTTACTTAGTTTTAAATAGCTTGCTTGATTGAAAGAAAAGGAAAATTGTCCATAATTGCTTTACAGTACAAATTCTCATGTACAATGAGTTGGCTTGTCACATTAACTTTGGTCTTCAAATGACTCTATGCAGGAACTTACCAGATCCTTTGCTCTTCTTGAATTAAAAAATCTTCCAAGGTTAACCTAACCCCGCCTGGGGTAAACACAAGGTGTAAGATATCATTCGGACCATATCTACCTTACATAAATAATTCCTCATTCAACTTGTTACAACCTTAACTAACCATGACCATAATATCCTAGGCTCTAATACTAGTTAATAAAGTATTTTATAAAATAAATCTAGCTTGATGAGTTAAAATAACTAGGGGTTCTAAAATAAATACTAATAAGTTATAGTTTCAAATAATAAATTATAAGTATTATCACTAATAAATAAACTAGTGTTAAATATTGAATAATATTAAGTCTTAAATAATATTGGTAAATGGTAATATATAAATAGTACTATTATTAGAAATAATAAATTACACTATAATTTTTAATTAATAATTAATAGATAATAAATAATAAAAAAACATTATTAATAAATGAATTATACTTAATTTTTAATTAATAAATAATAAATTAATTTTAATATAAATAATATTTATGGATATAGGTAAAAGTTTTAGTAAAGCTAATTAATATGGTCTAAGAGGCCATTTGACACTAATTAATTCTAATATTTATTATTATTATTATTATTATTATTATTATTATATATTAAAAGATATTATTTATTTGACTAATAAAATATTAATATTTTAATTAATTCCTTATTTCCAAACCATCCTAGTGATTTCAAATTTTGTAGAGAAAATATAATAATAATTCTAATTAAAGTAATAAAATTTGTTAAAAAAAATAATTTTAGAATTAACAAAGAAAATAATCTTTTACTATAATTTCCTATTATTAGAAAAGTTCCACGAACACATTACCAAAGATTAAATAATATGCTAATTCATTCATGAATATACTTGAATCAACACATACTAACATATGGCCAATCTCCTACTAGCCATAATCATCATCCATGGCTTTATTGAAAATTAAGAACATAAAAGCCTAATCAACATTGGTGTCATAACATCTACCATGCATCAAAACATTCTATAATCCATCTAATCATGATGAGCATACATTGATTCAAAAGAAAAATCCATAAGGCTTAATCATACATTCCACCTCTCATGTCTTAACTCCATCCCCCACATACATATACTCAACCCCCATTTTATTAAATCATCCTATCAACACCTAAGAGATACGAATCCAGAATTTAAAAGGAAGATTAAAGAAGAAATACTTGATAGATGATCACTTGACAAAGATTCCCTTGATTAGCGAAGGTCCACCTGAGCTTGAGAGCTTTTAGTGGTCTGCAAAATAGCCATGGTTGATCATCATCATTTCGGCCGAGAGAGAGAGAGAGAGAGAGAGAGAGAGGGGGAGAGAGAGAGAGATGAATGGCATTAGAATAGAATATTAGAAGTTCAGTAGAAGAGAAAGAATAAGGAGGTTGTTCTTATTTTACCTTTTGGTGTTCTTGGAACCTTCAACAAAAAAGTTGGTTTTGATCCGTTTGAAAATTCTGGTTTGCGTGGTTTCATATTAGAAAGGCTAGAAATGAAGACGATAGATTAAATATGGATGATCTAGAGTGTTTGGGAGTGATTGGAGATGTTTAGGATAGGTTTAGGCTTAAATATGTGAAGTGTGTATTCTTGGTGTTCTTGAGAGAGTTTGAGAGAAAATGGCTTGAGAATTGCAAGAAATGTTGTTGGCCGAATGGCCTAGTGTAGATAGGAGTTTTGTTTTAGCAAGAAGGAGAGAGAAGTGTTTAGTTTTTTGAAATTCAAATGGAGGAAAATGAGGAGTTGTTTGAGGTAGAGGATTAGTTAATGGAGGTTGTTCATGGAAGGTCTCTTGTTCTTTATTGGTGTAAGACTGAACAAACTAGGCTTAATGCAAAGAATGGAGGTTTGTTCAGTTCATAAGGCTGGCTGAAAATTGGTCTATAATGGTAGAGAAATTCTGGTTTGATCACTTGCAACAAGAGTGTTTTAATGGAGCAAAAAAATCTAGAATTAGTTTGAAGTTCAAACCTTCAACCTTACATGAAATGACCATTTTTCTGGCAGCAATTGGGCAAGAAGGTAGGCTGAAACATTCAAAAACAACCTTGTAAAAATTCTGGAAAAGTTTCTAGATTTTCCTTTATCAAAACATGAACAAGATGAAGGTAGAATTTGAAGTTATAGCTATGGTGATTTATTTTCCTTGGAAACCCTTCCTAACTCTTTTCCCTATTTTCAGCCATTCCCTATCCCGCAAGAGATGATTTTTAAATTTCAAGGCTAGGAGTTTATCACAGAATTTTTGGATTTAAAAAGAATGGATCAATAGATTAAGGATAGTTTAAATTATAAAGATGTTAGGACAAGGATAGAGAAATTAAAGGGGACAAGTATTCCTCTAGAATTCTTTTTAGGACATGATCACATTCTCAAGACATTATCTTTATGTCTCCCTTAAGACAACATTCCTATCTTTAAGGAATGTAAGAAAATTGAAAATTCAAACATAGTAAAGATAATCATGAATAAAACTTAAGTGATAGGATTTGAACTCAAGATCTTATAAATTAAATCACAAAGCTGTAACCACTTAACCACACCAACTCTTATTCTTATTTTCTCACCCAAATATTCTTCTTACCTAAACCTCAAGCCATCTTCCTATTTTGACCTCAAGCAAAATTACCTTTTTACCTTTCCAACCCAACAAGCATAAATAAGCCTCTTAACCTATAAACCATAATTCTATGACACATAAAATCATTAAAAAAAGTATATTTTTATGTAGAATGACATGATATGCATCACATCCCCCTTACTCTAAGATTGGCTTTAGATGGGGTTTCACACCTACTCTTATTGAGTACACAATGTTTAGTATTTCATTGGAGAATCAATCTCAATATAACCATTTTCAAACTCCTTAGTCTTGCAAGCTTAGTTTGAAAATTGTTTACCTAAAACAGTTTTATAAATAAAAGGGAGTATTTTATAAAATCCTTGTTTGAATGCAACATTTTGGTAAGAAATATTTTAAGCCTGCATCTCATGTATTCACATCATTCATTCAATCAATAGTTTATAACTAACTTGCAATTCAGAGCTTTAATTTATAAAACACGATGCAAGGAGTTACTTTTAGTAGTTCAGACCAAAATGAAATATTGACTATCTTGATCTCTCACTTCAAATATTTCCATTTGTCTAATGTTATATAATAAACCATGGTAATATCTTATCCTAACACTTGGTTCAATCAAAATTAGTCAAGTCAACCATATCTAAGACTTTATCAAGCAATCATATGTTTAACTGTCTCAATTGTCCATAACATTCTCAAATAATAGCCATAGTTCTCAAATTGTCCCAAATATTCATATGACCAAGTTTATATAAATCAATCTAATCATCAAAGAATCCTAAACCAATCATGTGACCAAATCATGGCATAAAATTCCTTCAATCACTTCCTCTTACCCATAAATCTACAATTTCACCTTTAACATGTAAAGATTAAATGATTAAATAGTACAAATCCTCTATGGTCATGTAATTTATAAGATATGCTTATCAAAATCAAGAGATTATATCTCAACTAACACATTCTCTAATTAAATTGAGCCAACTAAATAAATCAAATACTTTATGATAGGCTTTGAGATTAGGGGGAAGAAAATGACTTGCTTAGATCAGCTAGTCTTTTCATGTGACTGCAAGAGAAAAGGGAAGAAATCAATCCCTTTGTTTTGGTTAATAGAGAAAATGAAGAAAGGAGAGAGAAAAGTGAAAGAAGTCTCTATACTGAAGAGATCCTAGCTAGTCCGAGGGGTAGAGAGATTGTTTATATGAAAAACGAAACAACTATAAATAGTTTTAGAGTGCTTTGAGGTTTTTCGAGAAACTAAACTGTCTACTTGGTATCTTATTTTGTCTGGTGTGAGTGAAGGCTGAGAAAGGCTTTAGAAATGTTAGAAGGGCGATGCTTTGTTTTTGGGTGTTGATGGTGTTTATATGATAGTTTGCAATGTGGTTGAATGAATGAATGCAAGATTATACAACTTCTTGTGCCCAGCTTTAGTGCAAATGCTGTGCATTTTGGTATTATTTTTTATGTCTCAGTTGTGGGAGTTTGGGAGAAGCCGAAAGTTTGTTGTAGAAATATTTTAAAGTTTCAGCTATGCATGTGTGGAATAACTAAAAATACTAGCATTTGGTGCCTTGGAGATGTAGTTTTGGTAGATGAAAATCCTTTCCAAGGAGAAATGATAAAATATTAGAGTTTTGGTTGGATAGAAAGTCTACCTTTTCCTATTTTGTGTTTCGACCAACTATGGTAGAGAAAAAGGAATTTTCCAGCTTGATGGCAGCTTGTTGACCGGTTGATCTTAAGAGAAAAATATGTAAGGTGACCAAAATCTTGATAGGAGAATATGAGGTTAAGCTGAAGGACAAATTCTAGTTGGCTAAGAGGTAAACATGCAGAATATTTTGATAAGATTTTTCAACTTATCTCCAAGAATTTGAGTCCAGCTTAAATAGCTCCAAAGGTGGTGGATCACAAGCTATGATAAAGCTAGAATTTCTATTTCAAAACTAAGATAAAGCTTTAATGAAAAATAGGTGTTAGTTAAAAAGATTAAAGCTGTATCTTCTTTCAATAATTTGAAACCCAAGAAACACAAAATGAGAGAAGTCCTTTCTCATGTAATGGCAGTTGGTTTTGCTAGAAAAATGGTGGACATTGTGTTAAATAAATATTGAAAGAGTTTTAGAATAGATAAAATATTAATTCTTAAAAGATAATCAAATTCAATATTATCTCCAAAATAGTAGCTGAATTTCCACCTCTTTGAATGGCCGAAGTCCTTGATAATTCAGGATTTGAAAAAGTATTTTAAATACAAAATATGATTGTATAGATAATACATAATAGGTGATTGACAGCTAATAGATATTTTGAGATAATATGATTTTAGAGGATAATATCATAAAAGAAATTCTGGTTTTACCGTCCATATATCTACAAGATTCAAAACTCTTATATACTAGGGATTGTTTCCTCAAGGTGGTGGCAAACAAGGTTGATTTTCAACCGATACAAAAAAGGAGAAAGATAGAAAATTGTTTTGGTAAATATAGGATATAAACTTGAGTCACCAAGAGATAATTCCCAAGTCTTTACCGCTAGACCACAATAACTCTTGTGTCCGTAATTCCTAGTCAAATTTTCTTCCTCTTCATCCCAAGGATCTTGTAAGCCAATATAAATTCCAATTCCGAAATAATTCATATAATGCATCCAAGGAATTACTAAAAACTTACTCAGTGACTGTTGCAATGTATGCCCTCTTAGACAAGGTTTTTGATGTATTTTTAACTTGTATTAATAAAAAAAAAATTCTAAGGATTTGTTTGTAAAATTTTCTTTATATTTGTGCATGATTTTATTAGAAAAGACCCATTGTGTTTAAGTAAATGGTTCATGTAACAGCCCGCTACCTAGGCCCGCCAGGGCTGGGGATGTCGCCCCGTCTAAAGGACAAGGGGTCTTTATAACTAGGTAACACAATTAAAATAGCGAAATAAAAATAATAATTTAACTTAAAATTTATTACAACCCAAGAATAAATCCACGAATAAAACCATGAATTCCCAAAAGAAAAACAAATCCATAAATAAAATCATCCACTCTCAACTCTCCAAAGAAATACATAAAAATAAAAGACAACATTCTCTTCCAAGGTAGATAACACTAGCTACTCATCCCTACAACAGGATCGGCCTGAAATCATGGTAAAAAGGTTATGAGACAGAATTCTCAGTAAGTCCGTGTGTGCTTTGGGTGTTCAGTGGAAATAGTTCGTGGAAACAAAGTATAAAAACTTTATAAGAGAAATAGTGGCAAGCAATAAACATTATTCAAAAGCAAGAGTGGCGTTTTGGCTTTTCCAGCCATACATAATTTATAAGATCAACCACTCGAAAGAAAGGATTATGGGTTACCACACGTTGGGCCCCATAACTGGATGGTCAGTATGCCGACACTTTGTGCATACTGCCGGTCAGAATGCCGACACTTTGTGCAGACTGACTAAAGGTAGGTGATCAGCCTACTGGGCAAGATACTCCTCATTCTCTATACCCAAAAAACAACCGGGTGTCCATTCCGGCAAAACACAGTCACTTGACTGAAATAAAAACTGCTAGCTCGGACCGGCATGACTAAGTATTACTGACGTTTCTCTAAGTTGAGTTCATTTTCTGGAGGAAGCCTCCTGCCAGAAGACTCACTCTTGCTCTTCAAAACTAGTATTACCAGTCTACCCCTGTTGAGTACTCAACGTAACATATCCCACCTGGGAAGAAAATGAACAAAACACAGTTCCACTTGAAAATGGCAATTAAGGATTTTCAAAGTCTTTGACAAAATCAGTTTTAGAAAGAGTTTGAGTTTGAGTAAATCTGCTCATTGGTTTTCAAAATAATTCAAATGTTTGAAATAAGAAAGGATTCCACCATCAATTGCCTTTACATAAACGAGTGCCCAAACACTCCACATTGAGCTTGCCATAAGGAAAACATTTCGCATCAAACAGGTTTTATGCAGGAGCTTACCTGATCCTTGTTCACAACAAAGGTCTCCAACAGCCGACCTAACCCCGCATAGGTAAATACAAACCACAATCAAACTCAACCTAAAGACTCACTTTCTCAAATAAAACTAAATCAACTTACTACAATCATATCCCTAGTGTCCCAAGCTTTAAGGCTCAATAATAAATAAAAGGGGTTTATAAAATAAATATAGTTTGATATTAAAATAATTAAAGTTTCGGAAATAGGTACTAATAAGTTGAAGTTTAAATCTTGCTAAAATAATTTAGAGTTTATTTGATGAAAAGTCCTAGGTGGAATTAGGTAAAATAATGATTTATTAATAATTTAATTGTTTGAAAATAATTGATAACTAAAATTAGTTGAAAATAAATTTAATGAGTCTTGTTTGAAAAATAATAAGGAAATCCTTAATGGGTTTTGATCAAAATATAATAATTAAATTTTTAGTAATAAATATTTTATTAATTATAATTATTTTCATAAAAGGCTTTAATTGATTTTATTATTTTAAATAATATATATATATATTATTTTTCTAGCAAAAACTATTATTTATTTGACTAAAATATCACTATTTTATATAAAAGACGAAATCCACATTTTCCCATAGTTTTCAAAATTTTACTAGAAAAATCAAATTATTAAATATTTTATTTATGATATAAAATTTAGCTTATGGACAACTAGATCATGATCATATTCCCATAGCTAACCACAATCATGAACATATACAACCCTTCAATTCATCAAATCATCCAAATCATGTATACAAGTATAGATATCAATTTATAAAAACATGATCTAATCCCTACTAGCATAAATATGATCATGGCTTCAATAATCCAACATGAATATAAATCCTATTCACCAAATGTGACATAATCTCTCGGATACTTCATCACAAATACTACCTATGACATGCATCAACCTCAAATAATCATATAATCATCCAAGATAATCCTTCCATGCATAAATCTCATCTCCTTCACAATCATACATACATTCATGCTTCAATCTCAACAATATATATATATACTTAAATCCTATCGCCATCCACCTACTATCATCATCATCCTAGAGACATGAATCTAGAGTTTAAAAAGGATGATTGAAGGTACTTACTTGGTTGATGAATGCCTTGAAGGAGTTTAGAGTAGATCTCAACTCCTAGATGTCTAACTTTGTCCATGGGAGATGGCAAAAGCATGTTCATGGAGAAAAAGTTATCCGGCCAAGAGAGGGGAATTTTCGGCCATGAGAGAGAGAGAGAGAGAGAGAGAGAGAGAGAGAGAGACCATTAGCATGTTTATTCACATAGGCTCTCACTAGAGATCAAGATTGGAGAAGATGAAGTTGTTAGAATAAATTTACCTTGAAGATGTTCTTGAGCCTTCACAAAATTTTTGGTTTTTTATCCAAAAATGCAAGTTGGATTTTGGAGTTTGATTTTAAAAATGTTACGGATGGACTCACAACAATGAATAGATGAAATCTGGAATTTTTAGAGGTAGTTTGAAGTGATTTGGAGAGGTATTAGGTGAAAGAAAGGTGTAGGTGTTCTTGGTGTAGTGTGTGTTCTTGAAGGTTGAAGAGAATAGAGAGTTCTTGGATGGAGGCTGCCGAAATTCTGAAGATATTAGGGCTGCCAAACTGTTTGTAGGGTTTAGGAAGATGGTTTTTATGGTTTGGAAGGAAAAAGGAAATGCTAGTTGTTAAAATCCTTAAAGAATATTTTTGGGAAGCAAATTTGGAAACTAGATATCACAAGAATATCTTTGATTATTGGAGAGCTTTTGGAGATCTGCCATGGACGAATTTCTGGGCAGTGTTTTGGTTGAATAAAAGCTGGTTGAAGGAGGCTTAGGGTGGCCAAAATTATGAAGTATAATGGTGAAGAGAAGGTCTGGTTGTTTGAGGTATATTTTATGGAAAGTTGCTAAATCATGGTAGCTGGAATTTTGGTATCCAAATCAAGGAATGATTGCAGAATTTTTTTGGAAATCTTTTAGGCATCCATGGCTGGATTTTCGTGCAGAAATTTGGGCGGACAATGGAGTTTTCTTAATGGAGGTTTAAGGGTGGTTTTTTGCGGAAAAAAGATGGAGTTTCGGCTAGGAGAGAATTAGGAAACAAAGCTGGAAAAAAAACCACTGCACAGATTTTTGCAAGGATGGAATTTTCTAGGCATTTTTCGGCTGCCCTTTTCCAGGCGATTTGCAGAGGCTTTGAAGGGGAATTTCTGGGGCTTTCAAGGCTGGTTTCCAGCCTACTTCATGGAGGAAAAACATGCCTAGGGTGCAGTACAAAAACTGGAAGAAAACAGCTTGGTTTTGGACCTGCAAAGCTGCGATTTGTACAGGATTTTTTTCTGCTTTTGCACCATCTTTGTGCAGTCCGAAAATAGCCATAAAAATCTAGATTCTAAGCTGATCAAAAGGGCCATTTTCTGGCAGCATTTGGGAGGAAATAATGGTCAAGAATTTCGACACCTTGAAGGCACACAAAACTAGAAAAATTTCAGTTCTATGTACAAAGGGAAATGAACCTAGCTAGAGTGAATTTTTAGAAAGTTCACTAAGGAATTTAATTCACTTGAAATCTTTCCCCCTCATCCATTGTTTTGGTCCATATGATGTCTTTTACTAAGACATTTTGAACCTTCAAAGCCACAACACATTGCTGGAATTTTTCTAGAATAAAATTGGTTTGAACAAATTGAACAAACTAAGGAATTGAGAAATAGGAAGGATTAGGGTTCAAGAGGGAATGAATTCCCCTTAGAAATTTCGAGTAGAGTAAAATAGTAGGATTTGAAGACTCCTATCATGTCTCTTATAGGACAACATCTCTACCCTACTCCAAACACCACTAAGGCCGACAATGATACTTCCCAAGCAAAAATAAAATTTAATCATGCTATAACTCTAAGAATAGAATTTGAACCCAAGACCTCAAGAATTAATTCTAAGGCTCTAACTACTACACCACAACAACTCTTGTTCTTATTTTCCCCCTAAAAATATTTTCCTATTCAATCCTCTAGCTATCTCCCTTTTTCCACCTCAAGCAAAAATTACCATTTTGCCTTTCTCACTCAATAATCATAATCAAGCCCTCTACACTATAAAACACAAATTCGAAGCACATAAAATCATACAAAAATGTATTTAAACATGCAAATAAATATGCTATACATCCCAACCCCCTTATTATAAGGTTGGTTTTGACTGGGGTTTCACATCCTCGCCTCCTTACAAGAATTTCGTCACGAAATTCAGGCGTACTTCTATTTCAGATCGGGAAACTTCTGCTTAACCCACTCTTCTAATTCCCATGTGGTATCTCACGTGCCATGATGCTCCCACTAAACCTTTAGTATCGGTATCTGCTTGTTCCGGAGATTCTTGATACTATGGTCTAATATTCGCACGGGCTTCTCCACATAGCTCAAATTGGGGTGCACCACCAACGGCTCATTGTCCAGAACATGACCGAGATCGGCATTGTACTTCTTCAATTGTGTCACATGAAACACATCATAATTCCCGTCAACCCATCTGGCAAATCGAGTCGGTATGCTATCGGTCCAATCATGAACGGCCCCAAATACCTCAAATTCAAATTTCCACCCTTCTGTCTAATACATCCTGAACCACTTGAATCTCCTACACTCTTAGTCTGGCCATACTGACTTTTCTGTTCAGTGCATCAGCAACAATGTTGGCCCTCCCGGGTCTCCTACTCCTGGTTGGTAGGGCACTTGTTGGATTGCTACTTCTGGAAAGGTCCTTGCAGTTGCCTTGGATGCTGGAAAGGCCTCGTTGCCATTCTACTGCGGTCCTCATTTTCTGTTCGGGTAGTTGCGTCTATGGGCCCTGAATAGGTCGTAGGAGGAGAAGGTGCCAACGCCTTCATCAATTCCGGCCTCAATCCTTTAACAAACTGCCTTGTCCTATTCTACTCGGTGTCCACTAATCTCATGTAGTACTTCGATAGCTGTGTGAACCGTGCTACGCACTAGGCCATTGACATGCCTCCCTGCTTCAAATTCTGAAATTCGTCCTCTCACTTTTCCACTATCCACTGAGGGATGTACTTAGCTCTGAAGGCTTCGATGAAACTGGACCACGTCCATTCCTGCTCGACCATTTCCCCGTCGTCTTAAATTTGCTACCAACATGCCTGAGCTGGGCATCTCAAATGGAATGCTGCAAATTTAACCATCCGCTCCTCGATGTGTTGGAGCGTTGCAAATATATCCTCCATCTAGTCGATCCATTGCTCTGCCTTTTGATCTTGCTCAACTTCACCCAAGAAGACTGCGGCTGAAACTTCAAAAACTGCTCTAATGCCTCTTCTTCTCCCTTAGGGACCCTCCGCTCTGTCAGGGTTTGCAGAACCTCCACCATCTTACTGAATGCCTATCCCATCGACACGTTATTTGGTGCTTCAGATCCCCATTCCGAATCTGGCTCGTTCTCATCCCCCAAATTAGGTGACGGGATTTGAGTC
Organism: Voacanga thouarsii; assembly: GCA_026120185.1. Classification (NCBI taxonomy): domain Eukaryota; kingdom Viridiplantae; phylum Streptophyta; class Magnoliopsida; order Gentianales; family Apocynaceae; genus Voacanga; species Voacanga thouarsii. The sequence continues at coordinate 2,251,746 of JANUWF010002207.1, forward strand.
ATCTCATACTACGATGCAACAGGCTCTGCTTCCGAAAATCTTCTGTTGATGTGGTTATACGGTGCTCAGGTGCCATCCTCAATCAAAGCCAGGTGATGAGTTTATGCATGCAAGTTTAAAATATTTTGAGCATGCATTCACATTCAAGTTTAGGTAAAAGAAAATCATATGCAGGTTTTTGTAAAAAGAATTGCATAAATTTTTTTTTTCAAATCTTAGAGTACTCTAGGTACTCCTATTTGCATAAATTTTGAAATGAAAGCAGTAAATAGAAAGGAAATTCCTTAACACAGAAGTTTACGGAAAGCAATAAATAAGCATCCTGATCATATCAGCTCTTAGCATCTATAGTCCTCATCAGAATCTTCAAAGTCGACCTTATATAACCATTCCCCAGAGTTCTTAGAGAAATCTACCTAATCCTACTAGCAAACCCCTCTATGGGCTTTTTCCCGGGGTGCTTAGAACTCTCTCCGGGCTCGATTCGGTGGGGAGGAGAAATAAAGGAAGGAACGAAGGAAGGCCTAGGTGGAGACTGATAATCTATCTCCCCCGAGTTATCACTATCTGCCGATAAGTCCACTATGGGACTAGGAGGGTGGGGAACATGCTCTACGGCTATCACCTCATCTTCACTGTCAGAACTTATATCTATTACCAGGATTGGGGGTGGCTTAAGGATCTGGACCTCATCATCACTGCTATCCTCCATAGGAATAACTGGCTGAGGGGCAGGTTGGGGAACTGGAAGGTCCTCCGGGTATATAAGGATAGACGGGTGCCACTGCTGCCCTTTCCCCGCAGTCCTAAGCATTCTAACCATCCTACGACATCAACAAGATAGGTTAAATAAAGATTTAAACTTAAATAAAGAGCACATATGTGAAACCACAGTCAAGACCAACCTTAGAGTAAGGGGGTTGGGATGCATATCATGCGTTATTTCATGATTAAGTATGCTTTCATATGATTTCTATGTGCTTTGAATTTGATTTTTATTATCTTGAAGTCTTGTTGGTGAGTGATGTGTGAGAGGGGCAAAATGGTAATTTTTGGCCGAGGTGAAAATAAGGAGATAGCTTGTGGATTGAATAGGAAATAATTTTTCTAGTAGAAATAGCAACAAGAGTTGTTGTGGTGTAGTGGTTAGAGCTTTGGAATTAATTCTTGAGGTCTTGGGTTCAAAGTCCATCATAGAAGCTTTAGCATGAGTAAATTTTATTTTGCTTGGGAAAGGATGGTTTCAGCCTTAAGGGCCTAGATTAATGCGGTGATGATGTTCTAGGAGAGACATGTTCGAAGTAACCTCATTCCATTCCTTTTACTCTTCTCGAAATTCTTATAGGGAAAATCATTCTTCCTTGATCTTTAGTTTTCCTTAGTTTCAACTCATTGGTTTGATCAAGATGATTTAGCCTTTTTCTTTCCAGAAAATTTAGTAAAGTACTGAGGTCTTTTAGGATCAAAATGCCTTGGTAAAAGACTCCTTATGGTCTGGAAAATATGGAAGAGTTGTGAGGAATTTCAAGAGGAAAATCCCTCTAGTGAGCTTGCTGAAAATTTCCTCTAGCTTAGTTCATCTTTCTTCGTAGAATGAGCTGGAATTTTTCAGCTTGTTGTACCTTCAAAGGATCGAAATTTTTAGTTAAAATTCTCTCCCAAATGCTACCAGAAAAATGGTCTTTAGGATCAGTTTGAAACCTGAAAATTTTGGCCCAATTTCGGACTGCACAAGCTAGAGCAAAATAGGAAAAAATTCCTGTACGAAAATCAGCTTTGAGAGCTCCAAACCAAGCTGTTTTCTCCCAGATTTTGTACAGAACCTTAGCCATGTTTTTCCTCCATAAAGAAGGCTAGAAACCAGCCTTGAATACCCATGAAATCCCCTTCAAAAATCGCTGTAAAATGGCTTTGAACAGCAGACGAAAATCTGCCAGAAAAATCACTGTGCAGCGAAATTTCTGTGCAGATTTTTGTCCAGCTTGTTTCCTATCTCTCTTCCAGCCAAAACACCAACCTTAATATGTCAAAACCTTCCTTAAACCTCCATAAACAAAGCTCCATTGATCCCCTTGAACTTCTGCCCGAAATTCCATTAATGGCTGTCCAAAAATCTCTCAAACAAATCCCTGCAATTTAGCTTGATTGGTTTCCAAAATTTCATCCATCTTATTTAGTAACCTTCCATAATATTTTACTCAATGTACCATACTTCCTCTTCATCATTGTACACCCTACTTTCAGCCACCATAAGCCTCCATAAGTCAGCTTTAATTCCACAGAAATTCTGCTCAAACAGTCGACCATGGCAGATTTCCAAAAGCTGTCCAACAATCAAGATATTCTTGGAATATTTAGTTTCCAAATTCACTTCCTAAAAATATTCTTCAAAGATTGTAACAACTAACCTTTCCTTTTCCCTTCCAAATCAGAGAATCAACCTCCTAAACCCTACAGAAATTCGTCCACCCCTATCTCTCACAAAAATTCAGCAGCTGCACATTACCATCTCTCGATTTTCTTCAACCTTCAAGAACACACACTACACCAGGAACACCTACTACTTCCTTTCATCTAATACCTCTCCAAATCACTTCAAACTACCTCAAAAAATTCCGGATTTCATCTATTCATTGCTTTGAGTCCATCTGTACCATTTTTAACATCAAACTCCAAAATCCAACTTGCACTTTTGGATAAAAAACCAGAAATTTCTGTTAAGGTCAAGAACACCTTCAAGGTAAATTTATTCTAACAACTTCATCTTCTCCAATCTTGATCTCTAATGAAAACCTATATGAATAATCACACTAATGACTTCTTCTTCTTCTTCTTCTTCTTCTTCTTCTTATTCTTCGTCTCTCTCTCTCTCTCTCTCACGGACCGAAATTCCCTCTCTTGGCCGAATGGACTCTTCTTCCATGACCATGCTTTCGCCACCTTTCTTGAACAAGATTAGCCATCTAGGAGTTGAGATCTTCTCTAAACTCCTTCAAGTCATTCATCAACCAAGTAAGTGCCTTCAACCTTTCTTTTAAACTCTAGATTCATGTCTCTAGGATGATGATGATAGTAGGTGGATAGCGATAGGATTTAAGTATATATGTATATTGTTGAGACTGAAGCATGAATATATGTATGAATATGAAGGAGATGGGATTTATGCATGGATGGATTATCTTGGTCGATTGTATGATGATTTGAGATTTAATGCATGTCTCCATGTCATAGGTAGTATTTGTGATGAAGTATGCTAGAGATTATGTCACCTTTGGTGAATAGGATTTATATTCATGTTGGACTATTGAAGCTATGATCATATTTAAGCTAGTAAGGGTTAGATCATATTTTGATAAATTGAGATCTATGCTTGTATGCATGATTTGGATGATTTGATGAATTGAAGGGTTGTATATGTTCATGTTTGTGGTTAGCCATAGAAATATATTCATGATCTAGTTGTCCCTGAGCTAATCTTTATTTCATTAATAAAATATTTAATAATATAATTTTTCTAGTAAAATTTTGAAAACCATGGGAAAATGTGGATTTGGCCTTTTATATAAAATAGTGATATTCTAGTCAAATAAATAATAGTTTTTGCTAGAAATATATATATATATATATATATTATTTAAAATGATAAAATCAATTAAAGCCTTTTATGGAAATAATTATAATTAATAAAAATATTTATTACTAAAAATTTAATTATTATCTTTTAATCAAAACCCATTAAGGATTTCCTTATTATTTTTCAAGCAAGACTCATTAAATTTATTTTCAACAAATTTTAGCTATCAATTATTTTCTAACAATTAAATTATTAATAAATCATTATTTTACCTAATACCACCTTGGACCCTTTTTCAAATAAACCATAATTTATTTTTAGCAAGATTTAAACCTTCAACTTTTTGTACCTATTTCCCAAACTCTAGTTATTTTAATATCAAAGTAGAATTATTTTATAAACCCTTTTATTTATTATTGAGCCTTAAAGCTTGGGACACTAGGGATATGACTGTAGTAAGTTGAGTTAGTTTTATTTGAGAAAGTGAGTCTTTGGCTTGAGTTTGATTGTGGTTTGTATTTACCCTATGCAGGTCAGGTCAGCTATTGTAGACCTTTGTTGTGAGCAATGATTAGGTAAGCTCCTGCATAAAACCTGTTTGATGAAAAATGATTTTTTTTTTATGGCAAGCCAAATGTAGAGTGCATGGTTACTCATTTTTGTAAAGGAAATTGAGGATTATTTCCATTCTCATTTCAGACAGATAAATTATTTGCAAATCAAGGGACGTTTTTACTCAAAAACCTAAAACTCTTTCTAAAACCAGTTTTGCCCCAAACTTTGGAAAACCTTAATTTCCATTTTCAAGTGGAACTGTATTTTGTTCATTTTCTCCCCAAGTGGGATATGTTACGTTGAGTACTCAACAGGGGTAGGCTAGTACGACTAGTTTTGAAGAGCAAGAGTGAGTCTTCTGGCAGGAGGCCACCTCCAGAAGATAAGCTCAACTTAGAGAAACGTCAGTACTACTTAGTCAGGCCGGTCCGAGCTAGCAGTTTGTTTTATTTCGGTCAAGTGACTGTGTTTTGCCGGAATGGACATCCGGTTGTTGTTTGGGTATAGGGAAGGAGGAGTATCGTGCCCGGTAGACCGATCACCTACCTATTGTCAGTCTGCACAAAGTGTTAGGCATTCTGACCGGTTATGGGGCCTAACGTGTGGTAACCCATGACCACCTTTATGAGTGGTTGATTTTATTGTGCACTTGTATGGTTTCAAAAAGAGGAAAACACCACTCTTGCTTTTAACTAATATTTATTTCTTGCCAATATTTCTCTTATAAAGATTTCACACTTTGCATCCATGAACTGTTTTCACTGAACACCCAAAGCACACACGGACTTACTGAGATTTCTGTCTCATCACCTTTTTACCATGATTTCAAGCCGATCCTGCTGTGGGGATGAGTAACTAGTGTTATCTGCCTTGGAAGAGAATGTGTCTTTTGATTTTATGTTTTGCTTTGAGGAGACGAGAGTGGATAATTTTGTTTATGGATTTGTTTCCTTTTGGGAATTCGTGGATTTATTATTGGGTTGTAAAAAATCTTAAGTTGAAGTATTATTTTTATTATTTTTATTCCGCTATTTTATTTGTGTGACCTCGTTATAAAGACCCCTTGTCCATTGGACGGGGCGACATCCCCGGCCCCGGTGGGCCTAGGTAGCTGGGTGTTACAACACAAGTGGTATCAGAAACTTGGTTTAGGCAATTATTCATAGTATATGTTGTAACACCCCGCTACCTAGGCCCGTCGGGGCCGGGGATGTCGCCCCGTCCAAAGGACAAGGGGTCTTTATAACTAGGTCACACAATTAAAATAGCAAAATGAAAATAATAATTTAACTTAAAATTTATTACAACCCAAGAATAAATCCACGAATAAAACCATGAATTCCCAAAAGAAAAACAAATCCATAAATAAAATCATCCACTTTCAACTCCCCAAAGCAATACATAAAAATAAAAGACAACATTCTCTTCCAAGGCAGATAACACTAGCTACTCATCCCCACAGTAGGATCGGCCTGAACTCATGGCAAAAAGGTGATGAGACAGAATTCTCAGTAAGTCCGTGTGTGCTTTGGGTGTTCAGTGGAAATAGTTCGTGGATGCAGAGTATATAAACTTGATAAGAGAAATATTGTCAAGCAATAAACATTAGTCAAAAGCAAGAGTGGCGTTTTAGCTTTTCCAGCCATACATAATTTATAAGATCAACCACTCAAAAGAAAGGATTATGGGTTACCACACGTTGGGCCCCATAACCGGATGGTCAGTATGTTGACACTTTGTGCATACTGTCGGTCAGAATGCCGACACTTTGTGCATACTGACTCAACGTAGGTGATCGGCCTACCGGGCAAGATAGTCCTTATTCTCTATATCCAAAAAACAACCGGGTGTCCATTCTGGCAAAACACAGTCACTTGACTGAAATAAAAACTGCTAGCTCGTTCCAGCATGACTAAGTAGTACTGACGTTTCTCTAAGTTGAGTTCATCTTCTGGAGGAAGCCTCCTGCCAGAAGACTCACTCTTGCTCTTCAAAACTAGTACTACAAGTCTACCCCTGTTGAGTACTCAACGTAACATATCCCACTTGGGAAGAAAATGAACAAAACACAGTTCCACTTGAAAATGGCAATTAAGGATTTCCAAAGTCTTTGACAAAATGAGTTTTAGAAAGAGTTTAAGTTTGAGTAAATCTGCTCATTGGTTTTCAAAATAATTCAAATGTTTGAAATAAGAAAGGATTCCACCCTCAATTGCCTTTACATAAACGAGTGCCCACACACTCCACATTGAGCTTGCCATAAGGAAAACATTTCGCATCAAACAGGTTTTATGCAGGAGCTTACCTGATCCTTGTTCACAACAAAGGTCTCCAACAGCTGACCTAACCTCGCATGGGGTATATACAAACCACAATCAAACTCAAGCCAAAGACTCACTTTCTCAAATAAAACTAACTCAACTTACTACAATCATATCCCTAGTGTCCCAAGCTTTAAGGCTCAATAATAAATAAAAGAGGTTTATAAAATAAATATAGTTTGATATTAAATAATTAGAGTTTGGGAAATAGGTACTAATAAGTTGAAGGTTTAAATCTTGCTAAAATAATTTAGAGTTTATTTGATGAAATTCCTAGGTGGAATTAGGTAAAATAACGATTTATTAATAATTTAATTGTTAGAAAATAATTGATAACTAAAATTAGTTGAAAATAAATTTAATGAGTTTTGCTTGAAAAATAATAAGCAAATCCTTAATGGGTTTTGATTAAAAGATAATAATTAAATTTTTAGTACTAAATATTTTATTAATTATAATTATTTCCATAAAAGGCTTTAATTAATTTTATTATTTTAAATAATATATATATATATTATTTTTCTAGCAAAAACTATTATTTATTTGACTAAAATATCACTATTTTATATAAAAGACCAAATCCACATTTTCCCATAGTTTTCAAAATTTTACTAGGAAAATCAAATTATTAAATATTTTATTTATGATATAAAATTTAGCTTAGGGACAACTAGATCATGATCATATTCCCATAGCTAACCACAATCATGAACATATACAACCCTTCAATTCATCAAATCATCCAAATCATGTATACAAGCATAGATCTCAATTTATCAAAATATGATCTAACCCCTACTAGTATAAATATGATCATGGCTTCAATAATCCAACATGAATATAAATCATATTCACCAAAGGTGACATAATATCTAGCATACTTCATCACAAATACTACCTAGGACATGCATCAACCTCAAATAATCATATAATCATCCAAGATAATCCTTCCATGCATAAATCTCATCTCTTTCACAATCATACATATATTCATACTTTAATCTCAACATATATATATATATATATATATATATATATATACTTAAATCCTATCGCCATCCACCTACTATCATCATCATCCTAGAGACATGAATCTAGAGTTTAAAAAAGAAGATTGAAGGTACTTACTTGGTAGATGAATGCCTTGAAGGAGTTTAGAGTAGATCTCAACTCCTAGATGTCTAACTTTGTCCATGGGAGATGACAAAAGCATGTTCATGGAGAAAAAGTTACCCGGCCAAGAGAGGGGAATTTTCGGCCATGAGAGAGAGAGAGAGAGAGAGAGAGAGAGAGAGAGAGAGATTGGAGAAGATGAAGTTGTTAGAATAAATTTACCTTGAAGATGTTCTTGAGCCTTTACAAAATTTTTAGTTTTTGATATAAAAGTGCAAGTTGGATTTTGGAGTTTGATGTTAAAAATGTTACGGATGGACTCACAACAATGAATAGATGAAATCTGGAATTTTTAGAGGTAGTTTGAAGTGATTTGGAGAGGTATTAGATGAAAGAAAGATGTTGGTGTTCTTGGTGTAGTGTGTGTTCTTGAAGGTTGAAGAGAATAGAGAGTTCTTGGATGGAGGCTGCCGAAATTCTGAAGATATTAGGGCTGCCAAACTGTTTGTAGGGTTTATGAAGATGGTTTTTATGGTTTGGAAGGAAAAAGGAAAGGCTAGTTGTTAAAATCCTTGAAGAATATTTTTGGGAAGCAAATTTGGAAACTAGATATCATAAGAATATCTTTGATTATTGGAGAGCTTTTGGAGATCTGCCATGGACGAATTTCTGGGCAGTGTTTTGGTTTAATGAAAGCTGGTTGAAGGAGGCTTAGGGTGGCCAAAATTATGGAGTATAATGGTGAAGAGAAGGTCTGGTTGTTTGAGGTATATTTTATGGAAAGTTGTTAAATCTTGGTAGCTGGAATTTTGGTATCCAAATCAAGGAATGATTGCAGAATTTTTTTGGAAATCTTTTAGGCATTCATGGCTGGATTTTTGTGCAGAACTTTGGGAGGACAATGGAGTTTTTTTAATGGAGGTTTAAGGGTGGTTTTTGCAGAAAAAGGATGGAGTTTCGGCTAGGAGAGAATTAGGAAACAAAGCTGGAAAAAAAACCACTGCACAGATTTTTGCAAGGATGGAATTTTCTAGGCAGTTTTCGGCTGCCCTTTTCCAGGCGATTTGCAGAGGCTTTGAAGGGGAATTTCTGGGGCTTTCAATGCTGGTTTCTAGCCTACTTCATGGAGGAAAAACATGGCTAGGGTGCTGTACAAAAACTTGAAGAAAAAAGCTTGGTTTTGGACCTCCAAAGCTGCGATTTGTACAGGATTTTTTTCTGCTTTTGCACCATCTTTGTGCAGTCCAAAAATAGCCTTAAAAATCCAGATTCTAAGCTGATCAAAAGGGCCATTTTCTGGCAGCTTTTGGGAGGGAATAATGGTTAAGAATTTTGACACCTTGAAGGCACACAAAACTAGAAAAATTTCAGTTCTATGTACAAAGGGAAATGAACCTAGCTAGAGTGAATTTTTAGAAAGTTCACTAAGGAATTTAATTCACTTGAAATCTTTCCCCCTCATCCGTTGTTTTGGTCCATATGATGTCTTTTACTAAGACATTTTGAACCTTTAAAGCCACAACACATTGCTGGAATTTTACTAGAATAAAATTGGTTTGAACAAATTGAACAAACTAATGAATTGAGAAATAGGAAGGGTTAGGGTTCAAGAGTGAATGAATTCCCCTTAGAAATTTCGAGTAGAGTAAAATAGTAGGATTTGAAGACTCCTATCATGTCTCTTATAGGACAACATCTCTACCCTACTCCAAACACCACTAAGGCCGACAATGATACTTCCCAAGCAAAAATAAAATTTAATCATGTTATAGCTCTAATAATGGAATTTGAACCCAAGACCTCAAGAATCAATTCTAAGGCTCTAACTACTACACCACAATAACTCTTGTTCTTATTTTCCCCCTAAAAATATTTTCCTCTTCAATCCTCAAGCTATCTCCCTTTTTCCACCTCAAGCAAAAATTACCATTTTGCCTTTCTCACTCAATAATCATAATCAAGCCCTCTAGACTATAAAACACAAATCCGAAGCACATAAAATCATACAAAAATATAATTAAACATGCAAATAAATATGTTATACATCCCAACCCCCTTACTCTATGGTTGGTTTTGACTGGGGTTTCACAGTTCATGTGAATGGAGGTATTTCATAGTAAGGTATGAACCATGGGATACTTAACACATAAACTATTGTTCTTAACCAGATGATGAGAATGGGAATCTCTTCATGATAATGTTATTGTGTTATGAATTTTAAATAGGGAATAGCTTACCTTTAGCCAATAAGTAGTCTACTCATTTTATAATACAAGCATATTTCAAATATGTAGAATTGGACTTGTAGTGGTGGTTTCTAAAAGTACTATGTGATAGAAATCTAGACTACTACTGTTATAGCGTAGACTTGTACTCTACAGCTGGAGTATAAGTTGGTGGTCTGACGAAATTGAAAGTGTATGCTTTGATATTGTTAGCCCGAAGGGCTTTCTCCTATGTTTTGATTTATAACAAACGTTGATATGAACTAACTTGTGTAATCTACTGTGTTAAATGATATGTTTAACATCTGTTCTTCTAAGGCATTCAGATATGATTGTTAGGCAACTCTTTAGAAATTGAATTCAAGTATGGAAGATAAAATAAAAAAAAATAAAAATCAAAGTATATAGAGTTGCATACCAAGAAGTCCTTATAAGAAGAACTTTAGATTAGGAAATATTAATAAGGTATTTCTATTAATTCCTAAGTTTCTTTACCTTTAAATTCAATTGATTTTACCTTAAAGCACCCAAAGAAGAAGATTTCAATGTTTGAAAATCTCAAAATTTTGGATTAAGTAGTTTGGATGTATCTGGATCCAAAAGATTTGTCCAAAATCTTGTAAACTATATTGAAATGTTTCTGCCTAAAAAAGTGCCATTTTGGACTTGTCTTTTGGAAGCATCATCGTCCGAAACCTGAGTCCAAAATACGGATGATTTTAAATAGAAAAATTATAGCCGTTGACACTTCACTTTTTGGCTCTATAAATAACCTCTACGCAAGATTAGATATAAGATTTTTGAAACATTCTTCTAAGAAACACTATTGCTCAACGTTTTCAAAAATATGCTTTTATCAAAAAGTTTCAAAGTGAATTCATATTGTGTCAAAGATAGTATTTGTGCTTTGTATTTTAGTGAACATCTGCTAAAATAAGTGAGCTTTTTACTGTTCTATTGATATTCAATCTCTATTGTAGTACAAGGTTGTGGTGTAAAACCCAATTGTGGTGAACCTTGTTGTGATTCTTTGTTTGAGAGGTGTTGAAAAACCTAGTGTGGTGATCCTCTCTTATATATGGTACTGTCTGATTTCATTATGTGGAGTAAGTGAAATTTGGTTGAAAATCCTTAATTTTGAGCTTAAGGTAGTGGACGTATATCTTGGTAGATCAAACCACTATACATACTGTGTCTCATTTCTTTTCCTATTGCATTTCCATCACTAGTGTGAATCTGGATATATATCAAAAAGTTCTTGGATAGCTTTCTTTGTTACCATAAAGTTGGTCCAAGAATCTTGTTGATCATTGTTATTCTGCATATTAGACGATTCGAAAGAGTTTAGTTTGCCAAAAATCTTATTCACCACCCTCTAAGGTTTTTCAATTGGTATCAGAGCTTGGTCTACATACTCTTGGCTTAACAACCTTGTAGAAAAAATCTTTATGGCGAGCTTATCATTTCTTCCATATGTTGAAGGGTCTTTAACAAATCGTCCTCCTTTATTCAATGGAAACAACTATACATTCTGAAAAAATAGAATAAAAATCTATGTATGTTCTATCAACTTTGAGTTTTGGAGTTTGATAGAAAATGGTCCTTTTATTCTGTCAAAATTTGTTGATGGAATAGAATTACCTAAACAGAATGATGAGTTTAGTATGGAAGATAATGCTAACATGACTTTAAATTTTCAAGCTATGAATATTTTATGTTGTGCACTTGATGCCACTGAATACAACCGTGTTAGTAGTTGTGATTCAGCCCATGAAATGTGGAGATTACTTGAAGTCACCCATAAGGGGACAAACCAAGTCAAAGAATCAAAAGTGGGGCTTCTAATTCATGACTATGAATTATTTACAATGAAGCCGAATGAAAGCATCACTGATATGTTCATAAGATTCACTAATATCTCAAATGGTCTTAAAGCCTACACCTACGAGAAGGTTTATTCCCTTGGGGAAGAAAATCGAAAAAATTTAGATGCCTTACCAAAAAGCTGGCAGCTTAAAACTCTTGCTGTAGAAGAATCCAAAGATTTAAAATCCTTACTAACAGAAGAGTTGATCGGATCTCTTCTAACTCATGAGATGAAACTTAAAAGATTTTATGAATCTGATGATCATGATAGAAGCCAAAAGGGGATAGCATTGAAAGTTGAAAATGAAGATGAAGAAATAAGTCTATCAGAAAGCAATGAGGACATGGAAATGGACAATGAAGATTTGGCTATAATAGAAAAAAAATTTAGAAGAATGTTCAACAAAGGAAACTACAAAAGAGGAAAGAAGTTTATGAGAAAGAAAGGACAAGCCATCCTAGGATTCAAACCTTAATGTTATGAATGTAAAAGTACTGATCACTTCATTGTTGACTGTCCTATTGCAAAAGGTAAGGAAGGAAGAATGTTTAAAAAGAAGAAAGATTTTAAGGCGAAGAAAGGAAAATGATTGATGGGAACTTGGGACTTAAATGAAACTGAGTCTGAAGATGGAGATTCTGAAGATGAAAATGCCAACATATGCTTCATGGCTTTGGAAAACAAGGTAAACTCTTGTCCATCTAATTTCATATCTAATTCACTTATATCTATGATTGAAAAGCATGATGATCTAAATGAGTTGTTAAGTGATATGTTTCATGAATTAAAAAAACTGTCTAGAAAAAATAAAGAAACGGAGTTGAAGATTAAATGTTTAATAAAAGAAAATGAAATATTGCTAAATGATAACCAAATGTCTCTTGAGTGACATACGAGTGCTATTATTAAGAAAGATGTGATCATGACTACTTTGCATTATGCATCTCTTGAAAATAAAAATTTATGTGATAAAATTCAAACTCTTGAAAGTATGGTTAGCACTTTTAATGACATGAAAATTAGAGTCAATGATCTTACCACTTGTATTGAAAAATTCACGAATGGTAAAAGGAATCTGAAAAAATTACTTGGAACTTAACATCAAGTTGGAAACTGAAATGGCTTAGGATATAGACATGAGGATAAGGACAAAATTTATAAGCCTAGATTTGTTTATGCTGGAAATCAAAATTGCTTAGGATATGAACATGAGAATGAGAACAAAAATAACAAGTCTCAAGATGTTAAATCTGCATTATGTTATAGAAAACATAAAGCTCGCACATATTATGAAAAATTGGGACATATAGTATCAAGATGTCTTATTAAAAGAAAAGTGGAATCTGGCAGAATAACATTCTGGAAAATCAAAGGAAATGTTACCAACCTTCATGGACCCAAAAAAGTGTAGGTACCAAAAATCACTCCTCCTTCCCATGTTTAGGCACAGTCTTTAAGCTTCACCAAGTGATTCTTGGACAACGGTTGTTCATGACACATGGCTGGAAACGCAGTTTTGTTAGAGGAGATATAGACCACAAATGGAGGATTTGTTACATTTGGAGACAAGAAGAAATGAAAGATTCTTAGCATTGGTAATATTGGTAAATGTTCCTTAACCATTATAAAATAAGTTTTACTTATTGATGATTTGAAATATAACTTGCTTAGCATCAGTCAACTCTGTGATAATGGTTGTAAATTCATCTTTGAAAAGGATTCTTGTTCTATAATTGACAGTGCAAATCTTCAAACAATCTTTACTGCTAAACATATTGGAAATGTATATGTGTTTTATTTAATTGACCTTATAGCTAATGGTATTAGATGCCTATCCGTACATGACAATGATGGTTATCTTTGGCATAGAAGATTAGGTCATTTATCTTTTGATTTGCTAAATAAACTGCCTTTAAAAGAATTTGTTAGGGGACTGCCAAAATTGAAGTTTGATAAAAATAAATTTTGTGATGTATGTCTGTTTGGGAAATAAATCAAAACCTATTTTAAACCAAAGAAAATGATTTCAACCTCGAAACCACTTGAATTAATTCATATGGATTTGTTTGAACCTATGAGGACTGTTAGTCTTGGAGGTAAGAAGTATGCATATGTACTTGTTGATGATTTTTCTGGATTCACTTGGACTTTATTTCTTGGACAAAAGGTTGAAGCCTTTTCTAAATTTTTGAAACTGATAAAACGCATCCAAAACATGATTGAATACAAACTAGTTTCTATTAGAAGTGATAATTGTAAAGAATTTTGCAACAGTGAATTTACTCACTTCTGTGATGAAAATGGAGTCTTTCACAATTTTTCAGCAGCAAAACCCCCTCAACAAAATGGTGTTGTTGAAAGGAAAAATCGCACTTTGCAAGAAATGGCTAGATCAATGCTTTGTGAAAATGCCCTTCCTAAATATTTTTGGGCAGAAGCTGTTAATACAGCTTGCTATATAATAAACTGAGCTATGTTAAGACCGTTTTTGAGATACATTCCTTTTGAACTTATGTTTGACAAAACTCCATCTATCTCTTATTTTAAGGTATTTGGATGTAAATGTTTTATCCTAAATACTCGAGATAATCTTGAAAATTTTGACAGCAAGTCCGATGAGGCTATATTTCTTAGTTACTCTTTCAACAAAAAAGGTATATAGAGTGTACATCACAAGAACTCTTTGTGTGGAAAAATCCATGCATGTTGTGTTGGATGACTCTAACATTTATACTTCAAATAGAGATGACGATGATGTAGGAAATTCAAAGGAAGTCAAGTTAGATAAACTCAAAGCTCCACCACTAGATACTTATGCAAAAGAAGAAGAAATTGAAGAGCTGCAAGCTGAAAAATGAAAAGAACAAACTAAAGATTCTATGAATCAACAATTGCCAAAAGATTGGAAATACAAAACAAGTTATCCCAAAGAACAAATCATTGGGGATCCAAACTATGGAGTTAAAACTAGACGGTATTTCATTGACAACTTTGCTCTTCTTTCAAATATTGAAATTAGCTGTATTGATATCGCATTACATGATGAATTTTGGATTATTGTTATGCAAGAAGAATTAAATCAATTTGAAAGAAATCAAGTTTGGAAACTTATCCCTAGACCTCTTGATCGTCTTTTATTGGTACAAAATGGGTATTTAGAAATAAATTTAATGAAAATAGGGTTGTGAATAGAAATAAAGCTAGATTAGTCGCCCAAGGATTTAATCAAGAAGGTATTGATTATGATGAGGCATTTGATCATGTTGCTAGACTAGAATCCATACGATTGCTTCTAGCCTTTGCATCCTTCAAAAGTTTCATGGTTTACCAAATGGATGTCAAGAGTGCATTCCTAAATGGTTTTATTCAGGAGGAAGTACATGTTAAATAACCTCCTGGTTTTATTCATGATCACTTTCCAAATCACGTTTTCAAACTTTCTAAAGGTCTTTATAGATTAAAGCAAGCTCCAAGAGCTTGGTATGAAAGGATTAGTGGCTTCTTAATTTCAAAAGGTTTTTCTAGGGGCTTGATTGATACAATCTTGTTCATCAAATCTGATAATTATGATGATTTACTAATTGTTCAAATCTATGTTGATGATATTCATTTTTTGTGCTACTAATGACTCTTTGTGCAAGATGTTTGCTAAGACTATACAACGAGAATTCAAAATGAGTATGATGGGAGAACTAAACTTCTTCCATGGACTGTAAATTAAGAAAACCAAGGATGGGATCTTCATAACTCAAGCTAAATATGCCAAGGAGTTGCTCAAAAGGTTTAGAATGAATGAAGCAAAAGAAATCTGCGCACCTATGAGTACTTCTATAAAACTTGATCAAGATGAAAAGGTTAAGAAAGTAGATGAACATAAATATAGAGGTATGATAGGAAGTCTACTCTATCTTACAGCTAGCTGACCAGACATTATGTTTTCAGAATGTCTTTGTGCTCGCTTTCAATCTTGTCCAAAGGAATCACATCTATGTGCAGTAAAATGCAAGCTCCAATAACTAATTGGCACATATGATTATGGCTTATAGTATCCTCACACTAACATATTTAATCTTATAGGATACACTGATGCAGATTATGCTGGCTATAAAGTTGAAAGAAAGAGTACTAGTGGCCATTGTTAATTTCTTGGACACTCTCTTGTGTCATGGCATAGTAAAAAGCAGGCGTGTGTAGCCTTATCCACCACTGAGGTTGAATACATTGTAGCTGGTAGTTGTTGTGCTCAAATTTTGTGGATGAAGAGTACATTGCTAGATTTTAGTCTTAACTTTAATTATGTACCTATATTATGTGATAATACAAGTGCTATCAATCTGACAAAAAATCCTGTTCAACATTCAAGAACAAAGCATATAGAAGTTAAACATCATTTCATTCGAGATCATGTGCTCAAAGGCGATGTGTGTGTTGAATATATTTCAATGGATGAACAACTAGAAGATATCTTCACTAAACCTCTAGCTGAGAAAAGATTCAACAATCTGAGAAGAGGTTTGGGAATTATAAAAATCTGATAACTAACCATTTGGCATAAGTCTTCTTTATGCAGGATATGTGAAGAAAAAGGTTTTGGAAAAAGTGTTTGTATCCAAAACGCACCAACAACTGTTTTAACGTAGTATTTAAATCCAAAATCCTGCATCCAAAATGCATCTCAGGAAAAGACTCTTTTGGATGATAATTTTGGATTGGGTCAAGCTCCAAAACCCTCCTTAATGTCTATTTTTTTTTTCCTCATTTCGATTTTTGAATTTCAAAAAATTGGTTTGCGCATTTTTCTTAACTTTTGTGAAAAACTTGTCTTTTCAATGCACTTTATATCACATTACTTAAGACATTCAAAGCACTCTGATTTTTCTCTCAAAACCCTTGTAACCGATTCTTCCAAAAAAATTATCTGTGTTCTTCTTTTTCAAAAACCGACAGTTGAAAAGAAAAAAGCCCTAATCTTATTGATGGTAAAGTCAAAATCTTTTACTCCAAAACTAAAGAATGGGCACAAAATATCTTCGAAGATGAAGAAAAAGAGTTCAGCTTCCAGAAAAGTAAAAGTGAAAGAAGTTTCTCCTCAACTGGACTTCTCGGCATCTCACTACGACTCATTAGAGTCTTCTTCATAACAAATGAGTTCTGAAAATTAGGTACTCCGCTTCATAGACTTTAAATGCAAAACAGATTATAATGACTGGCTGTCAAGGAATAGCACGATTATCTCTGGTTATCGTGCTAATCCTTTGGCTTTTCCAAAATTTTCAAATGTTCTAGATGTTAGTGTTGTGCCCTAGAGGCAATCACTTGTACATTGTACATGACACATTTTATTATAATAAAAAGGTATTATTTATCTTACAGTTTCTTTTGTTTACTTTTAAATAATATAACTGTTTGATAAAGTCCCTAATACAACACTGTGTTAAGGAAATCATGATAGAGATCATGATATAAGATTCTTACTATGCTGTATAGTGTTAGTACTTAAATAGTCTTAAGTCATAGTATTAATGAGATAGGACGTCATTAATGCATTAAGACTAGCATGTGTTAGACTTCCTGATTTGATCAGGCGGTGGTTCTCATATCCATGAGTATTAAGATACTCAAAGTTAACACATAGATGCTTGTTAATGGAACAAGTTCATTGGATGATCTAGCTATGAGATAATCACAAGGATAACAATTTAGTGCCAGTGATATAATCTCAATATAGTAAGCGTGCAAGTATCCTTAGACTTGAGATCTCTAAGGTACTTTGTTTACTGAGCATTGTACTTTGATTCCAATCTCTAGAGCTCGATCCAGGGCCGCCTATGGGATGGATATTGGGTACATTGTGAGGTAAACAAAAGTAGTTGAGAGGGTCAATAAAGGATTCACCACTCCTAATAGTAGGGGTGAATATCTCATGACCAGTTGCAGGAATTACTACTCGAGAAGTCCTTGGCCAAGGCAATTGTGTATTGGAAACAGTTCCAATTGATACACATCTAGAGTAGTGGGTTTCTGGTACAAGTATTATTGTATTCGGGCCAAAATTAATCCTGGAGGGAGTTGGCACTAATTCCGTAGTCCTAACCGAATGAGATATTGTATGGTGAAAGGAGTTAATTGCACTGTAGTTTGTTATTGAAGGGTTTATGTTAAGTCACTTGACTTCCGGGACTCTTGGGTGGTCATGATGTGTTGCTAGATACCACTCATGATTTGGGAATAAAGGTTTATTAATTGATAAATTAATAAACCAATCTTTATTAGAATTAATAGGATTAATTCTAATTAATTATGGATTATGAATTTCAAAGACGTTTGGATTAATTCATGTTCGCTACCAATTGATTAGGAAACCTAATAGGACACACACAATAGAGGAATATATACTCCTTGATGTTTCCAATTACAATTAGGAAATTCTAATTGTTTAGGATTTCAGTTTTTTTTCGATGAATTTTTTGGTTTATATGATGATATAACCGAAACCCTAGAGGGGTGATTCACACGAAAATTGCAGCTGCCAAAACTCTCTTCTCTTCTCTCCTATCTCTCTCGTTTTGCTGAAAACAAGAAGAGCCCTAGTCGCCATCTTATTCTGCTAGCACAGGAAATTTTGGTGCTTGAGTATTCCTCTGCGTGGATTACTATTAGAGATAATTACATATTATGATTATAGTGGTCGGACATTCAACTCTCGCGGAGTTTGATCAAGAGGATTGCAGGATCACGCCTCGACTTGAAGAAGAAAAATTTTATTCTTCACATGATCGAAGAAAGGTAAAAAGCTGTTAAATTTGTTCTCTTTATGTCATGTTTTCCTCACATATGAGGATCTTGGGATGGTATCTCATTTTATTCGTCCACGGCACTGTATATGATACGAGCTTAAGATACCCAACAATGGTATCAGAGCCATGGTATGTGTGGTTGAAGGACATTATTTTTGGCATCAAAACTAGTGCCATGTATTCGTGTTTCTCTTTATTTGCTATGAAAATTGTTTTCACTCAAGTTGAAATTGTTTCAAGCATTATGGCTTCGGTCCGTAGCACAATATGATTGTGTAAAAGTTATAGTATATTTCAAAATATGCTCTCTTTAAGTGCTGAAAATTTTCTATAGAAAAACATTTTCTTGAAAACATGTTGATTGCCTTCTGTTTCATCTTCTGAATTTGATTTTCTATTTTGTTTTGTTTAAACTAATAAATTGCTTGTTGTTTTGAGCTTCAAAATAGAAAATACTGCTGAGAATTGTTCTCACTAAAAATTTGTAGAAGAAGAAGTCACCAGAAATTGTTTCTGGAAAATTTTCAAAATCACTGCCATTGTTCCCAACTACAACTAGTGCCGGTTCTGTGCTATTTTGCGAATGTCAAAAAATCGTTTCTGGAAGAAAATTTTTCTTAAAACCCAAATGCAGCCGGCGCTGGCTCGGGCTTTCAAACCGACATCGACTCTACTCTGCTTGCGACGTTCTAGCTATTTTAAAAAAATAAAAATTTCTTGAAATAGAATTTTGAAAGGGAAAAATCTCATTTGATGAGAGGCGGTAAAATAAAAAATTTTCCAAGGGGGCGCTGCCAGAGACGAGACCCAAAAGCATTTTTTGAAAATTAGTTTTGAGACAAACAATTTTATTTTTCAAAATAGTGGTTTTGAAAATTTAAAAATAATGTATTTTTCTAAAATATTGATTTTATAATTTATTTTATTTTTCTAAAATAGTGATTTTGGAATAATAAAAATTGTATATTTATTTTGTTTAAACATAGTCAATGGCATGGTGGATGGCTATGGACTAAAACCAAATATATTTGTTCATGCATTTTACAGTTTTGGTTTTTATGAAATAGGGCCTGCGTGTCCTGCCTTCTTTGAAATTCTTATGTCATTCTCTTCTCATCTAACTCCCCTCGAATGTAACTCGAGGTTTTCTCTCTTTAGAAAATTATGTAATAAGTTTACATAGGTTAGATAGGAGTATAATTATTCTATTTTGGAGATGGCAACCAAAACAAGGCGAGAAGGTAAGACTTTCTACTTAAATCATGCATGAACACATAAGGTTAACTATATTAATTTCTTTTATAGCTTAAAGAAATTAATTTAGGAAAAAGTCCATAATCATACCACATAATCGCTTGATTACCAAGATTATCAATTATGTGATTTATTGATTTTATGCATGTCATTCAATGAAATCACTAAAAGGAACAAATCCCTCAATTAATATTAAACCTAATTCATTCCGTTAATATAGTAAGAATAAGAGTCATTTTTCGAGACTAGGTTGTTGGGCAAACCCAAGCCTACTTGACATCGGGCATGTTCAAGCTATAGAGTTAAATTCCTGATTAATGGGTCGGGTTTAACTAAATTTTTTATCCCAGTTAGGCAAACATAAGCTTAAATAAATTTAGAGGAAAGATTGGGGTAGCCTAAAAGGCTTTAAGATTAAAAACTGTTAATCACCCAATGATCCGGTAGTTACATATGATGTAATTGGTATTGGATACCTACTAATGAACATAAGGGTGGCTTCTTGGGCAAACCCAAGGTTATTCTTGAGGAATTTGGATACTGGTCCACTAGGAAAGCTTCCAACGGGCTTTCTCGAATCAGTAGTGGGGGTTATTGGTTTGAATAAAATAGTGGAGTAAAAATGCGTTTAATTAAAGTCCTAATTATTTGAATATTATATGCATATACAAGTAGCTAATGCTCTCTATCTTTATATTTAGGTCACTTGCATCATGTCAACAAACTTAAACCTACGTAGCATCTTAGAAACCAACAAGTTAACCGAATCAAACTATCTCGACTAGTATAGAAAATTGAGAATCGTTCTCAAATCGAAAAAGTTGCTCTACGTGCTAGATGCTCCTATTCCACCTCTACTAGCTCAAGATGCTCATGCTGATGAGCATGCTGTCCAGAAGAGGCACAAGAGGATAGTGATACAACATCATGTATTATACTGGCATCCATGACTCCCGAGTTGCAAAAACAACATGAGTATATAGATGCTCAAACGATTATACTACATCTTGAAGAGCCGTTTGATGCCCACGCCAGAACTGAGAGATACGAGATCTCGAAGCAACTATTCTGTTGCAAAATGGTAGAGGGTTCTTCTGTGGCCACTCATGGGCTGAAGAAGTTGGGCTTAACAAAGAAGCTTGGATCTCTCGGGTTTGCAATGGAACATGACTTAAGTGTTGACTTAATTTTACAATCCTTGCCTAACAATTTCTCACAATTTATGATTAACTATCAAATGAACAAGATTGAGTCCACCATTCTTGAGTTGATCAATCTTCTCAAAACTGCGGATTCCTCCATGAAGAAGGATTCCAATGCAGTTTGAATGGTAGAATCTTCCTCTTCTAAGAAGTTTAAAAGAAGAAGAAGAAGGCTCCCATGAAGTCCAAAGGCGGTGTGAAGAAGAGGGACGCAACTACCAAAAGCCTATTCTATCATTGTGGGAAGATGGGCCACTGGAGGCGCAACTGCAAAGCCTACTTGAAGACCAATAAGGACAAGAAGCAGAAGGAGAAGCTTACAAGAACTTCTACTTCTACTCCGGGTATGTTTATGATTAAGATAAATACTGCCTTTAGAAATGAGATATGGGTATTAGATACCAGATGTGGATCTCATTTGTGCAATAACTTGCAAGGACTAAAGAGCAGTAGAAGGCTAGAGAAAAGCGACGTGGACCTACGTACTGTAAATGGGGCAAAGGTTGCTGCACTTGCTGTAGGGACATACGAGTTGAACCTGCCTTCAGGATTAATTCTAAAACTACAAAACCATTATTATGTACCAGTTTTAATGAAAAAATATTATCTCAGTTGCGTGTTTAGACTTACATGGATTTCATTTGATATTTAAGAATAAATATTGTTCTTTTTCATTGAATGATATTCATTATGGTTCAGCAACTCTGGTTAATGGTTCATCTTTTCTAGACTTAGATAATCCACATCTCAATATAAATAATAAGAAACCTAAAATGGACAACTCTAACACCTCTTACTTATGGTATTATCGTTTGGGCCATGTAAACAAAAATCGTGTTTCTAAGTTATACAAGCTTGGTGACTTAGGGTCATTTAATTATGAATCATATGGCACATGTGAATCTTGTTTACTAGGTAAAATGACTAAGACTCATTTCTCAGGAAAAGAAGAACGGGACAAGGAGTTATTAGAACTCATACATTCGGATGTATGTGGCCCAATGTCAATACAAGTAAGAGGAGATTATAACTATTTCATAACCTTTATCGATGATTTCTCACGATATGGGTATTTGAATTTAATGAAATACAAATCTGAGGCGTTTGAAAGGTTCAAAGACTTCAAGAATGAAATAGAGAAACAATTTGGCAAAAGTATTAAGACTCTAAGATCTGATTCAGGATGAGAATACTTGAGCCAAGAGTTTCTGAGTTATCTTAGAGATTATGGGATATTATCTCAATGGACTCCACCGCATACACCTCAACATAACGGTGTATCTAAGAAAAGGAATCGAACCCTTTTGGACATGGTACGGACCATGATGGCTTCTGCAGACCTACCAAAATCATTTTGGAGGCATGCACTAGAGACTTCTGTTTATATACTAAATAGAGTTCCCAAAAAATCAATTAATTCTATCCCATTTGAGATGTTCTTTGGTAAAAAACCAAAATTATCTCACTTGTGAGTATGGGGTTATCTTGCCTTTGTCAAAAGGCCACAGTCAGACAATCTTGATAGTAAGTCTGACAAGTATTTGTTTGTGGGATATTCGAAAGAATCTTTCGAATATTACTTCTACCTACCCTCTGAAAATAAATTATTTATTTCGAAGCATGCCGTCTTCTTAGAGAAGGAGCACATACTCAAAGGGGACAGTAGGAGTAAGATTGAATGTAGTGAAGTTCATGAAGATCAAACAAATAAGGATCAACTGTCTAACCCCACATATGTTGAGAGAATAGATGAACCTTCTAATACACAAGAACTTCGTAGATCTAGTAGGATACGTGTAGCACCTGAGAGATATGGATTTCTCAATAGTGACCACAATGATGTATTGCTCATAAATGAAGATGAGCCTACTACCTACAAGGATGTTTTGAACAGTTCAGAATTTGGCAAATGGCTTGAGGCCATGAAGTCAGAGAAGGATTCCATGTACGAAAACCAAGTATGGACTGTGGTTGATCTATCCAAATGAATTAAACCTATTGGGTACAAATGGATTTTCAAGAAGAAAACAGACATGGATTGTAACTTAGTTACCTATAAAGCACGTCTAGTGGCGAAGGATTATTGTCAAGAACATGGTATTAGCTATGATAAAACATTCTCCCCAGTAGCCATGTTAAAATCTATTAGGACACTTATAGCCATTGCTGCTCATCATGATTATGAGATTTGCAAATGGATGTGAAAATAACTTTCCTAAACAGAAATCCGACTTAGGAAGTGTATATAGCACAACCTGAGAATTTCACATCCAATGATAGCACAAAGGTGTGCAAGTTGCAAATGTCCA
The DNA here is from genome assembly GCA_026120185.1 of Voacanga thouarsii. Classification (NCBI taxonomy): domain Eukaryota; kingdom Viridiplantae; phylum Streptophyta; class Magnoliopsida; order Gentianales; family Apocynaceae; genus Voacanga; species Voacanga thouarsii. The sequence goes on from JANUWF010002207.1 coordinate 2,274,963, forward strand.
TTTATGGACTTAAGTAAGCTTCTAAGAGTTGGAACATCCGTTTTGATTAAACAATCAAAGAGTTTTGTTTCATTTAAAACATAGATGAACCTTTTGTATACAAGAAGGTTAGTGGGAGTGTGATCATTTTCTTATTGCTTTATGTAGATGACATATCACTAATGGGAAATAATATACCTATCTTGCAAACGGTTAAAGTTTAGTTGTCCGAACTATTCTCCAAGAAAGACCTTAGAGAAGTTACTTATATTTTTAGAATAAAGATCTATATAGATAGATCCAAAAGGTTGCTAGGTCTTTTGCAGTCTATACACATAAATAAAATGCTAAAGAGGTTTAGTATGGATCAATCCAAAAATGGATTCTTACCCATGTCACATGGTGCAAGCCTTTCAAAGTTGACGTCTCCAAAGACATAAGTTGAAAGGGATCACATGAGTAAGATTCCATATGCCTCGACAGTTGGATCTATCATGTACGCTATAATATGTATTAAGCCCGATGTATCTTGTGCTCTCAGTTTGACGAGCAGATACCAATCTGACCCTGGTGAGGGTCATTGGGTGGCTGTAAAGAACATCCCTAAGTACTTACGAAGGACTAAGGATATGTTCTTAGTATATGGAGAAGGTAATTTGAATATAAACAGGTATACTGATGCCAATTTTCAATCCGACAAAGATAATTTCAAATCACAATCAGGCTACGAGTTTACATTGTATAGAGGGGTAATAAGTTGGAAAAGTTCCAAACAAGAGACTATTACATGTACTTCGATGTTATCATTTGAATCGGGAGATCATAGATATGAATGATGTAAAGATAGAGAGAGTTCTAATAGATAAGAACATAGCTGATCCGCTTACAAAAACACGATTCCAAAAGAAACATGATTGTTATGTTGAGTAATTTGGTATTAGACACATGAATGATTGGCTCTAGTGCAAGTGGGAGTTTGTTAGTGTTGTGTCTTAAAGGCAAAATCACTTGTACATTGTATATGACATATTTTATTAAAATAAAAGGCATTATTTATCTTACAACCTCTTTTATTAACTTTTAAATAATATAACTGTTTGATAAAGTCCTTAGTACAATACTGTGTTAAGGAAATCATGATAGAGTTCATGACATGAGATTCCTACTACACTGTACAATGTTAGTACTTAAATAGTTCCTAGTCATAGTATTAATGAGACAGGACATCGTTAATACGTTAAGACTAGCATGTGTTAGACATCCTGATTTGATTAGGCGGTGGTTATCATATCCGTGAGTACTGAGATACTCAAAGTTAACGCATGGATGCTTGTTAATGGAACAAGTTCGTTGGATGATCTAGCTATGATATAATCACATGGATAACTATTTAGTGCCAATGATACAATCTTAATATAGCAAACGTGCAAGTATCCTTAAACTTGAGATCTCTAAGGTACATTATTTGCCGAGCATTGTACTTTGATTATAATCTTAGGAGCTCGATCGAGGGCCGTGTATGGGATAGATATTAGGTACATTGTGAGGTAAACGAAAGTAGATGAGAGGGTCAATAAAGGATTCACCACTCCTAATACTAGGGGCGAATATCTCGCGGCCACTTGTAGAAATTATTACTCGAGAAGTCCTTGGCCATGGCAATTATGCATTGGAAACAGTTTCAAATGATACATATCTAGAGTAGTGGGTTCCTAGTACAAGTACTATTGTATCCAGGCCAGAATTAATTATGGAGTGAGTTGGCACTATTTTTGTACTCTAAATTGAATAAGATATTGTATGGTGAAAGGAGTTAATTGCACTGTAGTTTGTTACTAAAGGGTTCATGCCAACCCATTTGACTTCCTGGACTCTTGGGTGGTCATGATGTGTTGCTAGATACCATTCATGATTTGGGAATATGGGTTTATTAATTGATGAATTATTAAATCAATCCTTATTTGAATTAATAGGATTAATTATAATAAATTATGGATTATTAATCTCAAAGACATTTGAATTAATTCATGTTCACTATCAATTGATTGGAAAACCTAATAGGTTACAAACAATAGAGGAATATATACTCAAGATATTATTTGATAACATAGTGGGGTTAATTACAAGAAAGAAAAGTTGTTGTGGACAAATTATAATTAGTTATAATTTGTGGTCCAAATTGTAATTGTGAAAACTTGATGTTTCCAATTATAGTTAGAAAATTCTAATTGTTTAGGATTTTAGTTTTTTTTTCAGTGAATTTTTCAATTTATATGATGATATAACCGAAACCCTAGAGGGGTAATTCACACGAAAATAGCAACTACTAAAACTCTCTTCTCCTCTCTTTCTCTCCCTCTCTCTCGTTTTGCTAAAAACAAGAAGAGCCCTAGTCGCCATCCTTTTTTGCTAGCATAGGAAATTTTTGTGGTTGAGTGTTCCTCTGTATGGATTACTATTAGAAATAATTACACACTATAAATAATGTGGTTGGACGTTCAACTCTCGTGGAGTTTGATCAAGAGGATTGCTAGATCGCGCCTCGACTTGAAGAAGAAAAATTTTGTTCTTCACATGATCGAAGAAAGGTAAAAAGTTGTTATCTTTGTTCTCTTTATGTCTTGTTTTCCACACATATATGAATCCTGGGATGGTATCTCGTTTTATTCTTCTACTGCACCGTATAGGGTACGGGCATGAGATACCTAACAATGGATATGTTTGAACATATTGGATGGGGTAGTTTACTTTTTGTCAATGAGAAATTATTTACTCCTCTTGTCTGAGAATTTTATGCTAATTAAAGAAAAGGTCGTCTTGAGAAAACTATGGGAGGTTTCATGATTTGCTGGTATATGTCTAGAGTTTAGGGAAAAGACATTGAGTATGATCACCATTTCTTAAATAGGATATGTGATGTGAGGGATACTGGAATTCAGTACTTTGAGTTGAACAAATTTCCTGAGGGAAATGATATTTTTGTTTTGAAAATTTTTAAGGAAATCTTCACTGGAGGGAAGAGTTTTAGGAACACTGGTAATAGATGTACGAAGTGGCTTAATAGGGTTGGAAGGATTTTGCACCATATGGTGTCTGCCTACTATAGTGGTTCTGAGCTATGGACATAAGACCTCCATCAGCATTCTGCAAATGGTAATCATGTTAGCCCTAGCAGAGGGTAGACAAATAAACTTTAGGTTTTTAGCTAAAAAATTAATGTTGCAATCAAGGAATACATCAAGCAAAGCTCTACCTTATGGAAATTTATTATCTAGAGTATTCAGTTATTTTTGGGTTGATTTAAATTTAGTTCCTAGTAATCTATCAAAGATGAATGTTTACAGTTTTGACTCATTTGAGAGAATGGGTTATGTGAGAGTAAATAATGAATCAAAGCTGCGGAGAGACACTGAGGGTAAAGAAAGAGAAAAATTGATGAAAATCAAAGAAGAAGGAAAAGTCTGTTCCTATTGTAGGAACAAAAAGAAAATTTGATGATGAACCTCAGGCAGAATCCTTTGCTAGGGGGAAAGAAAAGGACGAAGGATTATCCATGAGTATATTGGATTCCATCAACTCTCTAGCTGTGAAATTGGATAATCTCAACATTGAACTTTATAGCCTTGGATGCAGAATATCTGCAGTTGAAATGACTGCAAAAATTAATGCACCAATATCTACCCCAACATTATCTGCTAAAGAAAAGGAAGAACCTGTCTTGGAGAAAGAATCTAACTACCTGTTGCAGAGAAAGAACATGCTCCTGAGTAAGCTCAGAAAACATCTCCGATTAAGGAAACTGTAGCAACTTCTCCTTCCCCTAAACCACAATCATTTGGAAAGTGACAGAAGCACGTTGTGGTAAAGAGAAAATCCAACAAGATTGCTGGTCAACACTCTAAGAAAGGTGTCGGTTCAAAAGCTGAAACCATTAACATCTCCTAAGAAGATCTGTCGGGCAAAATGATATCCATATGCTATCTCACAAACAATTTACTTTCTGAAAATTGAATAACTTTCCTTGCTGTTTTTAGATTATGCTTCAAGATAATTGTTTCTTTTCTGCATATTTCTTAAATTATATTTTCTATCTGTCTATGTTATGTTTCTGCTCTCCTTTTGAAATTCCTCATTTTGATTGATGACAAAGGGGGAGAAAAGATTAGACTATAGGCTGTGTGAATGATTGAGATATGAGGATAAAACCGATATGAACTATTATGAGGCATTGTGAACTGATATGAATTGATTTAAACTGCATGAATAACTTATGATATTGGTAAAGATATAAAGGGGGATATAATTTAATATTAGAATGATATTGGGATATGAGGATATAACTGATATGAACTATTATAAGGCATTTTGAACTGGTATGAATTGATTTGAACTGCATGAATAACTTATGATATTGGTTAAGATATAAAGGGGGATATGAACTGATATTAGAATGATATAATCTGATATGATACTATTTTGGAAACTATTTGATTTACTAGATATAATTATTGACAAATGATTAAAAGCTTCTGCTTGGAATGTTAGGATAATTTTTTACTAAACCTCTGTTTATAATACCTTAAAGTTAAATTGATGAACTGCTTGATATTCAGTTTCTGGTCACTCAAAAATCCGAAGGTATCTTTGAGACCAGTATGAAAAAATCTGGTTATGATACTGTGATGAAATCAAAAAATTCAATCAAATGGATGGTTTAAACATTCTTTGAAAAATTGAAAAATCCATTATTTTGCGCATTGTGTCAGGGGGAGTTTTGGACTCATGTATTCTTGATCCAAACAAATCTTCTTCTAAGAGTCATACTGAATCGAAAACATACCTTTTGGACATCCAAAACCCGTATCTAAAATGTATTTCTGAAAAAGACTCGTTTTATACATACTTGCAAAATTGTTTTGGACATAGGTTTTGGACGTACAAAATTTGATTTCAGCTTTTCCCTCTTATTTTGAAATGTTCATAGAGGTAAATATTAAGGGGGAGCATCTTATCATATGACTTGTCTACTATCTCTCATTTATTAAATCATTTATTCATAAATATATGGAGACAGGATAGGCCTTAGGCTCATTAAGTCTTGCTTATGATCAAAAGCTTTAAACATTTTCCATCTTAAACTAATTAGCTCTCTTTGAGACCTATAATGAAGAAAATGCATTTCAATAAAAATTTAGTCATATCTCTCTCAAACAACATGTTCGCTCTATACATATTATTGTTCTCTATATAGCAATTCTTTTTATCATGTTTGTCATCACTCAAAAATGGAGAGATTGTTAGCCCTAAGGGTTTTCTCGTATGTTTTAACTTATGACAAATGCTGATATGAACTAACTTGTGTAACATATTGTGTCCAAGGATTTGTTTAACCTCTGTTCTTCTAAGGCATTCAGATATGATTGTTAGGCAACTCTTCAGTAATTGAATTCAAGTATGGAAGATAAAAAAGAAGATCAAAGTATATAGAGTTGCTGACCAAGAAGTCCTTATAAGAAGAACTTTAGATTAGGAAGTGTTATTAAGGTATTTCTATTAATTCTTATGTCTCTTTACCTTTTGATTCAATTGATTTTATCCTGAAGCACACAAAGAAGAAGATTTCAATATTTTGAAAATCTCAAAATTTTGGATTGAGTAGTTTGGATGTATCTGGATCCAAAAGATTCGTCCAAAATCCTGCAAACTGTGTTGAAATGATTTTGCCTAAAAAAGTGTCATTTTGGACTTGTCTTTTGGATGCATCATTGTTCGAAACCCGAGCCCAAAATATGGATAATTTTAAATAGAAAAATTATAGCCGTTGACGCTTCACTTTTTGGCTCTATAAATAGCCTATAAGCAAGATTAGGTATAAGATTTTTGAAACATTCTTCTAAAAAACACTATTGCTCAATGTTTTCAAAAATCTCCTTTTATCAAAAAGCTTCAAAGTGAATTCATATTGTGTCAAAGGTAAAAGTATTTGTGCTTTGTATCTTAGTAAACATCTGCTCAAATAAGTGAGCTCTTTACTGTTCTATTGATATTCAATCTCTATTGTAGTACAAGATTATGGTGTAAAACCCAGTTGGGGTGAACCTTGTTGTGATTGTTTGTTTGAGAGGTTTTGAAAAATCTAGTGTGGTGATCCTCTCTTGTATGTGGTACTGTTTGATTTCATTAAGTGGAGTAAATGAAATTTAGTTGAAAATATTTAAGTGTGAGCTTAAGGTAGTAGACATAGATCTTGGTAGATCGAACCACTACACATACTGTGTCTCATTTCTTTTCTTATTGCATTACATTTCCATCTCTAGTCTGAATTTGGATATATATCAAAGAGTTCTTGGATAGCTTTCTTTATTATCATAAAGTTGGTCTAAGAATGTTGAAGATCATTGTTATATTGCACATCAGACGATTTGAAAAATTTTAGTTTGCCAAAAACCTTATTCACCCCCCCTTCAAAGGTTTTTCAGATATACTATAGTTGAGGTTCTTGTGAAGGACTAATATACTTATATGTTGGCTATATGCGACTAGTTAGTCAAAACTAACTTGTACGAGATGGTGTCTACACTATATCGCCTCTTGTGGTTGTCCGAATGATCTAATTATTCAGGGCCTTAGGGAACATGACTTGGATATTAACTTTAGGGTAGTTCCCTGGAAAGTTGGAATATTCCAAGAAGTCGTGGATTATTGGCCTAGAAGCCTAAGGTTGGTAGATGTCGTTTAGAGAGGTGTTAGTACACTCTTTCTTCTCTAAATGAATGGCGATGTGTAGAGGGGTATTTTAGTCATTTCACCTACAGGTCGAAGACATAGCTATCGCAACATTGTCCTTGGGGTCAATATTTCCTTATAGTGATATTAAAAAATATTTAAAATATAAAATATAGCAATTTATATAGTAAGGGTATTTTGGTCATTTTAGTAGCCAAGGCGATGTGTCTTTTTGGTCCTTTGAATAGCCCGTAAGTCCTAATTATTTTAGGTCGAGGAAATGGTCACAATAGAAAAAGAATTTTATTTTATTTAGGATGTCTAATTTATTTTTGGACTGGAATAAAATAAAAGAATGAGAGAAATTAAATTTATTATCTACTTTGATTGGTTAATTAATTATTCAGGGACTGAGCCTAGATTGAATAATTAGAAAACTTAACATGGACTTCAACTAGTCAATAAAAGGTTTAATAACTATTTTAGTTCATTTGGGCTCGTTAATCATTTATTGAGTTATTTTAATAGCCCAAGATATAAATAATTAATGGTTATTATTTTTTGGCTTATTGGGTCCAAAGAAAAATAATAAATTATTTTGGCCTAATAGCCTGGACTAAAGGGTTTTTATTATTCACGGTATAGAAGTGTTTGGGATTACCAAAACCTCTTATGTTGATAACTTCCAGATGTTTGAAATATCAAAATACCAGGGTTAGATTATCTAGGATGAGAATAGGAGTCATGCAGTAGAAAAAATAAAACAGAACTCATGACACTACTAAAGAAGAAAAAAAACCAGAGTTTTTTCCCTCTGTCTCTCTCTCATTTGCTCTTTTTCTCTTTTTTCCATCTTAGTGTCTTTGCTAACTAATAGTAAAGGATCAAGAAGGACCAGTTCACGCCTAGGTTGTTTCACCAACATAGATAGGTGGAGGAATATTCTAAGAAGTGAAAAGCTTCGCTTACATGCTAATAAGAAGCCGACGGATCGTTGGTTTCTCATTGAAATCATTGTTGAGATAGGTAGCTATTCTCGTGGTTGGTGCCTCATCTTCTTAGCCAAACCAAAAAAGGACACGTAAAGGTATTAATTTTAACCTTTTTTTGCACCATGTCCTTGTTTTTCTGGGTCTTGTTTCATGCGCGCATGGTGTCTTTGTTTTTCATTCCTCCAAGTAGTATCATAGTGTCTGCTTTGAAAGGCATAGGATTGATGCATGCTAGTTAATAAAACCTGGCAAGATTATTGACAATAAGATCTTTCAGTATTTTAGCATGGGTGGAATGTCTGCACACCTCACTATTGAGGTATACAAGCCTCTGTAAATTTTTGTTTTCTACTTTCTTTAGCTTCGTGTAAGCGTAATTTGAAAGGGTATAGGCAGTCGTTAGCTTTTTTTGTGAAAGAAAGCAATAAGAAATGGCCTTGGATGATTGCAAAACATTAAAGAGGTGCCCAACGAAAGTTGCAGAAGAAAATTGCAGCGAAAGGTTTCTTTTTTTTTTTTTTCTTGAGCAAGAAGATGAACCGAGCAGCAAGTTGAGCCGATCCAAACCTTTGGTGTGATGGGAGTTGAGGACGCCCAGGCCAGCCATAGCTGGGCTCAAGCATTCCTCGGCTCTGGGCGTGCACGAGGAAGCTTTCTCGTGGATGCAAAAGCTTCCTCGCGGAAGTTGTTGCCTCGCAGAATTAGAGTTTCCTCACGGAAGCTATTGCATCCAGGAACCGGTCCATGGACCGTGGTCCATGTGTCTTCCTATGGGCCATGATCAAGTGTGGCAAGTGCACTGGACCAGAATTTTTTTAAAAATTTTTTTATCCCATACCAGACGAAGTTATTTTTTTTGCAATAGTTAATATTCATTGAATATTTTGCATGAAAAATAACAGTAAAGGATATAAGGATTAAACAAGATCATTAATTAATTTAATATAATATTTTTAATTCTTTTATTTCGGCACTTACGATTAAAAATAGAAAAGCATGAAAATGTTTACAGTTTTCTAGCATGTTAATTATTTTAAGTCCTGTGTGCACTTTTCTCAAAGGCCAAACACTTTGGAAAATTTTATTTGACAAAGTAAAATATTTTTCTTTAATTAAATGGTTATTTTAACTTAAACAAAAATTAATCCTTCGTTTTTTTCTTAAAGATTTTTTTATCCTTGACATAGAAAATATTATGGATTTTGAAATTTTTTTTAAGTTAAAAGAATGCCATTTTAATTCATTTTAGCAAAGAAAAAAATTATTTTTGTTAAGTAAAGCATTGAGATCAAAATCTCTAGGAATTTTTAAATGGAAAAGTTTTGAAATTATTAAGTTTTTGACTTAAAAATAAAATTAATCCATGAGGAAAGATTTCTTAAAGGGTATAAACCTTGACATAGAAATTTTTTTCTGAATTTAGATATTTTATTTTAAGTTCAAAGAGAACTTAATTGGAATTTTTCAAATAATATTTTTTCAAAAAAAAAACCATTATTTAAAAAACTAAGTGGGAGAGGGATTCCAATGACCCTACAGCTTCTATCACGATCCTCATTAGAGATCATGGGTCTCCTCATGTTATACTAGGAGAGAACCTGTATAGGATGGAGATATCACAAGGATCTAGAACTAATGGAATGATGTAATTAATAATCTGAGACACGTACAATGATTGACCGGCCTGCGTTAGAGGTTATTGTGTGAGGTATGCCCATAGGAAATGGAAGAAATGACCATCCCCTTGATGGAGTTATCTTCTAGATCATCACCAGGAAAGTTAACTAATTTGTGGTAGCTAACACATTTAGCTTAGGAAACTGTTAATCTTTCCAAGAAGCTATGTCAACTTTCCTAAGGAATAAATTAAGCATGTTAAAGGTAATAGTAATGGGTTAGCTATCACCAAGTTTAATAATAGGATAAAATACACAAAATTATTTTTATTTTACAAATACTGAGAATTTATTTTATTTTTCAAAAATTTAGAAATGATTGGTGGAGGTTCTTTCTGTCCCTTGGCCGTTATTCTCCGTGAGATTAAACTAACAGGTCCAAACTATGTAGACTAAAAAAGAAACCTGGACATAATACTCACCGTCGAAGAGTATAAGTATGTCATATATGAGACTTGCCCAGTAATCGGGGATAGTTCCACCACTGAGGAGCATGAGGCTAAAAAGGCTAGGAAGAAAGTTGATGAAATGGCCTGATGCTATATGTTAGCTTCCTTGTCAAATGTGCTCAGTCCAAACACGAGTACATGACTACTGTATATGACATTAGCACATCTCTAGCCACAATGTACGTTGACAAGAGCTGGCCCGCAAGGTAGGAGGCACTTAGAATGATCATAAACACCAAGATGGCTGAGGGAGCATCAGTCAGAGAGCATATGCTGAAGATGATTGCTACTTTCAAGGAAGCAGAAGTCTTGGAGGCTGTTATTGAACTCGAGAGCCAATTGGACATGGTTCTGGAATCTTTGTTGGGTTCATTCACTCAGTTCAAGTTGAATTACAATATGAAGAAGTTAAACATGGGTTTAACTTTAGGTGGCAGAGAAGGTCATGAAGCCACAAGCTAGAGCTATAATGGCTTCTTCTTTAAGAATTGGGCCCAGCCAAGAAAGTTCAAGAAGAAGAAGGGTAATACAATGCATTAGCCCAAGTCCCAGCCCAAAGATAAACCTAGGGGCAAATGCTTCAAGTGTGGGAATACGGGACATTGGAAAAAGGTGTTTCCCGATCTTCAGGCCCAGAAAAACCCCACAGGTAATGTTCTCTATCTAGAGTCTATATCAATAGTTGGATCAACTTCCATTTGGATTGTTGATTCAGAAGCCACTAATTATATCTGTAACTCTTTGTAGGGGTTTAGGAAGGTTAGAAGACAGCAGTAGGGTGAACAGGGAATACACGTCGGAAAATGGAGCATGAGTTTGAGCCCTTACTATGGGAGAGCTGGAACTTACTTTTGATTGCAATAGAATAGTTGTTTTGAAGGATATTTTATTTGTTTATGGTTTTAGACAGAATTTGGTTTCAATTGCAAAACTAATTAATCAAGGATATTCTGTTTTTTTCATTCTAGTATTACTATCAGTAGAAATGGAGAAGTTATATGTACTGGGCACATGTATGGAAATCTATTCTTCATTAATCCTATTAACAATAAATTGAATAGTGTTCAATTAGAACCTTCAAATAGGATGAGATAGACCAATTGAATAATATCAATGACTCATATCTTTGGTATCAAAAGTTAGGCCACATTAACTCAACCAAGATTTAGAGGTTAATCTATGCTGAGCCTTTAGGCACATTGAGATTGAAAAGTTGGCCTCAGTGTGAACCATATCTTATAGGAAAAATGACCAAAAGGTCCTTTACCTAAAAGGTGGATAGAGCTAAAGAAGCATTGAGTCTTGTTCGCACTAATGTGTGTGGTTCTTTGTCTATGCCAGTAAGAGGGGAGTTTGAGTACATCATCACTTTCACAGATGATTGTATAAGTTATGGTTATGTTTATCTGATGAGATGTAAGTCTGACTCTTTCGACAACTTCAAAGAGTTCAAGGCTGAAGTGGAATGTTGAACAGGTAAGCTAATCAAGACCTTACGATCAGATCATGGTGGAGAATACCTCCTTGGTGAATTCAAAGACTACATGGTTCATCATGGGATAGTTTCCCAATCTTTGTATTGGTGACACCCCAATAGAATGGAGTTGTTGAGAGAACGAATAGGACATTAATGGAAATGGTCCGAAGCATGATGTCTCATACTACTCTTGCAATATTTTTTTTTTTTTTTTGCCCTAGAAATAGCAGCATATATTCTGAACTTTGAACCTTCCAAGTCAGTACCTAGGACTCCCTATGAGATATGGACTATTCGTAAGCCAAGTTTAAATCATCTCGAGATATCGGATTGTCCATTTTATGTAATGATAAAGGGAGACAAGTTAGAACCAAGATCAGAATTATGTTATTATGTAGGGCATCCAAAAGGTACAAAGTGTGGTTACTTTTATCATTACAGGGAGCAGAAATTACTTATGAGTACTAATGCTAAATACTTGGAGGATGAACAAAGTACATCCACTAAAGGTTCAACAAGGTTGGAACTCAAAGAGAAATTATCTTCTAAATCAACTTCTCATAACCCGATTATAGAACAAGAAGATGCACACCCTCAGGAACCTATACAATTGGAGCCTCATCGTAGTTGGAGGATATCTAGAACTCCAGAAAGATGGACTGGAAAGGATTTGAACCTAGTCACTGACCATCAAGAACAAGATCCCACTAGATATAAGGAGGCTATTACTGATGCCGATGCAGACCTATAGCATGAAGTAATGAAAGCCGTGATTAAGCCTATATACTTCAATCAGGTTTGGGATCTTGTAGTTTCACCAAAAGGGATAAAATCCATTGGGTGTAAGTGGGTTGACAAGAGGAAGAGGAGAGTGGATAGGAATGTGGAAACCTTCAATGATAGACTTGTGGCGAAAGGGTAAACTCAGAAAGAAGGGATAGACTATGAGAAAACCTTTTCCCCAGTAGCCATGCTTAAGTCCATCCATATCTTTCTTACTATTGCATGTCATTATGACTAGATATATGGCAAATGGATGTTAAGACGGCATTTTTAAATGGCCATCTTAGTGAAGACATCTATATGCCCTAACCAGAAGGCTTTATTGCTACAAGCCAAGAGCATATAGTTTATAAGTTTAAGAAATCCATTTATGAACTTAAGTCAGCATCTAGAGCATGGAACATTCATTTCAATGAGACGGTAAAGTCTTACGATTTTATTCAAAATGAGGATGAACCATGTGTGTATAGGAAACTGAAAGAAATATATGTGATTTTTTTTTTTTTTTTGGTTCTCTATGTGGATGACATTCTACATATTCGAAATGATGTAGGGATACTGTTACCTACTAAGGTTTGGCTATCTAGTCAATTTAGTATGAAGGACTTGGGTGAAGCCAATTACATTCTCAAAATAAAGCTTCACAGAAATAGGAGGTAGAGAACGTTAGGTTTATTCCAAGCTATATACATTGACAAGATACTGGCCAAGTTCAGCATGGACTCGTGAAAGGAGGCATTAATCCCTTGCAGACATGGGTTATCTTTTTCTTCAAAGGACTATCCAAAGTCTCAAGAAGAAAAAGATAGGATGAGTAAGATTCCCTATGCTTCGGCTGTGGGAAGTCTCAAGTATACTATGCTGTGTACTAGGCCAGATATTTGCTTTGACGTAGGTGTAGTTAGCGGATATTAGTTAAATCGTGGGGAGACTCATTGCCAGGCTGTAAAATATATTCTTAAGTATCTCAAAGGTACGATAGATTATATGCTGATATACAATGCTGATGACTTGGTTCCTACATGATATACAGACTCAAACTTCCAAGCAGATAAGGATGAGAGAAAATCCACTAATGGATATGTCTTCACCTTGTCTAAAGAAGCCATTTCATGAAAAAGTATCAAGCAATCTTGCATTGCTAACTCAACCATAGAAGCTGAGTATGTGACAGCTTCGGAGGCATCCAAGGAAGCTGTTTTGCTCCAGCAATTCCTTTTAGAACTTGGAGGTGTGCCACAAAAGGATTAACCGGTTGTGATGTATTGTGACAACACTGGTGCAGTTTCACAATCTAAAGAACTAATGAACCCTAAAAAAGAGAAGTACATAGAGAGGAAGTACCACCTGATCTAGGATTTTATCCAGAGATGAGTAGTCGTGGTGGAACAGATTTCATTAGAGAACAATCTAGCAATCTTTTTACCAAGCTTTTGGTAGGGAGAGTCTTTAGAAGACACTTAGACACCATTGGGGTGGGCACCTATGGAATTACTTAGTCTTATAGTGCAAGTGGGAGACTGTTGGAATGTATGCCCTCTTAGACTAGATTTCTGATGTATTTTTGACTTTGTATTAATAAATTTTTTTTTTCTCAAAATTTGATTGTAAAATTCTCTTTATATTTGCGCATGATTTATTTGGAAAAGACCTATTATGTTTAAGTAAATGCTTCATGTGATGGAGGTCTTTCATAGTAAGGTATGAACCATGGGATTCTTAATAAATAATCTATTGTTCTTAACCGGATGATGAGAATGGAAATCCCATCATGGCAAGGTTATTGTGTGATGAACCTTTCAAATAGAGAATGGCTTACCTTTAGACAATGAGTAGTCTACTCATTTCATAACATAAGCGTATTTCGAATACGTAAAACTAGACCTATAGTGGTGGTTTTTAAAATACTATGTGATAGAAACTCAGACTACTATTACTACACCATTGACTTTTACTCTACAACTTAAGTATAAGTTGGTAGTCTGATGAAACTGGAAGTGTATACTTTGATATACTATAGTTGAGGTTCTTGAGAAGGACCAATATAATTGTATGTTGGGTATATGCGACTAGTTATTTAAGAGAGACTTGTACGAGATAGTGTCTACACTATATCGTCTCTCGTGGTTGTCTGAATGATCTAACTATCTAGAGCCCTGAGGAATATGACTTGGATATTGGTTTTAGGGTAGCTCCCTTAGAAAGCTGGAATATTCCAAGAAATCATGGATCATTGGACTAGAAACCTAAGAATGGTAGATGTTGTTTAAAGAGGTGTTAGTACACTATTTTCTCTCTAAATGAACAACGATGTGTAGAAGGGTATTTTACTCATTTCACCTCTGGGTCGAAGACATAGCACACACAACATTGTCCTTGAGGTCAATATTTCCTAATGGTAATATTAGAAAATGTTTAAAATGCAAAATATAGCTATTTATATAGCAAGGGTATTTTGGTCATTTTAGTAGCCAAGGCGATGTATCTTTTTGGTCTCAGAATAGCCCATAAGTCCTAATTATTTTAGGTCGAGGAAATGGTCACAATAGAAAATGGATTTTATTTTATTTAAGAAGTGTAATTTATTTTTGGACTGGAATAAAACAAAAGGAATGGGAGAAATTAATTTTATTATCTGTTTGATTAGTTAATTAATTATTCAGGGCCTAAGCCTAGATTGAATAATTAGAAAAATTACTCTGGGTTTAAACTAGTTATTAAAAGGCTTAATAATTATTTTATTTCATTTAAACTCATTAATTATTTATTGAGTTATTTTAATAGGCCCAGGAAATAAATAATTAATGGTTATTATTTTTGGACTCCTTGGGTCCAAGGAAAAGTAATAAATTATTTTCGCCCAACAGCCTAGACTAAAGGGTTTTTATTATTCATGGTACAGAAGAGTTGGGATTACCCAAACCTCTTCTATTGATAACCTCCGGATGTTTGAAATATCAAAAGACCGGGGTTGGGTTATCTGGGATGAGAATAGGAGTCTTACAGTAGGGAAAATAAAACAAAACTCACGATACTACTGAAGAAGAAAAAAAATCAGAGTTTTTTTACCTCTATTCTCTCTCTCGTTTGCACTTTTTCTCTTTCTCCATCTTTTTGTCTTTGCTAACTAATAGCGAAGGATAAAAAAGGACCACGGTTGTTTCACCAACATAGATAGCTGCAGGAATATTCTGAGAAGCGAAAAACTTCACGCACATGCCAAGAAGAAGCTTGCGGATAGCTGGTTTCTCATCAGAATCATCGTCGAGACAGGTAGCTGCTCTCATCGTTGGTGTCTCATCTTCTCAGCTAAACTAGAAAAGGATATGTAAAGGTATTAATTTTAACCTTCCATTGCGCCGTGTCCTAATTTTTCTGGTTCTTGTTTCATGCGTGTGTGGCATCTCTATTTTTCATTCCTATAGTGACTTAAATGTGTGTGTGTGTGTGTGTGTGTGTGCGCGCGCGCGTAAATGCTAGATTAGCTATAATGCCCACATTCCCTATATATCTAAGGAAGTATTTAATGGGGTATTACATCCTCCCATCTTTAAGAGAATTTTAGCTTGAAATTCAGGATATCATGCCTCTAAAGTAACTTCGAATGCTTCCACATTATCCATTCTTTAGTTTCCCATGAAATATTTTGTGTACCATGATGATCCCACAAAGCCTTTACCATAGGAATCTTCTTGTTCCTATGCGTCTTTTAATTTCTTTCCAAAATCTTTACCTTCTTCTCAAAATAGTTCAGATTGGGTTATCGCACTACAGCTTCTTCGTTAATTACATGCTCTAGATCAAGATGATATTTCCTCAATTGCAACACATGGAACACATCATGTATTCCAATTATGCTTTCTGGTATGTCTAATCGATAAGCCAATAGTCTAATTCTTTTAATAGTTGGGAATGGTCCCAAATATCTTAGACTAAATTTTTCCTGCTTTTGGATGTTTCAAGATTACTCTACTAGGAGTCAACTTCAAAAATATATGATCTCCTACTTAGAACAGCAATTCCCTCCTTCTATTATCTGCATAACCCTTCTGTTGACTATTAGCTGCCTTCAACCTTTCATTAATTATTCTAATCTTTTCTGTTATCTCTTGGATATTCACATCACCAAATTTGGTAATATGTCCATCTTCCATCCAACCCCAAATACTTAAGTTTTCCCTCGATAAAGAGCCTTACGTAGAGCCATACCAATTGACGATTGCTAAATGTTGTTATATACTGGCTCCACATAGGGTATGAAGTTAATTTACTTATCTCCAAAGTCTAACACACATGCCATCAACATATCCTCAAATATTTGGATAAATCTCTCAGATTGCCCGTCAGTATAAAAATATGCTGTAGTGCTAAACTTCAAAGTTGAACCCATGGATTCTTGAAATTTATCCCAAAATCTCAAAATGAACCTAGGGTCTTGGTCAGATACAATGCTTGATAGTACTCTATGTTGTCTCATAATTTCTTTTATGTAGACTTGAGTTAACTTCTCTATTGAATCCCTTATATTCACTGGTACAAAATGCACAAACTTGGTCAATCGATCTACAATCACCCAAATTGCATCATTTTGTGCCTTAGCCATAGGTAACCCAGTAACAAAATCTATAGTTATGTCTTCCCATTTCTATTCAAGGATAGGTGATGGTTGTCATAATCCTTCTGTATTCTTGTCCTCTGTCTTAACCTTCGATAGGCTAGGCAATGCATTACAAACTTCACCATATCCTTCTTTATTCCAGACCACCAATATACCTTATTTAAATCCTGGTACTTTTTAACTTCTTCGAGGTGAATAGTGCATGTACTTTTATGTACCTCCTTTAATATTCTCTCCTTCAACTTCTGATCTTGTTGGTACACATATCCGACTGTGAAAATATAATACTCCTTCTTCATCTGCTCAAAAGTCTTTTCCTTCTCATTTGACCTCCTTATCCTTAAAAGCTTGAAATTCAACACTGTCTTTCTTGCTTTAGTAACTTGCTGTTTCAATTCAAGTACCAACTTTAAATTGCTAATATAGATCTTCTCCCATTGAATTTCTAATTTTTGTTCTAACATCTCCAGTACTATATGAACTTCTTGTAATCTTATGTTAACCATCTTCACCTTTCGACTCAGCCTATCAGCCACTACGTTAGCTTTTCCTGATAATAGTTAATAGGACACTTGTTCTCTTTCAAAAACTCCATTGATAGGGGCGAAAATCACCATTATTTTTCTTGTTATTTGTGGTTATTTTGAGATATGTTTGTTGTAATAACTAGGCATATTTATTTCTATTTGACATTTTTCTTGTAATAAGTGTTTTTGACAAATTTGTGCAGATTTGAGTTTATTTCGAGCAAAAATGTGAAATTTCCAGAACAGACCTAGTGCCAGGCCCAACCAAGAGACCAAGCATTGGGTCTATTCTGGTTAAACAACAAAAACAGAGAAGAACATAACAAACCTAGTGCCAGGTGAACCGACTGGACCCTATGCCAGGTCCACTCTGCCCCAGAGGCAGTAATGCACGAATTAGTATTTTTCAAAAGGTTTTGATATTTTTTGAATTGTACTTGTACTAGGCTTCTCAAGGAATGAATGTTGGTATTAAAGAGGCTTATAAATACAAGAAAAATACAAGAGAAGGGTGATTTGAAGCATCCAAGCTAGCTACGCAATCACCATTCAAATGAGCATTGTTCAAATGAGGTTTTCAAGAGAAGAAAAAGGGCATAGAGTTTTATCTGTTCTCCTTTATTTACTTTTCTAGAATAATGATGTACTTAATGTTTTGGTTATAATTGGATATTATTTTAGAGATTATGATTTTGGATTAATTAGAATTTTTGATCAAATCTATTATTATCTTTGGTATTTGATTACTTGTTATCATTGCTTATTGATGCAAGTTCTTCTAAATGGCTTGGAAAAGCGACGTTAGGAGTTTCATTGCATTGAAAATCTTAATGGGATTGGATGACAAAGTTAGGATTTTAGGACTAAAGTAATCAAAGATTAGTTGATTTCACCTCGAACAAAGGGTCATTAGCTAATTTCATGCTTAGAAAGAATTAAGCTTAATGCATGTTTTGGTTATGTTAGCCTGATTGGTAAATCTGTTAATATTAATCAAAAGAGAGTAATTCCATGGATTGGAAAGCGACGTGGAATTTATCTAAGTAGATTCATGACTTGAGAAACGATTGAATTTTACTTTTCCTTCATAATGCCAAGATGACAATTAATTGTGATGAATGCTAATTGATTTAATATTGTATTTTTGAGATAATTGTCCACTTACATGAAATTGCATCATTTAGTTATATTTATTTTTATCTCTATTTATTTTTCTTTTTAGTCTTTTCTTATTTTATTGGTTAAACAATAAAGATTTAGGTAAAATAAGGTGGGAGCCTAAGTTCTCGTGGATTCGATACTTGCTATTCCTTATACTATAAAATGGGTATACTTGGTCGTATGTATGGTTTTAGTGGTTGGCATTTTAATTAAAGTTTGATTGATTGTGTAATTTGTTGGTAATATTATTTGCACTAAAAAACATGCATCAAGTTTTTGGTGTCATTGCCAGGGATGGGCACTATCGAAAACACTCGAGTCTTGTTGATTTAGCCTTTGTTGTATTTATATATATCGCTAACTTTTGTATTTAGGTAGTTTGTGAATAGTTCTAATTGGTGTATTTTTTTCTTCGTCATTGTTCTATTATTCTTGTTTGTTTATTTTTATTTTCGATTTGATTTTTATTTTCTTTGAGTGTGAGATTCAAAACATTATCATGGATAATTATTCATGGGCACAATATCAAATGCACTATAATGATAATTCATTGGCAAGGTTACAAGCTCGGGTTAATACTTTTAGTAAGACGTCACTTCAAGATTCAATCCAATCATTTGTTGGTAACACAACCACCTCCCTTAGGTGGCATGAAGAAGCATCCCAAACGAATAAGCTCTACAAGAATAGAACTAGCCAAGTTGGTTGGACATGACATAAATGTCTGTACACTGGAACTAGTGAATTCCCATGGAGATGAGATAGGATATGAGAAAGAATTATCGAATATGGAAAAGGAAGGTATTTGATTCTACTCTATGTGCTAATAATTCTAATCTCTCTTTGTTTCTTAGGTTCCTCTTTATTCTTGGAGAATAATGGTCCAAATGATGATGTATAGAATTTAACATATCTCAAGGAGTTGGATATTTCACTGATACATCATACGAAACCCGTGGAGAATGTTGAAAAAATCTATCATTCACCGTAATTTCAGGGAGGTAACTTAGTATTTGTAGAAACATTGAAAAGCAAGAATATCTTGATCCCATCTTTGAAAACTCAAATACTAAGTTTTCAAGAAAATTTCAATTGTGACAAATCTTTTCAAGGGTTAAATGGTGATTCTCATGCTTACACTCTTTTTAGACATAATTTACAACTTTATGTTGAAAACTTGATTTGCATGTCTAAAAGAGTGTTATAGAAAGGGGGTCCTGCTCGAACCCTCTATTTTTCAAAAAAACTCTCTTATTTATACCTTCATGATCCTTACCTTTTTCAATGAGCATTAATTTCTTTCTCAAAGGTTTGACAAGGAAGCATGATAAGTGGAAATAGTTTGTATCCTTGTTTTGTGTTTGGAGTTGTTAGGTGTTATTTCCCTAAATAAGGAAAATATTTTCCATCTTAATTATGTGGGAGTGAGTCGTGTCTTTATTTTTTTTTTTTTATAGGATTTTTATTAGTATTTCTCTTTAGGTTGTTTTCTTTTATTTTGTTATTATTTTCTTTGTTCTTTTTATGTTTTCTTTTGTAGGATGGAATAAAGTCCTATTGGACAAGCTCTTCTCTCTATTCCATGTTTTAATATTTAATGGAGCATTATTCCACTTGGGGAGTATTTCTTAACTCCATCCCTTCTTTATCATTTTTTGATCCCTTTGGAGATGCCTTCTTTCGTTAATTTTTGGCCAATAAGGATATTGTCCAGTTTAAGTGTGGGGGGAGTCATTTAATAATATTCTTTGTCTAAGTTTTTAATAATGATCTTGGTATTTTCTTGGTACCAAATAATTTTTTTGAAAAAAAATTGACAATTTTGAAAATTTGAAAGTTTGGACATTTTAGAGCTAAATTGAGCTTATTTGTCTATAATAGAGTGATAATTTTTCTTACTAATTTTGGATAAGGATTTGTCATTCATTATGGTTTAATTTTTATTAAAAAGTAAACTTGTGTATTAAGTTGGATTTTTTTCTAAGTCTTGAGAATTTGAGTTAACCTTGGTTATATTTGGTATTTGAGTTTTATTTTATTCTTTAAGTTTAAATGTGGATGATGTGATAAAATATGGGAGGAGTTGTTAATTAATTCTTATATTATGGATTTAAAATTTGTTTGACTTTAAGTTGTGAATAAGGAATGTGAGGAAATAAAATAAAAAGAAAAAAAATAGTCGAGGGAAAAGGAAAAAAATGGAGTTGAAAAAAATTGCTTTCAGTTGATAAGAAACACAAGAGAGAGAGAGATCTTTTTTAGAAAAGGGGGCCAATACGGTAAGTGGAAGAGAAGAAACAAAGAAGTATCACACTCTCTTAAGGCTATCTCGAAGGCAATGAGGTAATGAAAGAAAGAAGAAAGAAAAAGAAAATTGCTAAAAAAAAATGATAAATGATGACTATAAGGGGGCCAATACAATGCGTAAAGAGAAATCCATTCACTTTAGGCTATCAATTCCCTTAGTTATTGAAAAAAAAAAATTGAGAGGAAAAAAAAAAAGAGTGGAGTTTTTTCTTGTTTCACTAACTTGAGTTGTGTAAATTTAAGTTTATAATACTTGAATTAGTTAAATGGCTTGACTTGTATGATTTATGTTATCTATGTTTTTACTTGAGGAGTAGGGTGATTTTCTTATACTAGATATAAGCCTGTTTATCTTAACTTTGTTGGTCTTAGGATTGTTTTATTTAATACAAGAGTTTATAAGGTTTTGAAAGGGTTGCGTAAATGAAATGTTTATATTTAAGGTTGGAAGAAGGTTATGTCTTCATTATGGATGAATTTTGTAGGGAAAATTTGCTAAATTATTTTATCCTATTCTAAATGCTTAGTGTCTAGTTCTTGTTTGCTTGAGGATAAGCAAAATTTCAAATGTGGGGGTATATAATAGGGGATAAAATCACCATTATTTTTCTTGTTATTTGAGGTTATTGAGATATTTTTGTTACAATAGCTAGGCATATTCCTTCCTATTTGATATTTTGCTTGTAAAAAGTATTTTTTTTGACAAATTTGTGTAGATTTGAGTTGATTTCGAGCAACAATGTGAAATTTCTAGAACAAACTGGTGCCAGGCCCAGCTAAAGGACCAGCACCAGGTCCATTCAGGTTAAATAGAAAAATAGAGAAGAACAAAATAGAAAAGGCGCCAGGTTGGCCGACTGGACCCGGCACCAGGTCCATTCTGCCTAGAGGCAGTTGTGCACGAATTTAATATTTTCCAAAGAATTTTGATATTTTTTGAATTCTACTTGGACTAGATTTCTCAAGCAATGAATTTTGGTATCAAAGAGGCTTTTAAATACAAGAAAAATACAAGAGAAAGTTGTGAATTGAAGGATCCAAGCAAGTTACTCAATCACCACTCAAAGCATCATTGTTCAAATGAGGTTTTCAAGAGAAGAAGAAGGACTTGTCTAAGAATTTTATCTTTTATCCTTTGTTTGCTTTTCAACAACAATGATGTGCTTAATGTTTTGATTGTAATTAGATATTTATTTTGGAGATTATGATTTTGGGTTAATTGGCATTTTTTATCAATCTATTATTATCTTTGGTATTTGATTACTTGTTATTATTACTTGTTGATGCAAGTTCTTCTAAATGACTTGGGAAAGCAATGTTAGGAGTTTCATTGCATTGATTTCACACTTGTTAAATCTTAATGGTCTTTGATGACAAAGTTAGGATTTTAGGACTAAAGTAATCAAAGATTAGTTGATTTCACCTCGAAGAAAGGGTCATTAGCTAATTCCATGCTTAGAAAGAATTAAGCTTAATGCATGTTTTGGTTATGTTCGCCTGATTGGTAAATCTGTTAATATTAATCAAAAGAGAGTAATTCCATGGATTGGAAAGCGAAGTGGAATTTATCTAAGTAGATTCATGACTTGAGAAACGATTGAATTTTGCTTTTCCTTCATAATGCCAAGATGACAATTAATTGTGATGAATGCTAATTGATTCAGTATTGTATTTTTGAGATAATTATCCAATTACATGAAATTGCATCCTTAAGTTATATATATTTTTATCTTTATATATTTTCCTTTTTAGTCTCTTCTTATTTTATTGGCTAAACAATAAAGATTTGGATAAAGTCAGGTGGGTGCCTAAGTTCTCGTGGATTCGATACAATGGGTATACTTGCCCATATATGTGGTTTTAGTGGTTAGCATTTTAATTAAAGTTTGATTGATTGTGTAATTTGTTGGTAATGTTTTCTGCACTAAAAAACATGCATCATCCGTCCACCTCCGCTGCCTGAGATTCAGGTCCTTTTGTATGAATATATATTTTATGTGCTTATAATTGGTGAACACTTCATATTCTGCTCCATACAGGTAGTGTGGCCATCTCTTTAGAGAAACACTACAACTGACAACTCTAGACCATTAGTTGGATAATTAACTTCAAGTGGCTTTAGCTTTCTTAAAGCGTAGGCTATGAGCTTCCTCTCCTATATCAGTATCAGTCACAATCCTTCTTTAGACATGTCAATGTATTAGGCACAAGGCTAATCCTTTTCAGGCAAGCTCAAAATAGGAGTCGTCATTATTATCCTCTTAAGTTCCTGAATGCTTTTCTCACACTTCTTGTTCCATACAAACGAAATGTCCTTCCATAACAAATGCATCATCTGTAAAGCTAAGGTAGAGAAATTCTCAATGAGTCGGCGACAATACCCGGCTAGAGCAAGAAAGCTTCGAATCTCCGTAACACTTTCTAGCTGCTTCTAGTTCGCCATTGCTTCTACCTTCACAGGGTCTACCTTAATGCTTTCCTTCAATACTACGTGACTAAGGAATCATACTGACTCTAGCCAAAACTTGCATTTGTTGAGTAGAAAATAGTTTATGTTCTCACAATTTCTCTAATACTAACCTCAAGTGCTCAACATACTCATTCGTACTTTGAGAAAAGACAAGGATATCGCCGATAAATACCATAATGAACTTATCTAGGTACTATTAGAATACTCTATGAATAAAGTCCATGAGCACAGCAGCTACATTGGTCACCCCAAAAGGCATTCCTACGAACTCATAATGGCAATTTCTTATATTAAAGGTCATATTAGGTATATCCTCCTTAATTAGCACCTGATAGTACCCATATCGTATGTACAACTTACAATAGCAACTAGAGCCATGTAAATGATCAAACAATTCATCTATTAAAGGTACATGATACTTGTTTTTTACCGTCAAGCTGTTCAATCCTCTATAATCAATGAAAAGTCTCAACATCATTTCCTTGTTCTCTACAAATAGCATGGATACTTCCCACGACAACAGACTTGGCCTATTATAGCCTTGACTTGCTAGCTCCTCCAATTGTTCTTTTAATTCTTTCAACTCAGTAGTGGCCATCCAATAATGAGTCCTTGATACTGGTTCAACTCCTAGAATTAGGTCTATTGTGAATTTGACCTCCTGAAGAGGTGGAAAAGAAATGAGCTCAGTAGGGAAAATATCCTAAAATTCTCTTACTTCTGTGGTACTTTACAACGTATATTGGTCCTTAGGCCTATTTATTAAATAGGATAAATATCTCGTACATCCCATCTTTAATATCTTCCGAACCTTCATCCCAACAATAAAAAATTTCAACTCCTTCACATGTTTCCTATTGAATTCTATCATAGCACATCCTGGTCTAACAAACTGAATAGTCATGATCTTGCAATCTTCTTTGTCTCCATGTTTAGCCAACTAATTCATGCCCAATAGTAGATCATAGACTTCATTAGGTAAAACAATGAGATTTTCCTTAAGAGTTTTCTTTGCAACCTTAATATCACATTCCGGCATCAACTTTCCTACTTCTACTGTCTTCCTTAATGGAGTACTTACAAACAGGGTATAGGGTAATTCCTTCCTATGCCAACCCAAATAACGTGCACAATTTTCGTTTGCATAACAATACGTAGATCCACGGTCTATTAACATATTTACATCACAACCTTTAATAGTGAGGATACCTTTAACTACCACTGTATCAGCTCCAATTTCTTCCTGATTCAGGGCAAAGACCTTATCCTTTACCAGCGATTTCTATCCACTACTTCTAGTAGCTCTAGTGAATATCCCTCTATTAGTGTTAATAAGAGGTACGGAGCTTCTTGTCCAATCCTCAATGGCTTAGGGCAGTTGTTCTGAAGTTGTTTCGGATCTCTGCTGTAACACCCTACTACCTAGGCCAACAGGGTCAGGGATGTCGCCCTATCCAAAGGACAAGGGGTCTTTATAACTAGGCCACACAATCAAAATAATAGAATAAAAATAATACTTTAAACTTAAAACTTATTACAATCCAATAATTCAAAACAAATCTAGAATAAAAATTATTTACTCTCAACTCTCCAAAGCATTACATAAAAATACATAACAAAATCTCTTCCAAGGCAGACAACACTAGCTATTCATCCCCACAGCAGGATCGACCTGAAATCATAGTAAAAAGGGAAATGAGATAAAAATCTCAGTAAGTCCGTATGTGCTTTGGGTGTTCAGTAAAAACAGTCCATGAATGCAAGGTGTAAGAATTTCATAAGAAAAATATTGGCAAGCAATAAACAATAGTTAAAACTAAGAGTGGTGTTTTGGCTTTTCCTACCATACATGTGCGAATAAATCAACCACTCAAAAGGGAGGTCATGGGTTACCACACGTTGGGCCCCATAACCATACAACACTCAGAATGCCACACTTTGTGCATATTGACAAAAAGTAGGTGATCGGCCTACTGGCTGAGATACTCCTCCATCTCTACACCCAACTAAAACCAGTTGCCCATTCCGGTAACACATAGTCCACTTAACTAAAAATTGCTACCTTAGATTGATGCGACCTATTGAACTGACATCTTATCAAGGAAGGATATACCCCTCAGAGGTGGCTACCTACTGAGAGACTTACCCTAACCCTTCAAAGACTAGTCCTAGCAGTCCACTCTCATTGAGTACTCAACGTAATTTATCCCACTTGGGAGAAAACTGAATAAAACATAGTTCCACTTGAAAATGGCAATTAAGGTTTTTCAAAGTTTGGGACAAAGTTGGTTTTAGAAAGAGTTTAGGGTTTGTGTAAAACTACTTATTGATTTTCAAATAATTTGTTTAACTGAAATTAGTAAGGAGACAGTCCTCAATTAACCTTTATAGAATAAGTGTCCACGCACTCCCCATGATCCAAACTCTACTAACATAAACAATTTCATGGCTTTAACAATCATACATGAACATAAACCCTATTCACCAAAAGTGACATACTCTCTGACATGCTTGATCACATATACCACTCACAACATGAAGCCATACAACAAACCCTAAAAACTATAAAATTCAACCAAGGAAATCAACTCATGCATCAATCCCATCTCCATCATACACACACATTTATTCATGCTTCGATCTCAACTCCATCACAACAATACATGCTTGAACCCTAATCATAATTCATCTCCTTCCAATAACATCCTAGAGACATGAATCTAGATTTTAAAGAGAAGATGGAAGAAACTTACATGAATGATGACTACCTTGGGGACGTATCTAAAGAATCCTCTCACTAGGAGACTTGACTTGTCCAATGAAGGAAGAAAGAAACATGGCCAAGGTTGAAGTAACTATTCGGCCAAGAGAGAGAGAGAGAGAGCTAGAGAGAGAAAAGAGAGAAAAAAAGTTCATTAGTGTATATATATGTATATATATATATACATATATATACACACACACATTAGAAGTTGAAGATGAGTGAAGATAGAAATGATTGATTATGCTCACCTAGAAGGTGTTCTTGAGCCTTTACGAAAATACTAGTTTTTCGATCCAAAAAAGGGACTTTGATTTCGGTATTTGATGTTAAAAATTGAAAAAATAGATTCAAGGGGTTGAGTAGGTGTAATCTGGAGTTTTTGGAGAAGATTGGAGTGGTTTGGAGTGTTCTTAGGCGTGAGAGGGTTAGTAGGTGTTCTTGGTTTGGAGAGAATGGAGAGATTAAAGAGAGGGCTGGCCGAAGTTCTGTGTAGGAAGGAGTGGCCAACTGATTTGGAGGGTTTAGGAAGTTGAATTTTCTTATTTGAGAGGAAAAGGAAAGCTGGTTGTTTGAAATCCTAAAAGAATATTTTAGGGAATCAATTTTGGAAACAAAATATGGTAAGAAGATCTTGGTCAACGGAGAGCTTTTGGAAGCTCTAATGGCCGGCTAGTTCATCAGGGTTTTTGCTAGGATGAAAGCTGTTTGAAGGACCTTAATGGTGGTTGAAAAGTGATATGCAATGGTGAAGAGATTTTCTGGTTGTTTGGGGGTGATTCTATGGTCGCTTGCTGAATATGTTTGCTGGAATTTTGGTCTTCGATCAAGGCTTGATTGGAGTGATTGATGGTGCTATTTTAGGAGTAGCCATGGACTGTTTTTCAAGAAAAATGCTGGGGAAGATGATGAAGCTTAGTTCATAGCTGTTCAAAGGGAGTTTGTACAAAGAAGTGGTGGAGGTTTCGGATAAGGCTAAAGGAGAAGCAAAGCTTGGAAAAAATCCTAAACAGATTTCGCAAGTTTGTTGGAATTTTTCTTTACAGATTTTGCTGCCATTTTCCAATCAGCTTGCAGAAGATTTGAAGGGGTATTCAGAGATCTTTCAAAGATAGTTTCCAGCCTCCTTTATGGAGGAAAAATGTGGTTAAGTCGCTGAGTGGAAAACTGGAAGAAATAGCTTGGTTTTAGCTCACCAATGCTGCAAAAGTTGCCCAGAAATTTTTTTGCTTTGCACAGAATTTGTGTAGCTCGGTTTTGGCTAGGATTTTCAGTCTTCAAGCTAAGAGAAATGGCCATTTTTCTGGTAGCATTTGGGAGGAAAAGATGGCTGATATTTTCGACACTTGAACTGAACAAAAAGCTGGAATTTTTTCAGTTTACAACTTGAAGGAAATGAATACAGCTAGGTTGGAGTTTTGAAGGTTCAACCATAGAGATTAATTCTCTTGGGAACCTTTCAAAAATTCCTTCCCATTTTCGGCCACAAGATAACTCATTCATAGCCATTTTCAAAACCTAAACCTCATAGAACCTTGTTGGAATTTTCTGGAAACAAAATGGCTTAGGTAAATTACTCAACCTAATTGATTATGAATTAAGGAATGCTAGAGATCAAGAAGGGTATGAATCCCTTATAAATTTTTGTAGGGCACAAGAGTAGGATTAGGACATTCCTGTCATGTCTCCACTAGGGCAACACCCTTACTCTTCCCTAAAGCATACAAGGCCGAAATATAGCCTT
The DNA here is from genome assembly GCA_026120185.1 of Voacanga thouarsii. Lineage (NCBI taxonomy): Eukaryota > Viridiplantae > Streptophyta > Magnoliopsida > Gentianales > Apocynaceae > Voacanga > Voacanga thouarsii. The sequence continues at coordinate 2,302,633 of JANUWF010002207.1, forward strand.
CCCAAACAAAAATAAAAATTTAACCATGCTAAAACTCCAATGATGGAATTTGAACTCAAGAATTAATTCCTAAGCTCTAACTACTAAACCACAACAACTCTTGTTCTTGTTTCTTTTCCCAAATATTTTTTTTTTCTATCTGATCCTCAAGCTATCTCCCTATTTTCACCTCAAGCTGAAATTACCATTTTGCCCTTCTTACTCAATAAACACAATTAAGCTTTCTAAGCTATAAATCACATATCTAGAGTGCATAAAACCATATAAAATTATAATTATGCATGTAAGAAACTATGATATACATCCCAACCCCCTTTCTCTAAGGTTTGTTTCAGCTGGGGTCTCACATCATCCCTTTCTTAGAAGAATTTCGTCCCGAAATTTAGGCATACCTCTATTTCAGCTCGGGAAATTTCTGCTTAACCCACTCTTCTGATTTTCATGTAGCATCTTGCATGCCATGGTGCTCCCACTGAACCTTAACCATCGGTATCTGCTTGTTCCAGAGATTCTTGATACTATGGTCCAATATTCGCATGGGCTTCTCCACATAGCTCAGATCGGGTTGCAACACCAACTGCTCATTATTCAGAACATGACCAGGATTGGCATTGTACTTCTTCAGCTGTGACACATGAAACACATTATGTATTCCTGTCAATTCATTGGGTAAGCCCAATCGGTATGCTACCGATCCAATCCTTTCCTTTATCGGGAACGGCCCCAAATACCTCAAATTCAGCTTTCCACCCTTCGGATGCTTCAAGATTCCCCTATTCGGCGTCAATCATAGAAATATGTTATCCCCGACTTGAAATTCCTATTCTCTCCGCCGGTTGTCCGCATAGCTCTTCTGTCGGCTTTGAGTTGCCTTCAACCTCTCTTTGATCAACTTTACTTTATCCAACATCTCCTGGACATAGACTTCTCTAGTTCTGCTTACATGACCAACTTCTGACCAACTCCAGTATAGCGGTACTTGACACTTGCGCCCATACAAAGCCTCAGACAATGCCATCCCAATTGAAGCTTGGTAGCTATTATTATACGACAGTTCTACATACAGTACACATTCTATCCACTTATCCCCAAAATCCAGAACACAGGCCCTCAGCATATCCTCTAATATTTGTATAACCCTTTCTGATTACCCATCGGTCTACGGATGCGCCATCGTACTGAACTTCAAACTTGACCCCATTGCTTCTTGAAACTTACCCTAGAAACGAGACGTAAACCTCGGGTCTCAATCAGACACAATATTCTATGGTACTCCATGCAGTCGGACTATTTCTCGCACATAAGTCTGAGCCAACTTCTCCATAGAGTCTCTTACATTCATCGGTATGAAATTAGCTGATTTGGTCAGTCGATCTACCACTGCCCATATGGCGTCTTTCTAGGTCCTTGACATAGAAAGTCCGGTGACAAAATCCATGGTCACCTCCTCCCACTTCCATTCCGGTACTAGCAATGGTTGCAACAGTCCCGCTGATTCTTATGCTCCGCTTTGACTTTCTGGCAGGTGAGACAGGTCGAAACGTATTTGATCACATCCCACCTCATTCCGGGCCACCAATAGGCCCTCTTGAGATCCTGGTACATCTTGACCTCCCGCGGATGAATGGCGTACTTGCAATTGTGCGCTTCTTCCAAAATTCTGTCCTTTAATTTCTATTCTCTGGGTACACAAAACTGATCCCTAAAATGCAAAACTCCTGCCTTGTCTTGACAGAATTCACTACCTGGCTACTTAAGCTCCTTGTCCTTGAAAAGCTGAAACTATGAGTTGCTTTGTTGAGCTTCCACGATCTCTCTTCTTAAATCCGATACCAACTTTAGGTTGCTAACAACGATTTTCTTCTCTTCCACTTCCACCCTTCTATCCAACACTTCTTGAACCACTTGAATCTCCTGCACTCTTAGTCTAGCCATACCAACTTTTCTGCTCAAGGCGTCAGCTACAATGTTGGCCTTCCCGAGATTATAGTTGATCGGACAATGGTACTCTTCCAAGAATTCCATCCATCGTCGTTGCCTCAGATTCAGATCCTTCTGAGTGAAGATGTACTTTAGACTCTTATGGTCAGTGAACACTTCATACTCAGCTCCGTACTGGTAGTGTCGCCATTTTTTTAGAGCGAACACGATAGTTGCCAGCTCCAGATCGTGAGTAGGGTAGTTGACTTCTTGAGGTCTCAACTTTCGAGAAGCATAAGTGATCACTTTCTGGTCTTGCATCAGTACTACTCCCAATCCTTCTTTCGAGGCATCGATATACAGTGCGTAAGGCTTATCTTCCTCTGGCAGACTCAATACCGGTGCTGTCATCAATCTTCTCTTCAGCTCTTGAAAACTTTCCTCACATTTCTCACTCTACACAAATGGAACATCCTTTCTTAGTAGTCGGGTCATAGGCGATGCGAGCGTCGAAAACCCTTTGATGAATCTCCTGTAGTAACCAGCCAATCCCAAGAAACTTCGACTCTCGGTGATGTTCTCCGGTTGCTTCCAGTCCAACACCGTTTCAACCTTTGCTGGGTCTATCTTGATTCCCTCCTTGGTCACCACATGGCTAAGAAATGCTATACTGTCCAGCCAAAATTCACACTTGCTGAACTTAGTGTACAACTTGTGTTCCCACAACTTCTCCAACACGAGCTTCAGATGCTCTGCATACTCCTCTGAACTTTTAGAGTAGATCAGAATGTCGTCGATGAGAACCACCACAAACTTATTCAGATAGGGTTAGAACACTCGGTGCATCATGTCCATGAATACTGCTGGAGCATTGGTTACCCCGAACGGCATTAACACAAACTCGTAATGCTCATATCTGGTGTTGAAGGTCATCTTGGGGATATCCTCCTCTTTTATCTGCACTTGGTAGTACCATTGCCCCAAGTCCAGTTTGGAGTAGCAACTGGATCCTTGCAACTGGTCGAACAGCTCGTCGATCAGTGGTAGGGGATATTTGTTCTTGATCATCAAGTTGTTCAAACCCCGATAGTCGATACATAGCCTCAGAGTCTCGTCTTTCTTCTTCACAAACAGCACAGGCGCTCCCCTGGGCGATGTCCTAGGTCTGATGTAGCCTTGCTTCATCAACTCTTCTAACTATTCCTTTAGCTCTTTTAGCTCTGTCAGTGCCATCTGGTACAGGGTCCATGATACAGCTTCCGCTCCCGGAACTACGTCGATGGTGAATTCCACTTCTCGGCCGGAAGGTAGAGAAGTAAGTTCTGTTGGGAACACATCGGGGAATTCCTTCACTACCTCGGTGTCCTCTAGAGTGCACTGGTCCTTCGTCTTGTTTATCACGTAAGCCAGGTACCCTTCACATCCTTGCTTCAGCAATTTCTGGGCCTTAGCCCCCACTATCAAATACTTTAATTCTTTTACCTTCTTACCATCAAGCTCCAACACATCACAACCCGGTCTGATGAATTTGACAGATTTATTCTTGCAGTCTACCCTAGCCCCATGCTTGGCTAACCAGTCCATTCCCAATATCAAATCATAATCTTTAATATCTAATACTATCAAATCTCCTTCCAGACTTTCTCTCTCCATATCAATTTTATAGTTTTTCACATAACGATCCGCTTACACCATTTTTCCCAAAGGTGTGCTTACTACTAAAGTAAAAGGTAGCTCTACTCCATCCTAACCCAAATGACATGCACAGATCTTGTTTAAATAGGAATGAGTAGAGCAAGGATCTATCAATGCATTAATGGAACGTCCTTAGATAGTAAATGTACCTTCCACTACTGCTGCATTGATCCCAACCTCCTCTCTGTTGAGAGCGAATACTTTGGCTTTCACTTGCGGCTTCGGTGCTCTACTCCCGGATGCTCCCATGGTGTTGGCTATATTGGGCCCCGGATTCTAAGCTTAATTTCCTTTCCTGATTCGGTGCAACTTAGGGCAGGTGTTCCGCAAATGGTTCGGGTTGCCGTAGTGAAAACATTTATGTTCACCTCCTTTGGACAAATAGTTCTTCTGTGTATGGCCCCTTTTCCCACACTGCCAGTGTGACGGAAGGTTCTGGGCAGGACCAACTAGTGCTGTCTAGGCTTGCTTTCCCTGATTCTGCCACTGCTGGTTAGCGGGGTGCTTGTTGGATTACTGTCCTTGGATGTGTCCTTGCGGCTACCTTGGCAGTTGGAAAGGCCTCACCGCCATCCTGCTGCAGTCCTCATTTTCAGTTCGGGCAACTGCGTCTACGGCCCCCGAATAGGTCATCGGTGGAGAAGATGCCAACGCCCTCCTCAATTCCGGCCTCAGCCCCTTGACGAACTGCCTCGTCCTATTCTGCTCGGTGTCCACCATTCTCTTGCAATACTTCAATAGCTGGGTGAACCGTGCTGCGTATTGGGCCACTGACATGCTTCCCTACTTCAAGTTCTGAAATTCGTCTTCCCGCTTTTCCACTACCTACTGAAGGATGTACTCCACTTTGAAGACTTCAACGAAATTAGACCATGTCCATTCCTGTTTGACTATCTCCCAGTCGTCTTGAATTCACTGCCACTATACCCAAGTTGGACCTCTCAAACGGAATGCCACAAACTTAACCATCCTCTCCTCGGTGTACTGGAGCGTTCCAAATATATCCTCCATCTGCTTGATCCCTTGCTCTGCCTTCTGGTCTTGCTCAGTTTCGCCTAAGAAGATGGGTGGCTGAAACTTCAGAAACCATTCTAATGCCTCATCTTCTCCCTTAGGATTCCTCCGCTTGGTCAGTGTTTGTAGAATCTCTGCCATCTTAGTGAATGCTTGGCCCATTGACACATCAACCGGTGCTTCAGACCCCATTCCCATCTCTGGTTCACTCCCATTACCCCGGTTGGGTGATTGCATCTGAGTTGTCTCGACTTCCGGTGCCACATAATCTGCCTCCGGAATCCTTCTACCTGATAAAGCTGCACGACGCTTAGGTACCAATCTAAACCATACCCAAAATGATAAGTGTACGCATTCAAGTATTAAATCATTTTAGTTGAGCATGCATTCACAATCAGATATAGGAAAAAGGAAATTAGATGCAAGTTTTGTCTAAAGAATTGTTCATAAATTCTCTTTCAAATCTTGATTTGCATAAATTCAAAATTAATTGCTCATAAATTCTCTTTCAAATCTTGATTTGTGTCAATTTGAAATTCTAACAGAAAACAGAATTAAAAATCCTCAACATAAAAGTTCACAGAAAACAATAAATAAATAAACATCTGGATCAAAATAACTCTTAGTCCTCTAGTCTTCATCAAAATCCTCAAAATCAGCCGCATACAACCATCTCCCAGAGTTCCTAGAAAAGACTACCCCAACCCCACTGGCAAACCCCTCCATTGGCTCCTTCCTGCGGCACCTAGGACTCTCCCCAGGCTCAACTCGGCTGGGAGAAGGATTGAAAGAAGGCCTAGGTGGAGACTCATAATCTATCTCCCCCAGGTCATCACTATCTGCTGACAAATCCACTATGGGATTAGGAGGGTGGGGAAAATGCTCTATGGCTATCACCTCATCTTCATTGTCAGAGCTTATGTCTATCACTAGGGTTGGGGCTGGCTCATGGATCGAGACCTCATCATCACTGCTATCCTCCAAAGAGATAACTAGCTGAGAAGCAGGCTAGAGAACTAGAAGGTCTTCTGGGTAAATAGGGATAGGCGGATGCCATTCCTGCCCTTTCCTCGCTGCTCTAAGCATTCTAACCATCCTACAACATAAAAAAGATAGGTTAGATAAAGATTTAATCTTAAATAAATAGAACATATACTATTAATATTGGCCTACTAAACCTAGGCTCTGATATCACTTGTAACACCCCACTACATAGGCCCAACAGGTCCAGGGATGTCACTCCATCCAAATAACAGGGGGTCTTTATAACTAGGTCACACAATTAAAATAATAGAATAAAAATAATACTTAAAAATTAAAACTTAATACAATCTAAGAGTTCAAAACAAATCCAGAATAAAAATTATTTACTCTCAACTCCCCAAAGCATTACATAAAAATAGATAACAAAATCTCTTCCAAGGCCGACAACACTAGCTACTCATCCCCACAGTAGGTTCGACCTGAAATCATGGTAAAAAGGGTGATGAGATAAAAATCTCAGTAAGTGTGTGTGTGCTTTGGGTGTTCAGTAAAAACAGTCCATGAATGCAATGTGTAAGAACTTCATAAGAAAAATACTGGTAAGCAATAAACAATAGTCAAAACCAAGAGTGGTGTTTTGGCTTTTCCAATCATATAGGTACAAATAAACAACCACTCAGAAGGGTGATCATGGGTTACCACACGTTAGACCCCATAACCATACAATGGTTAGAATGCCACACTTTGTGCAGACTGACAAAAAGTAGGTGATCGGCCTACCGGGTGAGATACTCCTCCATCTCTATACCTAACCAAAATCGGTTGCCCATTCCGGTAACGCACAGTCCACTTGACTGAAAACTGCTAGCTCGGACCGGTGCGACCTACTGAACTGACATCTTATCAAGGAAGGACTTACCTCTCAGAGGTAGCCACCTACTGAGAGACTTACCCTAACCCTTCAAAGACTAGTCCTAGCAGTCCACCCTCATTGAGTACTCAACGTAATTTATCCCACTTGGGAGAAAACTGAATAAAACATAGCTCCATACTTGGGAGAAACTGAATAAAACATAGCTCCACTTGAAAATGGCAATTAAGGATTTTCAAAGTTTGGGACAAAGTTAGTTTTAGAAAGAGTTCAGAGTTTGTGTAAAACTACTTATTGATTTTCAAATAATTTGTTTTACTGAAACGAGTAAGGAGACAATCCTCAATTGCCTTTACAGAAGTGAGTGTGCACACACTCCTTATTTGGCTTGCCATAATAACCATTTTATATTAAACAAGTTTGATGCAGGAAGTTACCAGATCCTTCCTCAAAATAAAGGTCTCCAACAGCTGACCTAACCCCGCCTGCGTTAAACATGAGCCATAATTAAACTCAAGCTAAAATTCACTTCCGCCAATAATTCTAGCTCAACTTACGACAACCATGATCCTAGTGTCCCAAGCTTTATGGCTAGATAATAAATAAATGGTTCATAAGATAAGTCTAGTTTGATATTAAAATACTTAGGGTTTTGGGGAATAGGTACTAATAAGTTGAAGGTTTAAATCTTACTATAAATAAATTAGAGTTTATTTGGTGAAGGGTCTTAGGTGGTATTATGTAAAATAATAATCTATTAATAATTAATTGTTAGAAAATAATTGGTAACTAAAACTAGTTGTAAGTAAATTTTAGTGGTTTCAATTGAAAGATAATAAATAAATTTTAATAGGTTTTGATTAAAAGATAATAAATAAATTTTAATAGTATTTATGAATATAAGATTTACCATATTAATATTTTACCTAGTATGATTATTTATGGAAACAGGCTTTATTATTTTTTTCTATATATTTTATTTTACATAAAATTTATATATTTTATTTCTTTAATAAAAGCGATCATTTATTTGACTAAAATATCACTGTTATATATAAGCGACCAAATCCACATCTTCGAGGGTTTTCGAAATTTACTAGAAGGAATTATAGCATAAATCATTTTTATTGATGAAATAAAATTGGTTAATTTAATTAGTTTAGGGACAACAAGGCCATGATCACAATTTCTATTGCTAACTATAATAATGAACATACACTCTACACCAATCAACAAAACATCCAAATCATAAAGAAAGGCATAGATCTAAATTTACCAAGGCATGATCCAAACACTACTAACATAAATATTTTCATGGCTTTAACAATCATACATGAACAAAAATCCTATTCACCAAAGGTGACATAATCTCTAACATGCTTGATCACATATACCACTAACGACATGAAAACATACAACAAACCCTAAAAACCATAAAATTCAAACAAGGCAATCAACTCATGCATCAATCTCATCTCCATCATATACACACATTTATTCATGCTTCAATCTCAACTCTATCACAACAATACATGCTCGAACCCTAATCATAATCCATCTCCTTCCAATAACATCCTAGAGACATAAATCTAGAATTTAAAGAGAAGATGGAAGAAACTTACTTGAATGATGACTACCTTGGGGATGTTTCTAGAGAATCCTCACGCTAGGAGACTTGATCCGTCCAATAGAGGAACAAAGAAACATGGCCATGGTTGAAGTAACCATTCGGCTAAGAGAGAGAGAGAGAGAGAAGGAGAGAAAATAGAGAAAGAGAGTTTATTAGTATACAGACACACACACACACACACACACACATTAGAAGTTGAAGATGAGTGAAGATGGAGATGATTGATCATGCTCACCTTGAAGGTGTTCTTGAGCCTTCACGAAAATACTGGTCTTTCGATCTAAAAAAGGGACTTTGATTTCGGTATTTGATGTTAAAATTGCAGAAGTGGATTCAAGGGGTTGAGTAGGTGTAATTTGGAGTTTTTGGAGAAGATTTGAGTGGTTTGGAGTGGTCTTAGGCGTGCGAGGGTTAGTAGGTGTTCTTGGTGTTCTTGGTTTGGAGAGAATGGAGAGATTAGGGAGAGGGCTGGCCAAAATTCTGTGTAGGAAGGAGTGGCCGACTGATTTGGAGGGTTTAGGAAGTTGAATTTTCTAATTTGAGAGGAAAAGGAAAGTTGGTTGTTTGAAATCCTAAAAGAATATTTTAGGGAATCAATTTTGGAAACAAAATATGGTAAGAAGTTCTTGGTCAACGGAGAGCTTTTGGAAGCTCTAATGGCCGGCTAGTTCATCAGGGTTTTTGCTAGGATGAAAGCTATTTGAAGGACCTTAATGGTGGTTGAAAAGTGATATGCAATGGTGAAGAGATTTTCTGGTTGTTTGGGGGTGATTCTATGGTCGCTTGCTGAATATGTTTGCTGGAATTTTGGTCTTCGATCAAGGCTTGATTGGAGTGATTGATGGTGCTATTTTAGGAGTAGCCATGGACTGCTTTTCAAACAAAATGCTGGGGAAGATGATGAAGCTCAGTTCATGGCTATTCAAGGGGAGTTTGTACAGAAAAATGGTGGAGGTTTCGGACAAGGCTGAAGGAGAAGCAAAGCTTGGAAAAAATCCTGAACAAATTTCACAAGTTTGCTAGAATTTTTTTGGACATATTTTGTTGCCATTTTCCAGTCAGCTTGTAGAAGATTTGAAGGGGTATTCAGAGGTCTTTCAAGGTTGGTTTCCAGCCTTCTTTATGTAGGAAAAACATGGTTAGTCGCTGGGGTGGAAAACTGGAAGAAACAGCTTGGTTTTAGCTCACCAATGTTGCGAAAGTTGCCCAGAAAATTTTCTGGTTTGCACATATTTTGTGCAGCTCGATTTTGGCTAGGATTTTCAGTCTTCAAGCTAAGAGAAATGGCCATTTTTCTGGCAGCATTTGGGAGGAAAAGATGGATGAAATTTTTGACACTTGAACTGAACAAAAAGCTGGAAAATTTTCAGTTTACAACATGAAGGAAATGAACACAACTAGGTTGGAGTTTTGAAGGTTCAACCATGGAGATTAATTCTCTTCGGAACCTCCCTAAAAATCCTTCCTATTTTTGTCACAAGATAACTCATTCATAGCCATTTTCAAAACCTAAACCTCAAAGAACCTTGCTGGAATTTTCTGGAAACAAAATGGCTTATATAAATTACTCGACCTAATTGATTAAGAATTAAGGAAAGCTAGAGATTAAGAAGGGTATGAATCCCTTAGAAATTTTTGTAGGGCACAAGAGTAGGATTAGGACATTCCTTACATGTCTCCCCTAGGGAAACACCCCTACTCTTCCCTAAAGCATATAAGGCCGAAATATAGCCTTCCCAAATAAAAATAAAAATGTAACCATGCTCAAACTCCAATGATGGAATTTGAACTCAAGACCTCAAGAATTAATTACTAAGCTCTAACCACTAAACCACAACAACTCTTGTTCTTGATTCTTTTCCCAAATGTTTTTTTCTATTTGATCCTCAAGCTATCTCCCTATTTTCACCTCAAGCTAAAATTACTATTTTGCCCTTCTTACTCAATAAACATAATTAAGCCTTCTAAGCTATAAATCACATATCTAAAGTGCATAAAACCATATAAAAATATAATTATGCATGGAAGAAACCATGATATGCATTCCAACCCCCTTTCTCTAAGGTTGGTTTCAACTAGGGTTTCGCATCTACAATTGTACCATTTCTTGGAGATTCCTTTCGACCAGCAATCCTTCTCAATATGACCACTTTCCTTGTAATATCAACATACTGGTAAATTCGATGCTAGGCCTACAGGAGCGATCCGAGGTTACTTTCACCTATTTTCTCATTTTTATCCTACAGATCATTTATGAAATTGCTGCTGGCCTTACTTGTTGGTACAATTTGGGTGCCATTCGATGCTTATCTTCATTCTCGATCTTTGTTGTGGTAATCACTGCTACTGTATAAGTTGTTTGTAGAGATGGTGGTGAGGCTCTTCTCAGATCTTACCTTAGTCTATTGATAAACTATCTCGTTCGCTTCTGTTCAGTGTCAACCAAACACTTACAATTCTTAGATAGCTGATTAAATCAGACAGTGTATTGTGCCACTGTCTTACCTCCCATTTCAAGCCTTTAAATTTGTCCTCTCTTTTCTCTATTATCCACTATGGTATACATTTTGTCCTGAATGCTTCAACAAAATTGTTGTAGGTCCACTGCTGATCAACTCTTCCACTTCTTGTAAATATGTTACCACCAAGCCTGAGTAAGTCCTTTCAACCTAAAGTTCAAACTTAACTATTCTCTCCTCAAAATATGGTAGAGTAGAGAATATGTCCTCTATCTACTCAATCTATTACTTAGCTTCCTCATTTTGCTCTACCTCTTTATGGAAAATTTGTGGTTAGAACTTTAGAAATCGTTCCAGAGCTTTGCCTTCTCCCTTAGGTCCCTTCTTCTAAACCTTCTCTGGTAGAGAATAGAGAATCTCCATGAACTTATAAAAAGTCTATCGAAGGGTCATTTTCGTTGGTTCCTTGGGTGCCGCCTCGTGTTCCTAATTATAACCACCATCTACGTCTAGTGTAGAGTGCTACATAGATCTGAATTTTAGAGTTAATTATGCTCTCTCACTAGTAGTTCTGTTGCGTAAAAAATGCAATTAAAAGTAAATATGATAATTCAAAAAATGCAATTAAAAAATGCAATTAAAAGTAAAAAAAATGCAATTAAATAACAATTTTTTGCCACAAAGAATGGACAAATAAAAAATGCATGCTCCTGTAGATAAATATACAAACATTAAAAGTATTAAAACTTTAAATAATAAGAAACATATAAAATGACTCCTAATAGAAAAATAAGAAATCAACTCTTCGAATTTTACCGAATAAACTTTTATGGAAAGGAAATAGATATCTTATATGATATCTTTATTTCAATAAATCAAAAACTTGTAAATGAGAAAAACCAGTTTTGCAGTAAATATGATAATTCTTTGTAGATAATCTCTTTGTACTTTTACTCCTCATTAGTGCTATCAGAGGGGATTATACTAGCAAACCCATGGTGTTCTTAAACAAATCTATCCTTAATTCATCCACAAAACCAAGAACTTTAACCCAAAACTCAAGTCTCTCAAGACTCTCTATAGCCTTCCCCTTTTCTTTTTCCCCTGCCTTAAGAACTGCTTCCCAGAGTTCCCTCATCCCTGGTGTAGGTCCATCATTTAACTTAGGCCACTCATCATGACAGATATCTCTAAACGGGTTTATATTAAACCCTCCTATCAGGGATTTATAGGAACTTCAATTAGCTACTTCTTCTCGGCATCATCTAAATTAGTCATCTCCCCTCCTCCTTCACCATTAGAAGCATCTATCTCATCATCACCATCATCCCCAAAAATGTCTGCCTCCTTCTCACCCCCATCACCATCTGTGAAACCCCAGTCAAGACCAATCGTAGAGTAAGGGGGTTGGGATGCATATCATGCTTTATTTCATGATTAAATATGTTTTCATATGATTTCTATATGCTTTGAATTTTATTTTTATTATCTTGAAGTCTTGTTGGTGAGTGATGTGTGAGAGGGGCAAAATGGTAATTTTTGCCAGAGGTAAAAATAAGGAGATAGCTTGTGGATTGAATAGGAAATAATTTTTCTAGTAGAAATAGCAATAAGAGTTAGTGTGGTTTAGTGGTTAGAGCCTTGGAATTAATTCTTGAGGTCTAAGGTTCAAAGTCCATCATAGAAGCTTTAGCTTGAGTAAATTTTATTTTGCTTGGAAAAGGATGGTTTCGGCCATGAGGGCCTAGATCAATGTGGTGATGATGTCCTAGGAGAGACATGTTAGGAGAATTCTCACTTCACTCTTTTGTTCTTCGCAAAATGCCTAAAGGGAATTCATTCTCCCTTGATCTTTAGTTTTTCTTAATTTCCAACTCCTTAGCTTGATCAAGGTGTTCTATCCTTTTCCTTTCCAGAAAATTCAGTAGAGGACTAAGGTCTTTTAGGATCAAAATGTCCTAGTAAAAGGCTTCTCATGGTTTGGAAAATGTAAATGATTTGTGGGAAAATTCAAGAGGAAAATCCCTCTTGAAAGCTTACTGAAATTTTTCCTCTAACTTAGTTCATCTACCTTCATAGAATGAGCTGAAATTTTCCAACTTGTTCTACCTTCAAAAGGACAAAAATTCTAGCTCACATTCCCTCCCAAATGCTACCAGAAAAATGGTCTTTAGGATCAGTTTGAAACCTGAAGGTTTTTGCCCAAATTCGGACTGCACAAGCTGGAGCAAAGCAGGAAAAATTCCTGTACGAAAATTAGCTTTGTGAGCTCCAAACCAAGCTGTTTTCTCCCAGATTTTGTGCAGCACCTTAGCCATGTTTTTCCTCCATAAAGAAGGCTAGAAACTAGCCTTGAATACCCCTAAAATCCCCTTCAAAACTCGCTGTAAATCTGCTGGAAATGGCAGACGAAAATTCTGCCAGAAAACTTCTGTTCAGCGAAATTCTGTGCAGAATTTTTGTCCAGCTTGTTTCCTATTGTGTTTCAACCAAAAACCCCAATATACTTTTGTCAAAACCTCCATTAAACCTCCATTATCAGAGCTCCATTGTTCCCTGAAGCTTCTGCATGAAATTCCCTCCATGGCTGACCGAAAATCCCTCAACCAAATCCCTGCAATTTAGCTTGATTACTTTCCAAAATTTCAGCAATCTTGTTTAACAACTTTCCATAAAATTTAGCTCAATTGATCAGACATCTTCTCCACCATTGTGCACCTTAGTTTCGGCTATCACAAGCCTCCTTTAACCAGCTTTAATTCCCCAGAAAACTGCACAATCCAGTCGGCCATAGGAGACTTCAAAGCTGTCTAGAAAAATCAAGATATTCTTAGAATATCTAGTTTCCAAATTCTCTTCCTAAAAATATTCTTCAAGGATTGTAACAACTAACCTTTCCTTTCCCTTCCAAATCAGAGAAATCACTCTGTAAACCCTATAGAATTTCAGCAGCCCCAACTCCTCAGAAAAATCGGCAGCTTCTTCTTCTCTCTCTCTTGATTTCCTTCAAGCAACAAGAGCGCACACACACTACACCAAGAACACCTACCTCTTCTCTACACCTAATACACCTCCAAACCACTTCAAACCCTGACAAAAATCTCCAGATTTGATCTACTCCTTGCCGTGCATCCATCAACACCAATATTAACATCAAACTCCTCCAAACATCTTGCTACTTTGGATCAAAAAGCAGAAATTTCTGTGAAGAACAAGAACATCTTCAAGGTAAACTTATTCTAACAACTTCATCCTCTTCAAACTTAATATCTAATGAAAACCTATATGAATAAGCATGCTAATGATCTCTTTTTCTTTCTTTTTCTCTCTCTCTCTCATGGACCGAAATTCTCTCTCTTGGCCGAATGGTCTCTTCCTCCATGGCCATGCTTTCGCCGCCTTTCTTGAACAAGATTAGCCATCTAGGAGTTGAGATCTTCTCTAAACTCCTTCAAGTCATTCATCAATCAAGTAAGTACCTTCAATCCTCTTTTTAAAATTTAGAATCACGTTTCTAGGTTGATGAATGGCGATGGGTTTGTGTATGTGATGTTGTTGATTGAAGCATGAGTATATGTATCATTGTGAAGGAGATGGGATTTATGCATGGAAGGATTATATTGGTGGATTTAATGATGAGTTGAGATTTGATGCATGTTATAGGTAGTATTTGTGATGAAGCATGCTAGAGATTATGTCACCATGGGTGAATAGGATTTATGTGCATGATTAGATTTTGAAGCCATGATCATGTTTATGCTAGTAGAGGTTAAGTCATGTAATAATAAATTTAGATCTATGCCTATGTGCAAGACTTGGATGATTTGATGAATTGAAGGATTAAGTATGTTATTGATTATGGTTGACCATGGAATCTTGATCATGATCTAGTTGTCCCTAAGCAAATTTTATTTCATGAATAAAATAGTTACTAATAATTTTTGCTAAAGAATTTCGAAAACCCTAGGAAGGGTAGATTTGGAATTATAATATATGTAAAGGATATTCTGGTCAAATAAATAATGATTTTCCTAGAAAATAAAATAAATAAATATTATTTAAAATAAAGAAAATTAATTAAAGCCCTTATGAAAAAGCTTTATACTTAATAAAATATTTACTACATCAAAACCCTTAAGGATTTACTTATTATTTTTCAAGAAAGACTTATTAAATTTAATCTTAACCAGTTTTAGCTATCAATGATTTTCTAACAACTAAGCTATCATTAAATCACTATTTTACCTAGTACTGCCTATGGCTCTTGATCAAATAAACTCTAAATTTTCCTTAATAAGAGTTGAACTCTCAACTTAATAGAATTTATTTCCTAATCCATTAATCTTTTTAAATAACAAATTAAGCTGAGCATATAAACCTATTCAATTATTGTTTTTCCTTAAAGCTTGGGACACTAGGATCATGGTAGTAGTGAATTGAGTTGATTTAAAATTGAGAAAGTGGATTGTGGTTTGAATCTGATTAAAATTTGTATTTTACCATGTGGGGTTAGGTCATCTGTCCGAGACCTTGTTGTTGTGAGCAAGAATCAGGTAAGCTCCTGCATAAAACCTGATTGATGTGAAATGATTTCCTTATGGCAAGCCAAAGGTGGAGTGCAAGGACACTCGGCTATTTAAAAGCAATAAAGGGTTGAATTCATCATTAATTCCAACGCTTAAATTATTTGAAAGTCTTTGAGCAGATTTTTCCAAACTTGAAACTCTTTCTAAAACTAATTTCTCCCAAAGCTTTGGAAACCCTCAAATTGTTATTTTCATGAAGCACAATGCTTTGTTCATTTTGTCCCAAGTGGGGAATGTCGTTGAGTACTCAATAAGGGTGAATTACTAGGACTAGTCTTTGAAGGGTTAGGGTAAGTCTCTCAGCAGGTGGCCACCTCTGAGAGGTGAGTCCTTCCTGGATAAGATGCCAGTTCCAGTGGGTCGTGCCGGTCCGAGCTAGCAGTTTATTTTGTTTCAGTCAAGTGACTGTGTTTTTGCCGGAATGGACACCCGGCAGTTGTTTGGGTATAGAGAAGGAGGAGTATCTTGCCCAGTAGGCCGATTACCTACTTTTGTCAGTCTGCACAATGTGTTAGGCATTCTGACCGGTTATGGGGCCCAAAGTGTGGTAACCCATATCCCTTTCTTTCGAGTGGTTGATTTTATTACTTATGTATGGCTAGAAAAGCCAAAACGCCACTCTTGCTTTTGACTAATGTTTATTTCTTGCCAATTTTCTCTTATAATGATTTCACACTTTGCATCCACGAACTGTTTTCACTAAACACCCAAAGCACACACGGACTTATTGAAATTTCTGTCTCACTACCTTTTATCATGATTTCAGGTTGATCCTGTTGTGGGTGAGTAGCTAAATTGGAAGAGAATGTGTTTTTTTTTTTTTTTTATATACTGCTTTGGGGAGACGAGTGTGGATGATTTTAATTATGGTTTTTGTTTTGGGATTTCATGGATGTACTTTCGAAGTATGTTGGGTTGCAATAAATTCTCTTTAGTTTTGAGTATTATTTATTTCAGCAAATTTATTTGTGACCTAGTTATAAAGACCCATTGTCCTTTGGACGGGGTGACATCCCCGGCCCTGGTGGGCCTAGGTCATCCGGGGTGTTACACCATCTACATCTATCTCATTCTCACCCTCAGCATCAGTGTTAGCAACCTCCATCTCATCTCTCTCACTATCGGTAACTTGAGTAATCACTGAAATAGAGGGTACTATGTCCTACAAAATACTATCATTACCCTCTAGCTTAGGCATTTCTGGCTCATGATTGTCAATCTCTAACACACTCTAGGTAGTCCCAGGTAAGGTAAGTTGCATGTCTCAACTGTTGGGAAATATGCCCTCTTAGACTAGGTTTCTGATGTAAATATCTAATGTTTTAAATAATTTATTTTCAGAAATTATTTGTAAATTTGCATTTTTTTTGTGCAAAATTACACTTGAAAAAGACCCATTGTGTTTAATTAGGTTGTCCATATGAATGGTGGTCTTTCACAGTAAGGTATGGATCACGGGTTACTTAACACATAAACGTTCATACTTAACTAATTGATGAGAATGGAAATCTCATCATGTTTAGGTTATTATGCTATGAATTCCAAATGGGGAATGACTTACCTTTAGCCAGTGAGTAGTCCACTCACCTCATGACATAAGTGTATTTCAAATATGTAGAACAGGACCTGTAGTAGTGGTTTCTAAAAGCACTATATGATAGTAGTCTAGACTACTACTGCTACAGCCTGGACTAGTACTCTATGACTTGAGTATGAGTTAGTTGTCTGATGAAACTAGAAGCATGTACATTGATATGCTATAGTTGAGGTTCTATCGTAGGACCAATATACTTGCATGTTGGGTTTGTGTGACTAGTTAGTTAAGACAGATTTATACAAGATAGTTTTTATACTATATCACCCCTTGTGGTTGTCTGAATGATATAAATATCTAGGGCCCTGGAAAACATGACTTGGATGTTTGCTTTAGGGTAGCTCCCTTGGAGAGCAGAAATAATCCAAGAAGTCGTGGATTATTAGACTAGAAGCCTAAGAATGGTAGATGCCATTTAGAGAGGTGTTAGTACATTTTTTCTTTTCTAAATGTACGATAATGTATAGAAGGGTATTTTAGTCATTACACCTATTGGTCGGAGACTTTGCTAATGCAGCATTGTCCTTGGGGTCACTGTTTCCTCATGGTGATATTAGGAAATATTTAAAAAGTAAAATACTACTATTTTTATGGCAAGGGTATTTTAGTCATTTTAGTAGCCAAGACGATGTATCTTTTGGTCTCTAGTATAGACCGTAAGTCCTTATTAAATACAGGCTAAGGAATTAGTCTTAAATTAAATTAAATGGAATTTATTCTATTTAGGAAGTCTGATTTAATTATTGGGCTAGAATAAAATAAAGGTCCATGAAGTGAGAGAATTAATTAAATTATTTTGGTGGGTTAATTAATTGTTCAGGGTTTTGGCCCAGTTTGAATAATTAAAGGTTGACCTTGGACTAAACTAATATAGGCTTGCTAATTGGACTAGTTTATTTGGACTGAAAAATTAATAATTAATTGGACTATTTATTTAGTTTTAATTAGAGTAATTAATTTAGTCCAAAAGGCTAAACTAAAAGTCCAATGGGTCAATCCAGTTTAACCTAGGGTTTTATTTAGGTTATACAGGAGAATAGAGAAGTACGTTGCTCTTTGAATGTCTCTTCTTTGTGTCGAAAAAGAATGTTGTTTTTCACTACTTCTTCTCTTGTGAAAAAAAATGTGACAGCCCCTTTCCCTCTCTAAAAAATATTCCTTAGCCTTGTGAGTTGTTCACCAAACGGGATTAACAGGACCAAACTATGTGGACTGGAAGAGGAACCTGGACATAATACTCACAGCTGAATAGTATAAGTATGTCCTTTACGAAACTTACCTTGTTATCGGGGAAGGTTCTACCGCCGAAGAGTGAGAGGCTGAGAAGGTATGGAAGAAGGCTGACAAAATATCACGCTACTATATGTTAGCCTCCATGTCTAATGTGCTCTAATCAAAACATGAGTACATGGCTTCTACGTACGATATAAGTTAATTATTAGTTACAATGTTCGCGGATAAGAGCTAGCCCAAAAGGCAGGAGGCTCTTTGAACTATCATAAACACTAAGATAGCTAAAGGAGAATCAGTCAAAGAGTATATGCTCAAGATGATTGTTGCTTTTGAGGAGGTAGAAATCTTAAGGGCTGTTATTGACCCCGAGAGTCAAGTGGACATGGTTCTCAAATCTCTACGGGGTTCCTTTACTCAGTTCAAGTTGAATTACAAAAAGAACAAGGTAATCATGAGTTTAACTGAGTTGATGATGGAACTCCAGATGGCGGAGAAGGTCATGAAGCTACAATCTAAGGCTATGATTGCTAAGGTTTCTTGCTCTGGAACTTGGCCCAAGCCCAGAAAGTTCAAAAGGAAGAAATGAAACGCAGCGGCCCAGCCCAAGACACAGCCTAAGGATAAACCTAAGGGCAATTGCTTCAAATGTGGAATGAAGGGACACTAGAAAAAGGAGTGCCCAAATTTTCAGGACAAGAAAAACCCTACAGGTAATGTTTTCTATCTAGAGTCTATATCAATCGTTGGATCAACTTCCACTTAGATTGTTGATTCAGGAGCCACTAATTACATCTGTAACTCCTTACAAGGGTTTAGAAAGATTAGAAGACTCCAGAAGGGCGAACATGGAGTACGCATGGGAAATGGAGCACAGGTCTGTGCCCTTGCAGTGGGAGAGCTGGATCTTATTTTTTTATTGTAATAGAATAGTGGTTTTAAATGATATTTTATATATACTTGGATTTCGACGAATTTATTTTCAGTTCTGAAACTAGTAAATCAAGGATATTCTGTATCTTTCCATTCTGGTATTTCTATCAGTAGAGAGGAAGAAATTTTATGTCCTGGGCGCATGTATGGGAATCTATTCTTCTACAACCCTGTTAACAATCAATTAAATAGTGCTCAATTTGAACATTTACCAAGGAAGAGAAAACCCAATGTTAATGACTCTTATCTTTGACATCTAAGGTTAGGTCATATCAACTCAACTAGAATTCAGAGGTTAATCTCTGATGGCCCTTTGGGCTCATTGAGAATGGAAAATTAGCCCCAGTGTGTGATAGGGGCTAAATTAGTCATATTTTTCCTAGTTATTTAAGGTTCTTTTATGATATATTTTATTCAATAACTAGCCATATTCCTTCATATTTTAGATTTTACTCTTGGAAAGGTATTTTGTTCATTATTTCAGATTTTTTTGGTAAAAAGAAGTAAAAACGTCACAGAATAGAATAAAGGCTACGTCGGCCAGGACAGAGGAACCGGTGCCGGTCATGCACTTTTACACAAACTTCGAGGCGATAAAAAATTGTCAAAACACACCAAAATAGAACCAAACTGGAGCACGACTCCAGTAGCTAAGGCGGCGCTGGCTGTACTCTGGATTGCATGGTGCTGAAATCAAGGAATAAAATTGGCAAACAATTGAAGAAACAGAGCATAACCGGTGCCGGCTCCGGCTCCGACGTAGCCGATTAAGGCAGTGCTTTGATTTTTCTACACGATTTTTGATAATGTGTGGAGTTTTAGTACTTTCCAACTTCTACTCGGCTAAGAACATTGTACCAACGAGTTTAGATACTTCCCAAGCCTATAAACAGATGGAAAACACAAGGAAAAAATGGAGAATTCCTTGATCATCACAGAAAATCACAAAATTAAAGGAGGAATTCTTCAATTCAAGGAGGGTTGTGCAAAAAGGTCTTTTAAGGAAGAAGAATGAGGCTTGTCTATGAGTGCTTTCTTTTCCTTTGTTTTCTTTTTCTTGAACAATGATATGTTAATTATTTTATTGTAATTTGACATTGTTTTAGATATTCATGATGTTTAGAGTTATTTGATCTTTTGATTAATCAATTATTTTTCTTGGTATTTAATTACTTGTGCCTATTACGGGTTTATTTGGTTGTTTCTTTCCATTAACTTGCTTGGAAAGGGGTTGATGGTGGATTCAATTCATTGATTTCATATTTGTTGTCCCTTAACTTGCTTAGAAAATGGGTTAATTGCTAAGAGCAAGGTAATTAAAGGTTAATTGATGCTTGTCAAGAATGGATTCATTGGTCAATTTCATGTTTTAAGTTTGCCAGGAATGGAAATTTTATCGAAGGATTGTGTTTAATGCATCTTTTGGGTAAGACTGGTTGAGACAGGAATGTGATACTAAGTTATCTAGAAGATAGGGATTCATGGATTGGAAAAGAAGTGAGTCTACTTTAATCCTTCATGATGCCAAGACAATGATTAGTTATGATAATGATTAGGTACTTTAAGATCATGTTTATCGAAATAATGGTTTGAGTTACATACTTCTCTACCCTTAACATGTATATATTTTTATTTTATTTTTATTTTTATTTTTATTTTATTTTATTTCTTTTTCACTTTATAAAGTCGGTTAAACAATGAAAGAAGGGTGACTAGTGTATACTTGTTCCTTGAGGATCGACACTCCTTTGAACCCTATGCTATGATAATGATGAGTACGCTTGCTCATATGTGTAATTTGGGTTTAACGTTTTAATGTAAATTTGATTGGGAATGTACTTAGTTTTTATAAGATTTTTATACCCAATTAAAATACATATCAGTGTGAATCCTGCCTAATTGGAAAGATGACGAAAATGTCATTTACCCCTAAGGCAGATAGAGCCAATGAGGTATTGAGTATTGTTCACACTAATGTATGTGGTCCCCTGTCTACACCAGCTAGAGAGGGTTTTGAGTACTTCATCACTTTCACAGATAATCGTATGAGGTTTGGTTTTATTTACTTGATGAGACACAAGTCTAACTCTTTTGACAAGTTCAAGGAGTTTAAGGCTGAAGTGGAGCATTGGATAGGTAAATTGATCAAGACCTTACAATTGGATCGTGGTGGAGAGTACCTCCTTGGTGAATTCAAGGACTACATGGCACATCATGGGATAGTATCCCAGCTTTCTATGCCAGGGATACCCTAGCAGAATGGAGTAGCTGAGAGAAGGAATAGGACATTGATGGAAACGGTCCAAAGCAAGATGTCTCATGCTATTCTTCCAGTGTCTTTTTGCGGATATGCCCTGGAAACAGCGATATACATTCTGAATTTGGTGCCTTCCAAGTCAGTAATTAGGACTCCCTATGAGATGTGTATTGGGCATAAATTGAGTCTAATTCATCTCAGGATATGGGGTTTTTCAGCTTATGTACCGGTTAAGGGTGACAAGTTGGAATTAAGATTAGAATTATACTATTTTGTTGGGTATCCAAAAGGAACAAAGGGTGGTTACTTTTATGATCCTAAGAAGTAGAAAGTACTAGTATGTACCAATGCTAGATACTTAGAGGATGATCAGAGTACTTCCACAAATGGTTCAACTTAGTTGGAACTTGAGGAGAAGTTATCTTCGGAGTCAACTTCTTCTGACCTGATTGTGGAACAAGATGAGGCACAGCCTTAAGAGCCTATACAATTAGAGCCCCATCATAGTGAGTGAGTGTCTAGGGTTCTAGATAGATGGACTGGAGAAGCTTTTTAGCTAGTCTCCGACCATCAGGAACAAGACCCCACTAGATACGAGGAGGCTGTTCCTGATGCTGATGCAAATCTATGACATGAAATAATGAAAGCCGAGATTGAGTCTATATACTTCAATTAGGTTTAGGATCTTGTAGCTTCACCTGAAGGGATAAAACCCATTGGGTGTAAGTGGGTATACAAGAGGAAGAGAGGAGTGGATGGGAGGGTGAAAACCTTCAAAGCTAAGCTTGTGGTGAAAGGGTATACTCAGAAAGAGGGAATCGATTATGAGGAAACCCGTTTCCCCAGTAACCATACTTAAGTCCATTCGTGTTATCCTTACCATCGCATGTCATTATGACTACAAGATATGACAAATGGATGTCAAGACGGTATTTTTAAATGGCCATTTTAGCGAAGACATTTATATGTTCCAACCGAAAGGCTTTATTGCTAAAGGCCGAGAACATATAGTTTGCAAGCTTAAGAAGTCTATTCAGAGCATAGAACATTCGTTTTGACGAGACTGTAAAGTCTTATGGTTTCATTCAAAATGAGGATGAACTATGCGTGTAAAGGAAACTTGAAGGCATTAATGTGGTTTTTCTTGTCATGTATATGAATAACATTCTACTCATTGAAAATGATGTAGGGTCATTGTCATCTATAAAGGTTTGGCTGTCTAGTCACTTCAGTATGAAGGACTTAGGAGAAGCTAGCTACATTCTCGAGATTAGACTTCTTAGAAATAGGAAGCAGAGAATGTTAGGATTATCCCAAGCGGCATACATTGATAAGATGCTGGCCAAGTACAGTGTGGACTCATGCAAGGGAGTTCTAAATCCTTGCAGACATGGGTTGTCCTTTTCTTCAAGAGACTGTCCTAAGTCTCAAAAAGAAAAAGACAGAATAAATAGGATTCCCTACGCTTCGGCTGTGGGAAATCTCATGTACGCCATGCTGTGTACTAGGCCAAATATCTGATTTGCTGTAGGTTTAGTTAGAAGATATCAGTCAAACCATGGGGAGATTCATTGGCAAACTGTAAAGCATATTCTCAAGTATCCCAAGGGAACGAGAGAATATATGCGAGTTTACAGGGCTGATGACTTGGTTCTTACAGGATACACAGACTTAGACTTCTAAGCGCATAAGGATGAGAGAAAATCTATTGGTGGATATGTCTTTACCTTGCCTAGATGAGCCATTTCATGGAGAAGTATCAAGTTATCTTGCATTGCTGAGTCAACCAAGGAAGCTGAGTATGTGGCAGCTTCAGAGGTATCCAAGGAAGCCGTCTAGCTCGGAAGTTCCTTTCAAAACTTGGAGTCGTGCCACACATGGATAGGCCAATTGTGATGTATTGTGACAACACAGGAGCAGTATCACAATCCAAAGAACCCAGGAACTATAAGAAGGGGAAGCACATTGAGAGAAAGTACCACCTGATCCGGGATTTCATTTAGAGACGGGAAATCGTGGTGGAAAAGATTGCCTTAAAGAACAATCAAGCAGATCCATTCACCAAGCTTTTAGCTGAGAGAGTCTTCAAGTGTCACTTAGAAGCCATAGGGGTGGGCACCTAGGGACTTACTTAGTCTTAGAGTGCAAGTGGGTGATTGTTGGAAAATATGCCCTCCTAGACTGGGTTTCTGATTTAAATATCAAATGTTTTAATAAAAGAATTTATTTTTAGAAATTATTTGTAAATTTACATTTTATTTGTACACAATTACGTTCGAAAAAGACTCATTGTATTTAAGTAAGTGGTCCATATGAATGGTGGTCTTTCACAGTAAGGTATCGATCACGAGTTACTTAACACATAAACGTTCGTTCTTAATTGATTAATGACAATAGGAATTTCATCATGTTTAGGTTATTATGTTATGAATTCCAAAAGGGGAATGGCTTACCTTTAACCAGTGAGTAGTCCACTAACTTCATGACATAAACGCATTTCGAATACGTAGAACAGGACCTGTAGTAGTGGATTCTAAATGTACTATATGGTAGAAACCTAGACTACTACTGCTACAACATGGACTAGTACTTTATGATTCGAGTATGAGTTGGTGGTTTGATGAAGCTGGAAGTATGTACTTTGATATGCTATAGTTGAGGTTCTTTCGTAGGATCAATATACTTGCAAGTTGGGTATGTGTGACTAGTTAGTTAAGACAAACTTGTATAAGATAGTTTCTATACTATATCACCCCTTGTGGTTGTCTGAATGATCTAAATATCCAGGGCCCTGGGAAACTTAACTTGGATGTTTGCTTTAAGGTAGCTCCCTTGGAAAGCAGAAACAATCCAGGAAGTCGTAGATCTTTGGACTAGAAGCCTAAGGATAGTAGATGTCATTTAGAGAGGTGTTAGTACATTTCTTCCTCTCTAAATGTACGATAATGTATACAGGGATATTTTAATCATTACACCTGTAGGTCAGAGACTTTGCTAATGTAGTATTGTCCTTAGGGTTAATATTTTCTTGTGGTGATATTAGAAAATAGTTAAAATGCAAAATATAGCTATTTATATGGCAAGGGTATTTTGATCATTATAGTAGCCATGGCAGTGTGTCTTTTGGTCCCCAGTATAGACCATGAGTCCTAATTAAATACAAGCTAAGGAATTGATCTTAAATGAAATTAAATGGAATTTATTTTATTAAGTAGTCTGATTTAATTATTGGGCTAGAGTAAAATAAAGGTCCATGGAGAGAGAGAGAGAGAATTAATTAAATTAGTTTGGTGGATTAATTAATTATTCGGGGCTTTGGCCTAGTTTGAATAATTAAAGATTGATCTGGGACTAAACTAATATAGGCTCGTTAATTGGACTAGTTTCTTTAGGTTGAAAAATTAATAATTAATTGGGCCATTTATTTGGTTTTAATTAGAGTAATTAATGTAGTCCAATGGGCCAATCCAGTTTAACTTAGGGTTTTATTTAGATTTAACAGGAGAATAGAGAAGTACATTGTTCTTTGACTGTCTCTTCTCTGTGTCGAAAAAGAATGTTATTTTTCATTGCTTCTTCTCTTTTAAAAAAAAAAATGTGACAGCCCTTTTCTCTCTCTCAAAAATATTCCTTAGCCTTGTGAGTTGTTCACCAAACGGGATTAGGCAGGCCATATACTGGAAGATCTAGAAATTGGCATTCACATACATGCACAGACGAAGTAGGAGGCTTGCAGGAATTACACTAGAGGTTTCCACCGGCACACCTACCCTAATTCCACACATTCTGGTCCAGCTAATTCTGAGAACAAGAAAAAGAGGTAAAAAAAAATTTTCCCTCAAAGCCCCCCCAAGCCGTGACCAGCACCGGTTGAGGCTGCCAGAACCGATGCCGGCTATGGCCTGGGAGTTTCTTGTTCTTCATTTTTTAGTTTTTTCCTTCCGCTCTGTGCTTTGATTTCCCACTTTAAACCTTCATCAACTTCCATCTAATCATTACTACTCTCTAGCTCAAACCATCCATACTTCGGTTCTAACTCCATGTTAGATAAAAGTGGGTCTGCTATAGGAATTGTGGCTGATGTACTTCTAGAATTGGGTGGTCAATCTCGTATAATAGAGGCAAATATTTGATTCTTTAAATAGAACACATAGATCAGTACTAAATCATATACATAAAATATAAATGCTAAACAATTAGATTATTAGCCTAAATGTAGGCTTTGGTACTACTAGTAACACTTCACTACCTACGTACCAAAAAAAGGAAGGGATGTTGCACTGTCCAATAGACCAGGGATCTATATAATAAGGTAAGAGAATTCGAAGAAAAAATAAATCATTTAACTTATTACAACTGAAATGGTAATACTTATACAGGTCTCAAAGGAATAACAGTCAAATCATCTTTCCAAAAAAAAGTGCAAAAATAGGAATATCAATCTCTAATCTCTACTAGTGCTCAACTTGATCAAATATTGGTATCTCCTAAAAATATGATATAAAGGTCTGAGAATTACATCTCATCAGTCCTGTGTGTTCTTGATTGATTTAAATGAGATTTCATGTATGCACTTTGAAATCTTTCACAAAAGTTTTTTGCAAGTCAAATTCATTTCATATATAACACTGAGCAGTGTTTAGCATAATTACTCAGGAACGTACAATTGTACAATTTACAAAAGAAATAACTTAGAACAATGAGCTATGTAACCCTGCATTATAGCCTATGTCATGAAGCCCTATAATAGGAATCCATCCAAGCATCATACCAAAGCTAAAAAAGGGCGAAGAAGATTCAAACCATATTCTATGGTACCAAGGAAAATGTCAGATTATAAAGGTTCTTAATTGAGGATTCAAGCAACACAAGCTACTAAGCCAATAGTTATGAAGATTGTCAAGAAGTGGGTACCAAAAAGAATATTGGAAGACCTTTAAGATTTCAAGCCAAGGATCAATAAGTTTGTGAAGTAGTGGAGGATCAAGCGAACGTCAAGAGGACTAACACTTGATCAACAATTTGTGTAGAAGATTAAGTGTGCACGAGAGAAGGCTGAAGATCAAAGATTCGTGCATAAAGGTAGAACGGAGCCAGTGCGGCTACTATAGGATAACCGGTGCTGGCCTAAGTACAAAAAATTGCTCATTCAAATAGTGAGAAGCTGGCGCCAGCTGAACTAGCCCAATTGGCCCGACCCACGTCGGTCCTTATTCCCTGTATTGAATTTTCAAATTTTTTCCTTTATTAAGTAATTAATTCCACTTCCCAGGACTTTTATTTTGTAATAGAGATATTTTAGACCTTTTAAACACTTGAATAGTTGTGATTTCATCTTACCTTAACTAGGTTTAGATACCTATATATATGGCATTATAGTTCTTGTAAGAAACTAATCAATTTTGGATATTGATAGAAGGCAAAGAGTCTTATTTGAGAGCTTTTGAGAGGTGATTCCTCTTGGGTGATTCCTATGAACATCAAGACCACTCTTAGGGTGTGAAACCTCACCTAAAGCCAACCTTAGAGTAATGGGGATGGGATGCTTATTATATCATCATGCATAACCATGTACTTTTTGAACGTGCATTAGAATTGTGGGTTATAGGTTAAATGGCTTATTTATGCTTGTTGGGTAGAAAGGGTAAAAAGGTAATTTTACTTGAAGTCAAAATAGGAAGATGGCTTGAGATTTAGATAAGAAGAATATTTGGGTATGAAAATAAAAACAAAAGTTAATGTGGTTAAGTGGTTAGAGCTTTTTGATTAATCTCTAAGGTCATGAGTTCAAATCCCATCACTTAAGTTTTATTCATGATTTCCTTAAACATGTTTGAATTTCGATTTTCATACATTCCTTAAAGATAGGAATGTTCTCTTAAGGGAGACATGAAGATAATGTCTTGATCATGTGATCATGTCCTAAAAGAATTCTAGTGGAATTCTTGTCCTTTTTAATTTTTCTAGCCTTGTCCTAATGTCTTTGAAATTTGAACTATCATTAATTCATTAATCCATTTTTTTTCCAAATATTCTGTGATAAACCCCTAGCATTGGAATTCAAAAATCAACTCTTGAGGGATAGGGAATGGCTGGAAATAGGGAGGAGAATTAGGAAGGGATTCCAAGGAAAAGGAAACACCATAGCTCTACCTTCAAATTCCATATTCATCTTATTCATGTTTTGGTAAAAGAAAATCTGGAAAATTTTCCGGAATTTTTGCAAGGTTGTTTTCAAAAGTTTCAGCCAACTCTCTTACCCAATTACTGTTAGAGAAATGGTCATTTCATGTAAGGTTGAAGGCTGAAAATTCAGTGAATTTTCAGACTGCACAACCTCTTCAAAACCAGGATTTTTCTTTAGCAATTTTGCTGCATTGAAGCTGAATTTTGAAGCCACCTTTAGGTCATAAGAACAGCTGGAACTTCCTCTATTTTTCTTCAAGAGGAAGGCTGGAAAACCCCCATTAAAAGACCTTCAAACACCCTCAATAACTAGCTATGAATCGGGCCAAAGAAAGCAGAAAATTCTACACCAAAATCATCACCATTCCAAGTGTTCTTGAAGCATTAAAAACCAGAATTTTTCCAGCTTTGTTTTCTCAAGGCAAAGGCAGAAATTCTTCACTCAAAAACCTCTGCAATTTGGACCTTGTTTAGCCATCGACTGAACCCCTTGGCATTCACACTAACCTTGAATGTTTGGACTCCATGATCACACATCAAAAATCTCCTAAGATTACTCTATCCAAAACTTATTTGAACTGCAAACTAAATTCCAGCTTTTTTGCTTCATTAAAACACTCTTGTAGCTAGTGATCAAACCAGAAATTCTCTGCCATTATAGACCAATTTTTGGCCAGTCTTAAGAACTGAACAATCCTTCATTCTTTGTATAAAGCCTAGCTAGTTTAGCCTTACACCATTGAAGAGTAAGAGACCTTCCATGAACAACCTCCATTAACTAATCCTTTACCTTAAACAACTCCTCATTTTATTCCTTTTGAGTTTCAAAAAAATTGAAAACTTCTCCCTCATTCTTGATAACTGGAACTCCTATCTACACTAGGCCATTCGGCCAACAAAAATTCCAGCAATTCTCAAAGCCATTTTCTCTGAAACATTCTCAAGAACACACACTCCTCATTTTCAAGCCTAAACCTATCCTAAACACCTCCAATCACTCCCAAACACTCTAGATCATCCATATTCAACCTATAGTCTTCATTTTTTGCCTTTATAACACTAAATCATGCAAAGCAAAATTTTCAATCAGATCAAAACTAACTTTTTTGTTGAAGGTTCCAAGAACACCAAAAGGTAAAATAAGAACAACATCCTTGTTCTTTCTCTTCTACTCAACTTCAAATATTTCTTTCTAATGCCATTCATCTCTCACTCTCTCTCTCTTTCACACACTCTCTCTTTGGGCTGAAATGGTGATGATCAACAATGGCTATTTTTCCAGACCACTAAAGGCTCTCAAACTCGTGTGTATCTTCTCTAATCAAGGAAACCTTCATCAAGTGATCATCTATCACATATTTTCCTTGAATCTTCCTTTTTAATTTCTATATTCATGACTCTTAGACGTTGATAGGATGATTGAATCAAATGGGGGTTGAGTATATGTATATGGATGAAGGGGATGGAGTTAGGACAAGAGAGTTGAAATGTGTGATTAGGCCTTAAGGATTTCTCTTTTGAATCAATATATGCTCATCATGGTTAATGAGATTTGGGGATGTTTTGATGCATGATAGATATTATGACACCAATGGTGATTAGGCTTTTATATTCTTAATTTTCAATAAAGCCATGGATGATGATTATGCCTAGTAGGAGATTGGCCATATGATAGTATATGTTGATTCAAGTATATGTTCATGAATGGACTAGCATAATATTTATTATTTGGGAATATGTTCATTGATCTTTTCTAAGAATAGAAAATTATGGGAAAAACTAGTTTCTATTAATTCTAGAATTATTTTGCTAACATTATTGTTATTTATTTAATTAGAATTATTATTTGGTCTAGGCTATAAAATCCAAAAAAAACATCATGTAGGTGGAAAAGAATATTATTTTAAAATATCATTATTTTAATAGTTAAATAAATAAAATATGTTATTAAAAATATAGATAATAATAAATAATAAAATATTAGAATTAATTAATATCAAATGGCCTTGTAGACAATATTAATTAGCCTTACTAAAACTTTTATCTATGTCCATAAATATTATTTATATTAAAAACTATTTATTATTTATTAATTAAAAATTAAGTATAATTTGTTTATTATTAATTTTATTGGTTATTTATTATCTATTAATTAAAAATTAAAGTGTAATTTATTATTTATAGTAATAATACCATTTACCAATATTATTTAGGACTTAGGATTATCCAATATTTAACACTAGTTTATTTATTAGCAATAATATTCATAATTTATTATTTGGAACTATAACTTATTATTATAACCCCTATTTATTTTATCAAACTATATTTATTTTATAAAATACTTTATCAACTAGCATTAAAGCCTAAGGCATTATGATCATGGTTAGTTGTGGTTGGGACTAGAATAACTAGGAATTATTTATGTAAGGCTTGTATGGTCTAAATGTTATCTTATGCCTTGTGTTTACCCTAGGCGGGGTTAGGTTGACCATGGAAGACTTTTGAATCCAAGAAGAGCAAGAGATCAGGTAAATTCCTGCATGGAATCATTTGAAGACCAAAGTAAATGTGGCAAGTTAAACTCAATGTATATAAGTATTTGTTCTATAAAGGCAATTAAGGACAATTTTCCTTTTTATTTCAATCAAATAAACAATTTGAAATTAAACAAGAAATTTTACACAAAAACGCTAAACTCTTTCTAGAACCCAACTTTGGCAGGAATTTTAGAAACCTTAATTGCTATTTTCTCCCAAGCGGGACAAATAAGATTGAGTACTCAATAAGGGTAGACTACTAGGACTAGTGTTTGAAGGGTTAGGGTAAGTCTCTCAGTAGGTGGCCACCTTTAAGGGGTAAGTCCTTCCCGGATTGGATGCCAGTCCTGTAGGTCATACCGGTCCGAGCTAGCAAGTTTAGTTAATTGGACTGTGTGTTTCCAGAGTGGAGAACTGGTAATTTTTTGGTGTAGAGATGGAGGTGTATCTCACTTGCTAGGCCATACACCTATATTATGTTAGTATGCTTAGCATGTGGCATTCTGATCGTTATATTATCATGGTGCACAAAGTGTGGTGCCATGGCTACCTCTTTTAGGTGGTTGTATTTGTGGTGCACATGTATGTTTCGGAAAGCAAAACACCACTATTCATTTATGACATTTATTTAATGCTTGCCAGCACTTTCTCTTATAGAACTTTTACAACTTGCATACATGAACTGCTTTACCTGAAACACTCAAAGCACATACGGGCTTACTGAGATTTTTATCTCACCACCTTTTATACCATGTTTTCAAGTCGATCCTACTGTGAAGGTCATTAGCTAGAATGTTGCCTATGTCTTGAAGACTCTTTGTTATTTTTCCTATGCATTGCTTTTGAGAGATAGTAGCAGATATTTATTTTTTAATTTGTTCATGTATTGTTGGGTTGTAATAAGTTAAATTTTGAAGTAGTTCTTCTATTTTATTTGGTGTGTCCTGGTTATAAAGACCTCTTGTCTTGTGGACGGGGCGACATTCTCAGCCCTAAAGGGGCATAGGAAGTGGGGTGTTACATAGGGCCTTGTCCTTCCTTATGTATTGAGTTTATACCCTTTTAAGATAGAATAAATAGCTTGCGAATTTGCGTCTTAGGTTATACATAACCTAAGGTTCTTGTTGGAGATAAAGTTAGTAGCCTAAATCACCTTCTTCAAAGTGTTCTTGGTTTCTTGTTAAATTAATGGTCTTTGGTTTTGATTTGGATAACTTAATTCTCGTTTCTAGTGTTCTATCTCTTTATTTTGGCTTAGGGTCCTAGTATTTGAATTGGGTATCTTTTTTTTTTTTCACTAAATTCACTGTTTTGAGCTTTTCAATGGGTCTTTAATTTCATTCATAATTAGCCACGAAATTCATTGATAAATCAGCCCCAAGATCATTTCAAATAATTTGGTATTATGGTGGAGAAGCTTTTACTCATATCAAAGCTTGAAGACATTGAAGAAGGCTTCAAAAATTGCCAATCCCATCACTCAAAATCAAGCTTCGAAAAGGTTATTCAAACTTCGAATTTTCTTTAAGTTTATGGTGGAAATGACTCTTTTACGTTAATATATCATTGGGGATTCCAAATTTCTTATTGTTTGTTAATTTGTGGGGCTAAAATTGCTTAAAATTTCTGTTATATCTTAAGTTCTGAAAATTACTTACAAAGTGTTTAATATCAATCTTAAGTGAACATTTAACTTGAAATTATGGCTAAAACTGTTATGAACATTTCTACAATTAGTTAGTTATTGTTTTCAAGTATCCTAGGTACATTGCTTGTCCAACTTACTTTTTTTCTTTAGTGATATGTTCCTTAAACTTCTAGTGTTTTATTGAAATTCTTGTTAGGTCTTGTCCATTCACCCATTCTTGAGTCATTAAAGTTGTTGAACTCTCTTGAATTCATTGATTGTTGATATAAACTCCTTTAGGCTCATTGTTGTTAATGATCAAACTTCTATCTAAGTCTAATTGATTCTTCTTAGAGGGTTAGTAAACTTGTCGAGTTTGGACTAGCTCCTAAGCAATTGGGGAGATTTTGTGGAAATAACTCATTTAGGAAATTGAATGCTTGAAAAAGGCAATAGTGTGAGCTTATTATTGTTAAAAAACAAAGGAGAGTTCAACACGATGGTTAAATATTAATTCGGAGGGAATGATTATGAGGAATTAATTTCTCCTTTTATCCAAAATTTCTAAGTGCGAACCCTTGAAATTCTCAATACAATGTCCCAACAAACTTCATTTGATATTCAAGCAGCCTTTAAAATTTTTGAAGAAAAAATAGAAGGCATGATGAGGGACATTGAGGGGTTGAAATTTAACTAAAGCCAAACCTCAATGAATGCTAAAAAGGGAGAAAGCCTTAGAGTAAGAAAAGAGTGCAAACCTCCACTCCCACTATATGAGTAACCATGGAAGGGATGTGGAGAACATTTTACGGGCAGTTATCTAAAATTTTCAATAAAGAGAAATGGTAGGAAAAGTTTGCGGTTAGGTAAAGGAAGACATGAGGGAAAAAAATTTAGGGGTGCAAGGAAAGGGACCTACCCTAAGAAGTCTACGTATGCCAATCCCATATTTCAACATTCACCAAACAAGAAAAATAAGACACCAAAACAATCATTAGGAACAACCCAAAAGCCTAGAGAAGAAAAGGTTAGTGAGGAAAGGCTTGATGTTGGGAAGGTTTTTCCATTGATTGGTATTGTTAGGAAGGCTATAAGTGGAAATGATATTGTGAATGGGAAGGAATCCCAAAGGTGTAATATCTTTTACACTAGGTGCCTTATATAACAAAAGCCTTGTAGTATGATCATTGATGGAGGAAGTTGCACAAATATGATAAGTGATACCCTAGTGGAGAACTTGGGATTAGAAACTATGAGACACCTTAAACCATACAAACTCTACTTATTGAGTGATTGTAGAGAAGTGAAGGTAAACAAAAAAATTAAGGTTAAATTTGATATAGGGGCTTATAAAGATATGGTGCTATATGATGTGTTCCCCATGCAAGTGGGCTATATTTTATTTAGAAGACCATGGATGTTTGATATGCATGTGGTGCATAAGGGGAGGATAAATACATATATATTGAAGAAGGATGAAAAAAAGATCACACTACTTCCATTACCCCCTAGTGAGGTGCTTAAAGATTAAAACATCATGGGGGAAGAAGACAACAAAAAAAATAGAGTTGAGAAAGAAGGCAAAATAAGAGAGAAAAGACTAAGAGCTTAAAGAGAGCACAAAAAAGAAAGATGATGGAAACAAAATGAGTGATATTTTCTTGTTCTTGAAGGATGAAAATAATGAGGGAGAAACACCAAGAAAGGACAGAGAAGATAAGAAGAAAATTTCGCTTTATGTGGGAAAGCATAAACTTGTATTTTTTATCATCACAAAAAGATTCTTCCTTGAGATCTTATACTGGTGTTAATTCGAGGATGAATCATCTTCAAGAAGAGGGAAATGAAAGGAATCCACCCAAGCATCACGCCACAGCTAAAGACAAGAAAAGGGGATTCAAACCATATTACGTGGTACCAAGGAAAAGGTTAAATTATGAAGGTTTTTAATGGAGGATTCAAGCAGTACAAGCAACCAAGCCAACGGTTATGAAAATTGCCAAGAAGTGGGTGCTAAAAAAAGATTAGAAGACCTTCAACATTTCATGCCTAGGATCACTGACAGAATGACTGACCGAAGAAAAGGAACTGGTTTGGTTAGATATTGGTTAAAAGGGCTTGGCTTGCACTCGCAATGATTGGACTTCGCGCAGGGTCAGATCGATCGAATGGAATGAATGGACAGCTACTGATACAATTAGCATGAACTCTTCACTGAAAAACTAATTTTGAAACTAACCCCTTCACTTTTTCAAGAATATTCATCACAAAATCTGCATA
This sequence comes from Voacanga thouarsii, assembly GCA_026120185.1. NCBI lineage: Eukaryota > Viridiplantae > Streptophyta > Magnoliopsida > Gentianales > Apocynaceae > Voacanga > Voacanga thouarsii. The sequence continues at coordinate 2,336,439 of JANUWF010002207.1, forward strand.
TGCACTAGCCACAACCATTGAACATGAACAAAACTTTTTCCAGTTCCAAACTGTCAAGACCATCATTGGCCACCCCCACTCTTAACAAATAAAATACTTCCTATGGCTCTGTTGCTCAGATTGCCAAGTAATGGAGGATCAAGAGAAGATCAAGAGAAGTAAAACTTGATCAACAATTTGTGTAGATGATCAAGTGCCCACGAGAGAAGGCTGAAGGTCAAAGATTCATAGGAAGGCAAAACGGAGCAGGCACTGGCTCTTATGGGGCAATCGGTGCCAGCCCAATTACATAAAATGGCTCCTTTAAATAGTGAGAAGCCGATGCCAGCTAAACTAGCCTAACCCGTGTTGGCCCACATCAGACCTTATGCCATGCTTTAAATTTTCAACTTGTTTGCTTTGTTTTGTAATTAATTCCATTTCACACAACTTTTATTTCGTAATAGATATATTTTAGACCTTTTAAACACTTGAATGGTTAAGATTTAATCTCACCTTAGCTAGATTTAGATGACTATGTATATGTTATTATAGCACTTGTAAGAAGCTAATCAACTTTGGATATCGATAGAAATCAAAGAGTCTTCTTTGTGAGCTTTTCAGAAGTGATTCCTCTTGGGTGATTCCCATGAATATCAAGACCATTCTAAGGGCCTAGTCCTTCCCTATATATTGAGTGTATAAACCCCTTTATGATAGATCAATTAGCTTGCTAATTTGGGTATTAGGTTATAGATAATCTAAGGTTTTTGTTGAAAGTAAAGTTGGCTTCCTAAATCATCTTCTTCAAACTATTCTAGGTTTCTTGTTGAATCAAGGGTCATTAATTGTGATTTGGATGACTTAATTCTTATTTCTAGTGTTCTAAGTTCTTTAATTTGGCTTAGGGTCCTAGTATTTAAATTAGATATCTTGTTTCTTCACTAAAATTCACTATTTTGAACTCATCAATAGGTCTTTTAATTTCACTCATAATTAGCCACAAAATTCATCGAGAAATCAGCCTTAGGATCATATCATACAATTTTATGATTTATATGGCTTGATTCTCATTTCTAGTGCTCCAAGTTCTTTATTTTGTCTTAGAGTCCTACTATTTGAATTGGTTATCTTATTTCTTCACTAAATTCATTGTTTTGAGCTCTTCAATAGGTCTTTTAATTTCTCTCCTAATTAGCCACGAAATTTATTGAGAAATCAGCCCCAAGACCATATCACCCTACATCATGACAAACACCGTGAAACTTGTTGGCTAGTATGCCTTTTTAGACTAGATTTCTGATGTTATTGTAACTTATATTAATAAAAGTATTATTCTCAAAAATGTTTTGAGAATTCATCGTTGTTATTTTGCACAATTTCATTGGAAAAGACCCATAGTGTTTAATTAAATGGTTCATGTGAATAAAGATCTTTCACAGTATGGTATGAACCATGGGTGACACATAAACTATTGTTCTTGACCGAATAATGAGAATGAGAATCTCATCATTGTAAGATCATTGTGTTATGAATTCTAATTATAGAATGGCCTACTTTTAACCAATAAGTAGTCTTCTCATTTCATAACACAAGTATATTTCAAATACATAGAATAGGTCCAGTAGTACTGGTTTATAAAAGTACTATGCGGTAGAAATCTAGGGTACTACTACTATAACATAGACATGTACTTTACAGATTAAGTATGTATTGGTGGTCTGACGAAGCTGGAAGCTTATGCTTTGATGTACTTTAGCTGAGGTTCTTTTGTAGGACCAATATGCGTGTATGTTAGGTACAAGTAACTTGTTAGTTAAAACAGATTTGTACAAGAGAATGTCTACACTATATCACCCACTGTGGTTGTTCGAATGATCTAAATGTTAGTGTTATACCCTAGAGGCAATCACTTGTACATTGTATATATAACACATTTTATTTTAATAAAAGACATTATTTATCTTATAGTTTCTTTTGTTTACTTTTGTGTAAAATAACTATTAGAAAAAGTTCCTAGTACAACACTATGTTAGGAAAATCATGATAGAGATCATGGTATGAGATTTCTACTACACTGTATAGTGTTAGTACTTAAATAGTCCCTAGTCGTAGTATTAATGAGATAGGACATCATTAATGCATTAAGACTAGCATGTGTTAGACTTCCTGATTAGATTAGGCGGTGGTTCTCATATCTGTGAGTATTGAGAAACTTAAAGTTAACATATGGATGCTTGTTAATGGAACGAGCACATTGGATGACCTAGCTATGAGATAATCATATGGATAACTATCTAGTGCCAGTGATATAACTCATATAGCAAACGTGCAAGCATCCTTAGACTTGAGATCTCCAAGGTACTTTGTTTGATGAGCATTGTGCTTTGATTCCAATCTCTGGAGCCAGATCGAGGGCTGCCTATGTGATAGATATTGGGTACATTGTAAGGTAAACAAAAGTAGTTAAGAGGGTCAATAAAGGATTCACCACTCCTAATAGTAGGGGCGAATATCTCATGGCCACTTATAGGAATTACTACTCAAGAAGTCCTTGGCCAAGACAATTGTGTATTGGAAACAGTTCCAATCGATACACATCCAGAGTAGTGGGTTCTTGGTACAAGTACTATTATATGGTGAAAGGAGTTATTTGATAACATAGCGTGGTTAATTGCATGAAAGAGAAGTTGATGTGGCTAAATTATAATTAGTTATAATTTATGATCTAAGTTTTAATTGTGAGAACTTAATGTTTCCAATTACAATTATAGAATTCTAATTATTATAGAATTCTCAGCTGGAGTGTTTTAATTAGGGCTTTTTCGTGTTCTAATTGTTATAGAATTCTCAGCTGGATTTCTGTTAGAGATAATCACACACTGTGATTATAGTGGTTGGATATTCATCTCTCATGGTGTTTGATCAAGAGGATTGCTGGATTGCGCCACAATCATCAAACTTGAAGAAGGAAAAACTTTGTTTTTTGGACACTCAAAGAAAGGTAAAGCCTTTACCTTTGTTCTCTATATGTCTTGCTTTCCACTCATATACGGGTCCTGGGATGGTATCTCAATCTTATTTTTTTGCTGCGCCATATGCGATATGCATGAGATACCCAACTAAATATCCAAGCCTTGCTATGTGTGGTTTGCAGACAATTTTTTCATGCGTGAAAGCTGTTTTATGTATTCGTGTTTATCTTTGTTCACAATGAAAATTGTTTTCACATGAGTTGAAATTGTTTCGAGCATTGTGGATTGGGTCCGTAGCATAATATGCTTGTGTAATAGTTACAGCATATTTCGAAAAATGTTTTCTTTATGTACTGAATGGTTTTTTCAGAAAATTTTTTTCTTGAACATGTTTGTTGCCTTCCGTTTCATCTTCTGAATTTAATTTTCTATTTTGTTTTGTTTACACTAATAAATTGGTTGTTGTTATGAGCTTCAAAATAGAAAATTCTGCTGAGAATTGTTCTCACTAAACTATTGCAGAAGATAAGGGCTCCAGAAATTGTTTTTGGAATTTTTTTTGAAAATCGCCGCCTCTTCCTAACTACAGCCGGTGCCAGCTCCGGGTCCTAGTCGGTGCTAGTTCCAAGCCGTTTTGCGACGTTCAGAAATCGTTTTTGGAAAACTTTTATTAAAAAAATCCAGACTGCAGCCGGCACCGGCTCTGGCTTCCAAACCAGCGCTAGTTCTGCCCTGTTTTCGGACATTCCAGCAATTTAAAAAAAAAAAAACTTTGAAATAGAATTTTGAAAGGGAAAATTTTCATTTGATGACAGATGGGACCCAAAAGCATTTTCTCAAAATTTGTTTTGAGACAAATAATTTTATTTTTCAAAATAATGATTTTGAAAATTTAAATTTGATGTATTTTTCTAAAATATTAATTTTAGAATTTGTTTTATTTTTCTAAAATAGTGATTTTGGAATAATAAAAATTATATGTTTATTTGTTTAAGCATAATTAATGGCATGGTGGATAGTTATGGACTAAAACCAACTATATATGTTCATGCATTTTACAGTTTTGGTTTTTATGAAATAGGGCCTGCGTGTCCTATCTTCTCTAGAATTCTTGCGTAATTCTCTTCTCATCTAACTCTACTCGAATGTAACTGGAGATTTTTTTTCTCTTTAGGAAATTATGTAATTAGTTTACATAGGTTAGATAGGAGTAGAATTATTTTATTTTAGAGATGGCAACCAAAACAAGGCGAGAAGGTAAGACCTTCTACTTAACTCATGCATGAACACATAGGGTTAACTCTATAAATTTCATTTATGGCTCAAAGAAATTAATTTAAGGTAAAGTCCATAACCATACCACGTAATCGTTTTATTACCATGATTATCAATTTTATGATTTATTGATTTTTATGCATGTTATTTATTGAAATCACTAAAAGGAACAAATTCATCAATTAATATTAAACCTAATTCCTTCCGTTAATATAGTAGGAACAAGAGTCCTTTTTCGAGACCAGATTGTTGGGCAAACCCAAGCCAACTTGACATCAGGCATGTTCAAGCTATGGAATTAAATTCCTTTGGCATTAAATTTCTTATTAATGTGTTAGGTTTAACTAAATTCTTTATCCCGGTTGGGCAAACTTAAGCATAAAGAAATTTAGAGGAAAATTTGGGGCAGCCCAAAAGGCCTTAAAATTAAAAGCTGTTAATCACCTAATGATCCGGTAGTTATATACGATATAATTGGTATTGATACATACCAATGAACACAAGGGTGTCTTGTTGGGTAAACTCAAGGTTATTCTTGAGGAATTTGGATATCAGTCCACTAGGAAAGCTTTCAACGGGCTTTCCCGAATTAATAGTGGGGGCTATTGGTTTGAGTAAAATAGTGGAGTAAAAATGCATTTAATTAAAGTCCTAATTATTTACATTTCATGTGCATATATAGTAGCTAATTCTCTCTATCTTTTCAGCTAGGACACTTGCATCATGTCTACAAACTTAAACCTACGTAGCATCTTGGAAAATAATAAGTTAACTGAATCAAACTACCTCAATTGGTATAGAAATTTGAGAATCGTTCTCAAATCGAAAAAGTTGCTCTACATGCTAGATGCTCCTATTCCGCCACCTCCAGCACAAGATGCTCATGCTGATGAGCTTGCTATCCACAAATGGCACAAGGAGGATCGTGATACATCATCGTGTATTATGCTGGCATCCATGACTCCCGAACTGCAAAAACAGCACGAGCATATAAATGCTCAATCGATTATACTACATCTTCAAGAGATGTTTGTCGCCCAAGCCAGAACTGAGAGATACAAGATCTCAAAGTAACTATTCTTTTGTAAAATGGCAAAGGGTTCTTCTGTGGCCACCCATAGGCTGAAGATGCTGGGCTTAATAGAAAAGCTTAGATCTCTCGGGTTCGTGATGGATCATGACTTAAGTGCTGACTTAATTCTACAGTCTTTGCCTAATAGTTTCTCACAATTTGTGATTAACTATAAGATGAATAAGATTGAGTCTACCATTCCTGACTTGATCAATCATCTCAAAACAGCGGAGTCCTCCATGAAGAAGGATTCCAATGCAGTTTTAATGGTAGAATATTCCTCTACTAAGAAGTTTAAAAGAAGAAGAAGAAGGCTCCCGTGAAGCCCAAAGGTGGTGTGAAGAAGAAGGACGCAGCTACTAATGGCCCATTCCATCATTGTGGGAAGATGGGCCACTGGAGGCGCAACTGCAAAGCCTACTTGGAGACCATTATGGACAAGAAGCAGAAGAAGAAGCTTACAAGAACTTCTACTTCTACTCCGGGTATGTTTATGATTAAGATAAATACTGCGTTTAGAAATGAGATGCGGGTATTAGATACCAGATGTGGATCTCATTTGTGCAATAACTTGCAGGGACTAAAGGGCAGTAGAAGGCTAGAGAAAGGTGACATGGACCTACGTATTGCAAATGGGACAAAGGTTGTTGTACTTGCTGTGGGGATGTACGAGCTGAACCTACCTTTGGGATTAATTCTAGAATTACAAAACTATTATAATGTACCAGTTTTAATGAAAAACATTATCTCAGTTGCGTGTTTAGACTTAAATGGATTTCATTTGATATTTAAGAATAAATGTTGTTCTTTTTCATTGAATTATACTCATTATGGTTTAGCAACTCTGGTTAATAGTTTATATGTTCTAGACTTGAAAAATCCATTTCTCAATATAAATAATAAGAAACCTAAAATTGATAACTCTAACACCTCTTACTTATGGCATTGTCCTTTAGGCCATGTAAACAAAAATCATATTTCTAAGTTACATAAGCTTGGTGACTTAGGGTCATTTGATTATTAATCGTATGGCACATGCGAGTCTTATTTACTAGGTAAAATGGATAAAACTCATTTTTCAAGAAAAGGAGAATGGGCCAAGAAGTTATTAGAACTCATACATTCTTATGTATGTGGCCTAATATCAATACAAGCAAGAGGACGTTATAACTATTTCATAACCTTTATCAATGATTTCTCATGATACGGGTATTTGTATTTAATGAAATACAAATCTGAGGCCTTTGATAAATTCAAAAATTTCAGGAATGAAATAGAGAAATAACTTAGCAAAAGTATTAAGACTCTAAGATCTGATTGAGGAGGAGAATACATGAGCCAAGAGTTTCTCAGTTATCTTAGAGATAATGGAATATTATGTCAATGGACTCCACCACATACACCTCAACATAACGGTGTATTTGAGAGAAGAAATCGAAACCTTCTAGACATGGTACGAACCATGATGGCGTCTGCAGACCTACCAAAATCGTTTTGGGGGTATGCACTAGAGACTTCTATTTATATACTAAAAAGAGTTCCAACAAAATCAGTTGATTATACCCCATTTGAGATGTTCTTTGGTAAGAAACTAAAGTTATCTCACTTGTAAGTATGGGGTTGTCCTGCCTTTGTTAAAAGGCCACACAATTAGATAAAATTGATAATAAGTCCGATAAGTGTTTGTTTGTGGGATATCTAAAAGAATCTTTCAGATATTACTTTTACCTCCATTTGAAACCAAAGTGTTTGTTTCGAAGCATGTCGTCTTTTTAGAGAAGGAGCACATACTCAAAGGGGATAGTGGGAGTAAAATTGAACTTAGTGAAGTTCAAGAAGATCAAATAAATAAGGATCAACCATCTAATCCCACGTCTATTGAGAGAATAGATGAACCTTCTACTACACAAGAACCTCGTAGGTCTAGTAGGTACGTGTGGCATCTGAGAGATATGAATTTCTCATTAATGACTACAATGATGTATTGCTCATCGAAGAAGATAAGCTTACAACCTACAAGGATGTTCTGAATAGTTCAGATTCTGGCAAATGGCTTGAGGCCATGAGGTCAGAGATGGATTTCATGTACGACAATCAAGTATGAACTTTAGTTGATCCACCCAAAGAAATTAAACCTATTGGATGAAAATGGGTCTTCAAGTAGAAAATGAATATGGATGGTAAGTTAGTTACCTATAAAGCACGTCTATTGGCGAAGGGTTATTGTCAACAACATGGTATTGACTATGACGAAACCTTCTTGCCAGTAGCCATGATAAAATGCATCAGGATACTCTAGCCATTTCTGCTCATTATGATTATTAGATTTAGCAAATGGATATGAAAATAGCTTCCTAAATAGAAATCTGACTGAGGAAGTGTATATGACACAACCTGAGGGTTTCATATCCAATGATAGCACAAATGTGTGTAAGCTGCAACGGTCCATTTATGGACTTAAGTAAGCTTCTAGGAGTTGGAACATCCGTTTTGATGAAATAATCAAAGAGTTTGGTTTCATTCAAAACATAGATGAACCTTGTGTATACAAGAAGATCAGTGAGAGTGCAATCGTTTTCTTATTACTTAATGTAAATGATATATTACTAATAGGAAAAAATATACCTGTCCTGCAAATGGTTAAAATTTGGTTGTTCAATCAATTCTTTATGAAAGACCTTGGAGAAGCAACCTATATTCTAGGAATAAGGATCTATAGAGATAGATCCAAAAGGTTGCTAGGTCTTTCATAGTCTACATAAATGGATAAAGTGCTAAAGAGGTTTAGCATGGATCAATCCAAGAAAAGAAAAATATTCTTACCCAAGTCACATTGTGTAGGCCTTTCAAAATCGATGTCTCCCAAGACACAAGTTGAAAGGGATCGTATGAGTAAGATTCCATATGCTTTAGTAGTTGGATCTATCATGTACGCTATGATATGTGCTAGGCTTGATGTATCTTGTGCTCTCAGTTTGACGAGCAGATACCAATCTGACCCTATGAGGTTCATTGGGCGGTTGTAAATAACATCCTTAAGTACTTACGAAGGACTAAGGATGTTTTTTAAGTATATGGAGAAGGTGATTTAAAAATAAACTAGTATACTGATGCCAATTTTCAATCTGACAAAGATGATTTAAAATTATAATCCGACTACGTGTTTATGTTGTGCAGAGGGGAATAAGTTGGAAAAGTTCCAAACAAGAGACTATTGCATGCACTCCGATGCTATCATCTATTCTGGAAGATCATAGATAGGAATGATGTTAAGATAGAGAGAGATCTCACGGATGAGAACATAGCTAACCCCTTTACAAAAGCACTATCGCAAAAAGAAATATGATAGGCATGTTGAGTCATTCAGTATTAGATATATGAATGATTGTCTCTAATGTAAGTGAGAGTTTGTTAGTGTTATGCCTTAGAGACAATTACTTGTACATTGTATATGACATATTTTATTTTAATAAAAAGCATTATTTATCTTACAGCTTCTTTTGTTTACTTTTGTGTAAAATAACTGTTAGATAAAGTCCCTAGTACAGCACCATGTTAAGAAAATCATGATAGTGATCATGATATGAGATTCTTACTACACTGTATAGTTTTAGTACATAAATAGTCCCTAGTCCTAATATTAATGAGACAGGACATTATTAATGAGTTAAGACTTGCATGTGTTAAACTTCCTGATTTGATCAGGCGGTGATTCTTATATCCGTGAGTATTGAGATACTCAAAGTTAACACGTGGATGCTTGTTAAAGGAACAAGTACATTAGATGATCTAGCTATGAGATAATCACATGGATAACTATTTAGTGCCAGTGATATAATCTTAATATAGCAAACGTGCAAGTATCCTTAGACTTGAGATCTCCAAGGTACTTTGTTTGCTGAGCATTCTGCTTTGATTCCAATCCTTGGAGCCAGATCGAGGGCCGCCTATGGGATGGATGTTGGGTACATTGTAAGGTAAACAAAAGTTGTTGAGAGGGTCAATAAAGCATTCACTACTCCTAATAGTGGAGGTGAATATTTCCTGGCCACTTGTAGGAATTACTACTCAAGAAGTCATTAGCCAAGGTGATTGTGTATTGGAAACAGTTCCAATCGATACACATCTAGAGTAGTGGGTTCTTGGTACAAGTACTATTATATTCTGACAAGAATTAATATATTCTAGAAGGAGTTGGCACTAATTTCGTACTCCAAACCGAATGAGATATTGTATGGTGAAAGGAGTTAATTACACTGTAGTTTGTTATTGAAGGGTTCATGTCAAGCCACTTGACTTCCTGGACTCTTGGGTGGTCATGATGTGTTGATAGATACCGCTCATGATCTAGGAATATGGGTTTATTAATTGTTGAATTAATAAACAAATCTTGATTAGAATAATATGATTAATTCTAATTAATTATGGATTATTAATCTCAAAGACGTTTGAATTAATTCATGTTCGCTACCAATTGACTGGGAAACCTAATAGGTCACACACAATAGAGGATTATATACTCAAGATGTTATTTGATAACACAGTGGGGTTAATTGCGAGAAAGAAAAGTTGATGTGACCAAATTATAATTAGTTATAATTTATGGTCCAAATTGTAATTGTGAGAACTTAATGTTTCCAATTATAATTTGGGAATTCTAATTGTTATAGAATTCTCAGCTAGAGTGTTTTATGTAGGGTTTTTTCATGTTCTATATGATGTACACACGATACCTATTCTGTGTGAGCAATACAGGGAAAACAACTCTCCTAAAAAACCCTTCTCTTCTTCTTCTTCTTCTTCTTCTTCTCTCTCGCTCTCTCTCATTTTTCAAAAAAATAAGAAGAACCCTAGCCGCCACTTTGTTTTCTACTAGCACAAAAAATCTTGGTGCTTGAGTGTCATCCTCCGTGTGGATTTCTATTAGGGATAATCACACACTGTGATTATAGTGGTTGGATATTCAACTCTCTTGGTGTTTGATCAAGAGGATTGTTGGATCGCACCACAATCATCAAACTTGAAGAAGGAAAATTTTTATTTTTTAAATGCTCAAAGAAAGGTAAAGCCTTTACTTTTGTTCTCTATATGTCTTGTTTTCCACTCATATGTGGGTCCTGTGATGGTATTTCAATCTTATTTTTTTGCTGCACCATATATGATATGCATGAAATACCCAACACTATATATCCAGGGCCTTAGGGAATATGACTTGGATATTTGATTTAGAGTAGCTCCTTTAGAAAATGGAAATATTCTAAGAAGTCGGGACCAATTGACTAGAAGCCTAAAGATGGTAGATGTCTTTTATAGAGGTGTTAGTATACTTTTTCCTCTCTAAATGTACGGTAATGTGTAAATGGGTATTTTAGTCATTTCACCTATAGGTCGAAGACATACCTAATGCAGCATTGTCCTTAGGGTCAATATTTTATTATGGTGATATTAGAAAATATTTAAAATATAAAATACAGCTATTTATATAGAAGGAGTATTTTGGTTATTTTAGTAGCCAATAAGAAGTGTCTTTTTGGTTCATGGAATAGCCCATAAGTCCTAATTAATTTTAGGTTGAGGAAATGGTCTTGATTAAGAGGATTTTTTTTATTCTGAAAGTGTAATTTATTATTGGACTGCAATAGAATAAAAGAACGAGAAAAATTAAGTTAAATATATTATCTGATTCAATTGGTTAATTAATTATTCAGGGCCAAAGCTCAGATTGAATAATTAGAAAATTAATCTGAGCCTAAACCAGATAAAAAGGCTTCAATAATTATTTATATTTATTTGGGCTCATTAATTTTTTATGGGGTTATTTTATAGCCCTAGAAAAAATTAATTAATGTTTATTATTTTTTGCTCATTAGGTCCAAGGAAAATCAAAAAAATAATTATTGGCTCAATAGCCTGAACCAAAAGTTTTTTTTTTTTTTAATTCACGGAACAGAAGAGTTTTGGGTAAGCCAAATGTCTTCTGTTCATAACTTTCGAGTGTTTCAAAATATCAAAACCTCGATGTTATGTTATTAGAGGATAGAAGCCTCAATTGATTAGCTCTTATCGTGTGGTCACGTTTGTGAAAAAAAATCCATCCCAGGAGCCTTGTTCTTTTTTCTCTTTCTTTCTGTCTTCATTTCCAGTGTTTTTCTTGATTTTGCTAATCAATATCAAAGGATCATGATGCCTTTGAGACTGTGACTTTACTTGCCTAAGTTGTATCACCAACAAGTAATAGGTGGTGGAATATTCTGAGTTCTTGTGAAGCTTTAGCATTCATGCAAATAAGATGAAGCAAGCAGATCACGAGATTTCAATCGGAGACATCAACAATCCCGGAATCATCATCATGTGGAGAATCTATTGTTGTGGTCGAATCGCCCCTTTCATGGTGAAAGAAAATAGTAAAGCACAGAGGTATTATAATTTTGCTTCAACAGTGTTGTGTTATTTTATTTTTGGCCTTTGTTTGGTCGTGCATGCATGGTTCGGTGTTGTTTTCATAGCTTCAATTGGTATTAGAGCCATGAAGCTTTGAAAATCTTAGGAAAGATGCATGTTAGTTATTAAAAATTGGCAAGATATTTAATTGATTATTCCTGTGAACCTTCACTAGTTAAAAGCCTTCTGTTTGCTGTAGACCTCACAGTCGAGGTTTAGGAAGCTATGTAAATTTAAAAGCCTTCCGTAGCAATCGTGTAAACCCAATTTTAAAGGCTATAGGTGGATGTGGTTTTTTGTTTTGTTGAAAATATGTAACAAAAGTTTGCCTGTTAAAGTCGCAGAGCAAAGCTGCAGAGCTTCAAGAGAAAATCGCAAAAGAAAAGAAAAAAAATGGAGAAGAAGCACCAAGCAGCCAACCCCAGCCGAGCCGAGCCGAGCAGTAGCGGCTCAGTGAGAGGGGAGCCAAGGGGTGGCTTCACCGAGGTGCGGCTCAAAGGCCGTAGCAAGCACCAAGCCGACCCTCGACTGGGTTGAAATCAATTAATTGCATCATGGGCAAGATGCATTGCATCCTTCCTAGGATGTGGTCACAACAGTGACTGTGTCTGGCACGGGCAACCCAAGGCTTGCGGGCACGCACCCAAAGATCTACCCATGGGGCCTTGATCCAGTGTGGCGGGTACGCAAGACCTAAGAAAAAATATTTTTTAAATTTTTTTTCTTGTAATTTTTGGGCTATTTCTTTTTTGTTTTTGGTCCCATACTAGACGAAGTAATTATTTTTGCAATAGTTAATATTTTTTTGAATATTTTGCCAGAAAAACAATAGTAAAGGATTTTTTAGGATTAAACAAGACTATTAATTAATTTAATTAATTTGTTTAAATCTATTATTTAGGCACTTAGGTTTAAAAATAGAAAAGTAAGAAAATATTTACAATTTTCTAGCATGGCTTTTATTTTAATTCCTATGTGCATGTTTTCTGAAAGACGAAAGTCTTTGAGAAATTTTATTTGACAAAGAAACATATTTTTCTTTAATTAAAATTTTAATTTTAGCTTACAGAAAAATTAGTCCTTCGTTATTTTTTTTTTAAAGGCTTTTTATCCTTAACATAAAAAATATTTTGGATTTAGAAATTTTTGTAAGTTAAAATGGAAAACCATTTTAATTCATTTTCACAAAGGAAAATTATTATTATTATTTTTTTGTCAAATAAAAACTTGAGATCAAAATCTCTAGGAAGATTATTGGAAAATTCTTGAAATTATTAAGTTTTTAATTTAAATAAAATTAATCCATAGAAAATTTTCTCAAATGGTATAAACCTTAACATTGAAATTTTTATAGATTTAGATATTCTATTTTTAAGTTAAAAGAGAAATGAATTGAAAATTTTTAAAAGATATTTTTCAAGAAAACCCTTTATTTAAAAAACTAAGTGGGAGAGGGGTTGCAACAGCCTCACGGGTTCTATCACGATCCTTATTAGAGATCGTGGGTCTCCTCGCGTCACCTTAAGAGTGAACCTGTGTAGGATGGAGATACCACAGGGATCTAGAACTAATGGAACGATGTAATTAATAACTCGGGACACGTATTATGATCAGCCAACCCACGTTGGAGGTTACAGTACGAAATATGTCCATAGGAAATGAGAAGAAATGACCATCCCCTCGATAGAGTTATCTTCTAGATCATTACCTAGAACGGAACTTAATTTGTCATGGTTAACACAGTTTACTTAGGAAACTGTTAATCTTCAAGAAGCTAAGTTAATTTTCCTAAGAGCCAAAGTAATCATGTTAAAGATATTAGTGATGGGGTTAACTATTATCAGTTTAATCTGAGGATAAAGTGCATAAAATTATTTTTATTTCACAAATATGAGAATTTCTTTTATTTTATTCCAATTTTTTAGAAATGGTTGGTGGAGATTTTTTCAGTCCCTTAGCTGTTATTCTCCAAGAGAGTAAGCTAACGGGTCCTAACTATGTGAATTGGAAAAAGAACTTGGACATAATAGTCACAGCTGAGGAGTATTAGTATGTCCTCTACGAAACCTGCCCCGTGATCGGGGATTATTCCACTAATGAATAGCAAGAGGCTGAGAAGGCATGGAAAAAGGCTGATGAGATTGTACGATGCTATATGTTAGCCTCCATGTCAAATGTGCTCCAATCCAAACATGAGTACATGGCAATTGCGTATGATATTAGTATATCACTGGCCATGATATTTGTAGAAAGAGCTAGCCTGTAAGGTACGAAGCTCTTCGAACAATCATAAAAATCAAGATGGCTAAATAAGCATTAGTTAGGGAGTATATGCTCAAAATGATTGCTGCTTTCCAGGAAACAGAAGTCTCGGGGGCTGTCATTGACCCCGAGAGCTAAGTGCACATAGTTCTTGAATCTTTGCTTGCCTTTTTTACTCAACTCAAGTTGAACTACAACATTAATAAGTTAAATATAAGTTTAACTGAGTTGATGAAATAGTTTCAGGTAGTAAAGAAGGCCATGAAGCCACAAGCAAGTGCTATGATGGCCTCATCTTCAAGAACTTGGCCCAAGCCCAAAAAGTTCAAGAAGAAGAAGGGTAATATAGTGCATCACCCCAAGTCCTAGCCTAAAGACAAACCTAAGGGCAAATGCTTCAAATGTGGGAAGAAGGGACACTGGAAAAAAGGAGTGCCCAGATCTTTAAGCCAAGAAAAAACCACAGGTAATGTTTTCTATATAGAGGTTATATCAATGGTTGGATCAACTTCCACTTGGATTGTTGATTTTGGAGTCACTGATCATATCTGTAACTTCTTGCAAGGGTTTAGAAAGCTTAAAAGACTCTAGAAGGGTGAACATGAACTACGCATGGGAAATGGAGCACAAGTTTGGCCCATTGTACTAGGAGAGCTGGAACTTGCTTTTGATTGTAATAGAAAAGTTATATTGAAGGATATTTTATTTGTTCCTATTTTTAGACAAAATTTGGTTTTAGTTGCAAAATAAATAAATTAAAAATATTCTATTTCTTTCTATTTTGGTATAACTATAAATAGAAATGGAGAAATTTTATGTATTTGGTACATGTATGGAAATCTATTCATCATTAATCCTATTAACAATCAATTAAACAAACTCAATCTAAACCTTTAAATAAGAAGAGAAAGGCCAATATCAATGACTTATATAATTAACATCTAAGGATGGGTCACATTAACTCAACCAGGATTCAGAGGTTAATCTATGATGGGCCTTTGGGCTCATTGAGATTGGAATATTGACCTTTTTGTGAATCCTATCTTATCAAAAGGTCCTTTATGCAAAAGGCGGATAGAACAACAGAGGCACTAAGTTTTGTTCACACTAGTGTTTGTGGTCCTTTATCTACACCAACAAAAGGGGGGTTTGAGTAGCTCATTACTTTCACGGATGATTGTACTAGGTATGGTTATGTTTACCTGATAAGATGCAAATTTGGCTCTTTTGACATGTTCAAAGACTTTAAGGCTAAAGTGGAGCATCAAACAGGTAACTAGCATAGACCTTATGATCGAAATATAGTGGAGAGCACCTCCTTGGTGAATTAAAGGACAACATGGTACATTATGGGATAGTATCCCAACTTCTTGCTCTAGGAACACCCCAGTAGAACAGAGTAGCTAAGAAAAGGAACAGGATATTCGTGGAAATGGTTTATAGTATGTTGTCTCATGTTACACTTCTAATGTCTTTATGGGGATATGCCCTAAAAACAGCGACACATATTCTAAACTTAGTGCCTTCTAAGTCAGTACCTAGGATACCTTATGAGATGTCGACTAGGTGTAAGCTAGTCTGAATCATCTCAAGATATGGGATTATCCACCTTATGTACTGATCAAGGAAGACAAGTTAGAAACAAGATTAGAATTATGCTATTTTGTTGGATATCCAAAAGGAACAAAAGGTGGTTACTTTTATCATCCTAAGAAGTAAAAGGTACTTATAAGTAGTAATGCTAGATACATGGAGGATGATCAAAGCACATCCACTAAAGGTTTAATAAGGTTTGAACTCGAAGAGAATTTATCTTCTGAATTAACTTCTTCTAACACGATTATAAAACAAGAAGAGGCATAGCCTCAGGAACCTATACCAACGGAGCCTCATCATAGTGAGCGGGTGTGTAGGGTTCCAGAAAGATAGATTGGAGAGGCTTTTGACCTAGTCTCCAACCATCATGAACAAGATCTCAGTAGATATAAGGAGGCTAGTGAAGATGTTGATGCAAACCTATGCCACAAAGCAATAAAAGCCGAGATTGAGTCAAGGTACTTCAATCAGATTAGGGATCTTATAGCTTCACCTGAAGGGATAAAACCCATTAGGTGTAAGTGGGTATACAAGAGGAAGAGGGGAGTAGATAGAAAGGTAGAAACCTTCAAATCTAGGCTTGTGGCCAAAGGGCATGCTTAGAAAGGAGGTATTGATTATGAGGAAACATTTTTTCTGGTGGCCAAACTTAAGTCCGTCCGTATGTTCCTTGCCATCGCATGTCATTATAACTACGAGATATAGAAAATGGATGCTAAGATGGCATTATTAAGTAGCCATCTTACTGAAGACATCTATATGTCCTAACTAGAAGGCTTTATTGTCGAAGGCGAAGAGCATATGGTTTGTAAGTTTAAGAAATCTATTTATGGAATTAAGTAGGCATCTAGAGCATGGGACATTCGTTTCGATGCGATTGAAAAATCTTACGATTTCATTCAAAATAAGGATGAACCATATATGTATAGGAAATTGGAAGGCATAAATGTGATTTTTCTTATATTATATATGGATAACATTCTACTCATTGGGGAAGATGTAGGGACTAAGGTTTGGCTATCTAGTCAATTTAGTATGAAAGACTTGGGAGAAGCCAACAACATTTTTTGGATTAAGCTTCTTAGAAATAGGAAGCAGAGAATGTTAGGATTATCCCAAGCTATATGCAGTGACAATATGTTGGCCAAATTTAGCATGGACTCATGCAAGGGAGCATTGATTCCTTGCAGATATGGGGTGTCTTTTTCTTCAAAGGACTGTCCAAAGTCACAAGAAGAAAAAAAATAGAATGAATAGGATTCCCTATGCTTCAGCTGTGGGAAGCCTTGTATTCGCCATGTTGTATACTAGGCTAGATATCTGCTTTGCCGTAGGTGTAGTTAGCAGATATTATTCAATCCTAGAGGAGGTTTATTCGCACGTTCTAAAGCATATTCTTAAGTAGATTATGGGTACGAGAGATTATATACCAGTTTATATTGGGTATCTCTCACGCATATCATATATGGCGCAGTAGAAAAATAAAAACGAGATATCATCCCAGGACTCACATAGATGTGGAAAACAAGACATAAAAAGAACAAATGTAATAGCTTTACCTTTCCTTGAGCGTCTAAAAATCAAAATCTTTCTTCTTCAAGTCTGAGGCGCGATCTAGCAATCCTCTTGATCAAACACCATGAGAGTTGAATATCAAACCACTATAATCACAGTGTGTAATTATCTCTAATAGAAATCCACACGGAGGATCACACTCAAGCACGAAGTTTTCTATGCTAGCAGAAAAACTAAGTGGTGGCTAGGGTTCTTTTTGTTTTTCAACAGAAAACGAGAGAGAGATAAAAGGAAAGGCTTTTTCCGGCTCTTAGTTTTCGTGAATCACCCTTGATCATTAGGGTTTCGTGCATATCCCTTATATGTCACTAAAATCACTGAACACTAAGAATTCTAAAACAATTAGAATTCCCTAATTGTAATTAGAAATATCAAGTTCTCACAATTATTATTTGGCCCATAAATTATTCCTAATTTTAATTTGGCCATAACAATTTCTCTTTCTCGCAATTAACCAAACAATGTTATCAAATAATATCTTCAGTATATAATCCTTTATTGTGTGTGACCTATTAGGTTTTCCAGTAAATTGGTACAGAATATGAATTAATACAAATGTCTTTGAGATTAATAATCCATAATTAATTAGAATTAATCATATCAATTCTAATTAGGATTGGTTTATTAATTTATCAATTAATAAATCCATTTTTCCAGATTATAAGCGGTATCTAGCAACACATCATGACCATCCAAGAGTCCAACAAGTCAAGCGGCTTGACATGAATCCTTCAAGAACAAACTACAACGCAATTAACTCCTTTCACTATACAATATCTCATCCGGTTTGGAGTACAGAATTAGTGCCAACTCCCTCCAGAATTTATTAATTCTGGCTCAAATATAATAATACTTATACTATGGACCAACTACTTTAGATGTGTATCAATTGAAACTACTTTCAATACACAGTCGTCTTGGCCAAGGACTTCTCGAGTAATAATTTCTACAAGTGGCTGTGAGATATTCGCCCCTACTATTAGGAGTAGTGAATCCTTTATTGACCCTCTCAACTACTTTCGTCTACCTCACAATGTACCCAATATCCATCCTATAGGCGGCCCTCGATATGGCTTCAGAGATTAGAATCAAAGCACAATGCTTAGCAAAGAAAGTATCTTGGAGATCTCAAGTCTAAGGATACTTGCACGTTTGCTATATTGAGATTATATCACTGACACTAAATAGTTATCCATATGATTATCTAGGTCATCTAATAAACTTGTTCCATTAACAAATATCCATGTGTTACCTTTGGGTATCCCAATACTCACGGATATGAGAACCACCGACTGATCAAATTAGGAAGTCTAACACATGCTAGTCTTAAAGCATTAATAATGTCCAGTCTCATTATTACTACGACTAGGGACTATTTAAGTACTAATACTATACAGTGTAGTAGGAATCTCATATCATGATCTCTATCATGATTTGCTTAACACAGTGTTGTACTATAGACTTTATCTAACAGTTATATTATACAAAAGTAAACAAAAGAATCTGTAAGATAAATAATGCCTTTTATTAAAATAAAATGTGCCATGTACAACGTACAAGTGATTGCATCTAGGGTATAACACTGACAGTTTATAGGGCTGATGACTTGGTTCCTACAAGATACATGGACTCAGACTTCTAGGCAGATAAGGATGAGAGAAAATCTACTAGTAGATATGTCTTCACATTATCTAGAAGAGCTATTTCACGGAAGAGTAGAAATTGGAGTAGTTCCACAGATAGACAGGCTGGATGTGATGTATTGCGATAATACTGTCGCTGTCTCACAATCCAAAGAACCCAGGAACAAAAAAAAAAAAAAATGTTACGCATATTGAGAAGAAGTACCACCAGATCTGGAATTTCAACCAGAGACGGTAAATTGTGGTGGAAAAAATTACTTCAGAGAACAATCTAGCAAAGACTTTTACCAGGCCTTTAGTTACGAGAGTCTTTAAAAGACACTTAGATACCATAGGAGTTGGCACCTATGGACTCACTTAGTCTTACAGTGCAAGTGAGAGATTGTTGGGTTGTATGCCTTCTTAGACTACATTTCTAATGTAATTTTGACTTGTATTAATAAAAATATTTTTTCTCAGAAATTATTTGAGAATTCTTCATTATTATTATGCATAATTTTATTGGAAGAGACCTATTATATTTAAGTAACTAGTTCATGTGAATAAAGGTCTTTCACAGTAAGGTTGCAACACCCCATATTGGCATAACGTAGTAGGCTGTAACTTTATGGGATGTCGCCCCATCTAATTACTCAGACAAGGGATCCTTATAACAAACTTCACCTAGTAAGCTGCAAAAATTTTTATAAAATAGAAAAGTACAAGAATTTTACTTCTGATACATGCACTCGCGGGTATAATAAGTCTAGGATGTAGCAGGAGCCTCTAGGAGTCCACCGTGCTTTCGTTGCACCTCTGATCCCAAATTTTTCAAAAGAGATAACACACGTGTGAGCGTAAAGCTCAATAAGTCCTGTGTGTGCTAGTGTTTTCAACTGAAAAGATCTCAGGAAGAATAATCTCAACATAAACTAGTTCAGAAATTCTCATGCATTGATGTACTATAGTTGAGGTTCTTTTATAGGACCAATATACTTGTATACTGAGTGTATGTAACTAGTTAGTTGAGAAATACTTGTACTAAAGTGCGTCTACACTACATCACCCCTTGTGGTTGTTCGAATGTTCTAAATATGCAGGGCCCTAGGGAACATGACTTGAATATTTACTTTAGGGTAACTCTCTTGGAAAGCGAAAATATTATACTAGAAGCCTAAGGATGGAAGATGTATTTTAGAATGGTGTTAGTACACTTTTTCCTCTCCAAATGCACGACAATGTGTAGAGGGGTATTTTAGTCATTTCACCTGTAGGTCGGAGACACAGCTAACGCAGTATTGCCCTTGGGGTTAATATTTATCTTATGGTGATATTAGAAAAATATTTAAATGTATAATACATCAATTTATATAGCAGGTCTATTTTGGCCGTTTTAGTAGCCAAGGCGATGTGTCTTTTTGGTCTTCGGAATAGCCTGTAATCAATAAGTTCTCCAATAATTGTAAAGTATTGAGAAAACTTCCACTTTTAAGTTCTCATGGGCATCTTCTAGCAGCTTAAAGGTTGCTTCTATTAATTGAGCTATGCTTTTATGTTGCAATAACAATTGAAATCAACATATGAAACCAGCCTCATACAACATAACTAGGATCTCATTAACTACCTAAAACATGCCATCCTTGTTGACTTCTGCTTCTTCTGACAACATCTCGATATCATCTTTAGTGGTATGCAAGTGCAAATTTATCTGAAAAAATGTCACCAAACAAGAAAACTACCATTAGTTAGATGCTAAATCCAGGACATTATTGAAATAACATTTTTAAAAATCATAATAATAACCACTCAACTAAGAGAGTGTAATTCTATCAGAATAGAACTAAAATAGAGGGACATTTGATTTGGAAGCATAAGAAGAAAAAAAACCGAAAATGTACAGTAGGAATAGTCTCGGTTGCACAACGACTATAATAAGCTCTTGACAGAAATAGCATCACCAGGGAAAAACTATTGATCTAACTAGCTGTATAAAAAAGTGGTTCAAAAATGATATGCAAAGAAGCAAAACGTCAAATAGGTTGAAATGCACAAGAATTGTGACATAGGATAAAAATATAATAAGCATCAACAACATATAAAAGAGAGGTGCTGACATTTCTCCGCAACTTCAAGATAAAAAAATAAAATATTCTTGATTCAATCCATTCATCAGTCAATAAAAGTATTCAATGTAACTTTAGCAACCTTTATTAACACAAGGAAATTTTTCCATATGCAAAAGTGATTTGCAAACACAGATAGCTAATAAATGATAATCCAATAACAATTTATAACTATACAAGATATGAAAAACATTTTTATCTCTTAGAATTAAAAGATTTCAGAAAGAAGTATTCATAAGGAAGCAAATTTATTGTATGCTTGAATTTGTTAGCATATGGATCAGAATCTACAATATCACCCTAAGATGAGTCTAGTATGAAAAAAAGTAAATCTGACAACAACTCAAGACATTGTTCAATGGGGCCAAAGAACCAGCAAAACATTAAATTTACAATGTTTCTGGCCAAGAATAGGCAGGTACTAAACATCCCAAAAACCTAAGATGTAATATCCATTCAAACAATGCCCATCCACTAAAACTAGGAAAAAAAAAGTTTTACAAGCATGCCTCCTATCACAAGTTACATAATACATATATAATACTATATTTGATTTAGATATATCCACATGAATGCAAACAATTATCATTACTAATCAGTAATGAGGCTCTAACTATTAGGTTGTCAATTTTTAGTAATATCTTCTTCCAGTACATAAAATAAAGTAATGGAATGATAAATAACGTGTAACAAATGATAATGCTTAAAACACCTAGAGATAGAGGCGTATGCCAATTTGCAGAACCTAAAACACCAGCAATACAGCTTCAACAAAGATGACTAATGTCACAATCCGGGTGAGCATCAAAATCCTTCTCTTGTGCTCTTTCAGAGAATTCAACATCGTAACATTAATCATCAACTTCAAATATATGAACTATGTATGGTGATGCTTACTTTGCTTTTAAGATACTTTTTAATACCCTGCATTTTATCCTTTTATTGTCTACTACTTGTAATAGAATGAGAATTTGTATCAATTGTCAGAACAAAAGATGATTAGTATAACGAAGCGAATATTTTGGTATAATAACATTTTGTCGGGACCTGGATGTAATTATAGGATTTGTTCTACCTATACCCTAAATCTTCGAAAGGGTACTACTATTAGTAAAATAAGAAATTGAGGGTACGCTGAGAATGGAAATTGATTAATGTGATGAAAAGCACGTTTTGGTGCGAATTAAGCTATTTGGGTTATCGAGGGTATTTTTGTCATTTTGATTGCACCACAATTTTGGTAGCAAATTTGACCAAACTGAGAAGGAATTAAAGGACTTAAGTGTTACCAATTGATTCAGTGGAATTTTTGGAGTTGAACGGTAAAGTAAAATATTTTTTTCATTTCGGACCTGATTTTGGTCATTTAAGAGAAAATTGAAAATGCTGTCAAAAATTTGGACGTGTGGCATTTTGTGATCGGTAGCCATGAACAAGTGTTAACTTATAAGAGGTTGAATGATGAATTCATGGAAGACTCATGGAATTAAGGAATTATAAAATAAATAGAAGAATGATGTGTTTAATTGTGATTGGAACACATCATTTGTGGAGCCATTTAATTAATGCCTTGATCAATTTATTTGGCCAATATTTTTCCATGAAGATGACAATGGAATGGCTGGAAAATATCAAGAACATCGACGGCCACAAGAAAAAAGGAGAAGAGAAAATTTCAAGGAAAATTAAGAAAATGATGTGTAATTTTGTGCTTGGAACACTCCTGCATTAATGCCACCATATAATTAATTGAATAAAAATTGCTTGGCCAAAAAATCATAGTGACTGTGGTAGTGGGAAGGTTGTTTTACAACCAAGAATTTTAGCAGCCTTGAAGGAGAAAAATAAGAGAATAAGAAATCAAAAGAAATTATCAAAAAGAGAGACAAAAGGTGAATAGTGTGTTCTTGGTATAGTGTGTCTTATTGAGAGATTCTTGGATCAAATCACTCCAAAGAGCTCTATATACAAGGTAAAACCTCACCTTGCTAGAATTAAAGTTGTTGTTGGGTGAATGGTGAATATTTTGATGTTAATTTTAACATGAAAACATGCTTTTCATGTCTTGATATTGGATCAAAAGGTAGGGTTTATAAACTTGTATACGAACCTTGTGTGTGGTTATGTATGTATCGACTGCCTAGGGGATTTATGGATAATGTTTTGTGTGATGAAAGAATGGATTTTCTGTTAATGTTATGCCATAGAGGCAATCACTTTTAAATTGTGTATGACACATTTGTTTTAAAAAACAAGGAATTATTTATCTTTCAGTTTGTTTTCATTACTTTCATGAAAAATAACTATTAGATAAAGTCCCTAGTACAATATTGTGTTAAGGAAATCATGAAAGTGATCATGATGTGATATTCCAACTACACTGTATAGTGTTAGCACTTAAATAATCCTTAGCCGTAGTATTAATGAGATAAGATATTATTAATGTGTTAAAACTAGCATGTGTTAAACTTTCGCCTTTAATTAGGCTGTGGTTCTCACATTCGTGAGAATTATGATACTCAAAGTTAATACATGGATGCTTGTTAATAGAATGAGTATATTGGATGACCTGACTATGAGATAATCACATGGATAACTATGTAGTGCCAGTGATAGAATCTCACTATAGCAAACGTGCAAGTATTCATAGACTTGAGATCTCCAAGGTACCTTTTTTATTGAGCATTATATTTTGATTCCAATCTCTAGAGCCAGATCGAGGGCTGCTTATGGGATGGATATTGGGTACAATGTTAGGTAAACAAAAGTAGTTGAGAGGGTCAATAAAGGATTCACCACTCCTAATAATAGGGGAAAATATCTCATGGCCACTTGTTGGAATTATTACTCATGAAATCATTGGCCGAGGTGATTGTGTGTTCAAAATAGTTTCCATTGATAGACATGTACAGTAGTGGATTCCTAGTACAAGTACTAATATATTTGGGCCAGAATAAATACATATTCTGGAGGGAGTTGGTGCTAATTTCGTACTCCAAACTAAATGAGATATTGTATGGTGAAGAGAATTTATTACATTATAGTTTGTTATTGAAGGGCTCATGTCAAGCCATTTGACTTTCTGGAGTCTTAGGTAGTCATATTGTGTTGCTAGATACCGCCCCTGATGTGCTGAATATAGGTTTATTAATTGATGAATTAATAAACCAATCCAATTTAGAATTAATAGGTTAATTCTAAATTATTAAGGATTATTAATCTCAAAGACGTTTGGATTAATTCATATTCTCTCTTAATAGACTGCAAAACCTAATAGGTCACACATAATAAGGGATTATGTACTCGAGATGTTACATGATAACATTGTGGGGTAAATTGTGAGAACTAGAAGTTATTTGGGTCAAATTATAATTAGATATAATTTTTGGGCCAAATTGTAATTGTGAGAACATGTAGGTTCCAATTACAATTTAACGAATTCTAACTTGATTAGAATTCACAGAGCGTTGTATCGATGTGATTTTCGGGATTTTTTTCGTAGAATATGCCGTGGTTGTTTTCTATTTGAGATACACAGAGAAAAAATGTTCTCACTGAAAGTAGATACATAACTCTCTTCTTCTCTTCTTAGCGAACTTACCCTAGCCGCCATTCTTTCTCTGCTAGTACATAGACTATGTTATGGCACTCTACAGAGCATACCTCATTTAGATTACTCTTAGAGTTAATCTAACATAGAGATTGAAGAGGTGAGACAAACTATTCATCATCCGGTTACCTTTTGATTGAGTGGTTTGCTTGATCATGCCTCAGTCTTCACATACGAAGGATTTTTTTTTTTTTTTTTTTAACGATAGAGGAAAACTCGTCATTGTTCTTTTGCCTGTTTAAATCATATACCTATGATCTTGGGCTAGTATTTCTATTTTTCTGATGCACTAAATGCTATTGTGTTAGTGAAATCCATACATTTTCATGGTTGGTCGAAAGGTTGATCTTGGTTGATGAGATGATGATAAAAAATGGAATGAAAATGGGAATTACTTGGTTAGAAGGATGAATTATGCTAACTTTTGATTGAAGGAAGTGAATTTGTGTTCAATGAACATGACTTTTATGAGTTGTTGGAATCTGAAAATTGAAGGATCAAAGATGATTTGAGGGAAAATTTGAATGAATTTAATGTTCTCAAGGTGTTAAAGGTTAAACGAAATCAAAGGGTAACATGAATGGTTGAGTTAGGACAAACTACTAGGTCTGTTTTTGCCTCTGTATTAGGTCAATGAAAATCTAAACATAGGAAATAGCTTAAACAAGATTAAAGCTAAGAATCTCATGACCATTTTGATATATCATAGAGCCCAATCAGAGTTGTGGATTGAAAGTTATGTGCAAAACAAAATCGAGTGTCAAGAAAGGAAATTCCAAAATTGCCGTTAAGAAATGAATGAACTTCAGAAGGATTAATTGTATGATTTTGGGATGAAATGAATGAGAAACATGAAAATTCCTTGTTCATTAAGAGATGAAGGATATGGAAAAAGGAAAATGAATGAATTGAACAAGCGGCGAAAAAATGACATGAACGACCGTTGCGCATTTTCTTGAACGAGGGCTAAATGTCAGTTGTACGTCGGCTAACCGTCAGGCACGTCGGCCGAACGTCGGCTAACCATTGGGCACATCAGCTGGACGTCAACTTACCGTTGGGCATGTCGGCTAACCGTCAGCTACTTTTCGACCAAACCCAACTAAGCATAAAAATAATGTTTTATGTAGGTTTGCTGGTAAACGGTGAAAATGGTAGTCGAACGGTGTGAACGATTAAATCTTATTTAAGACACGAGGTGAGTCCCTTTAACTTCTAAAACCGTTTGAAAGCTAGTATGTTTTACTTTTCTATGAAATTCTATGTTTTGCACCATTTTTGTGAATCCCTGAATATGTTTAAGGTTTATCTAAGCAAGATTTATTTTTATGCCATTTTAGGCGCGAATGAACATCATAACTGTCTTTGAAACCGTAACAGATGATAAAGCACGAATTTTGTGAATTTAGTCCTTTTTGGATTAAATACTTGGGATTTTCAAAAAATGGTAATTTTTGGGATCGAGTATTCACAAAATTACTAGAACGCCTTTATTGGAACGTTTTGTGGAAACATGATTGGAAACTTTGAAATTAATCCTCTTTTAGGATTAGAATTCTAGATTTCTTGAAATAAGTTACTTTAAAAATCGAGTATTTGAAAAATGATCCAAATGTCCTTATTGGAATGTTTTATGAAAACCTTTCGAATTGGGTATGCGATAAATGACCGAAATATCATTATTAGAACTTTTGTGAAAACTTTTCAAATCGGGTAAGGGTAAAACGATTTGAATACCTTTGGAAATAACTTTTGAGATCGGTATAGGCAAAATGACCCGAATACTCTTGGAAACTTGTTTTAATGTGTAAAAAGAACTCTTTAACATTAAAACTTATTTTAATATGTAAAAAGAACTCTTTAACCTGTTTAGACTTGAGGAAAGGATATTACCATGTTTGGATTCGGGTGGAGGATATACCGAAAACTACATTTAACACATGATATAGACATTTTGAGTTTGTAGTGCTACCCTTTGGTGTAACCAATGCAGTTGCTGTGTTCTTGGACCTGATGCATTGAACATTTTAGCCTCACTTCGATAGTTTTGTTGTTAAATTCATAGATGATATCCTGGTGTATTCTATGGATTCTCAAAAACATGAGCAACACCTTTAGAAAGTATTGGGAAGTTAAGGGAGGCCATGTTAAATGAAAATTTTAGTAAGTATGAGTTTTGGCTACAAGAAGTAGCATTCTTGGGACCGTGATATCCAAAGACGGGATTATGGTGAATCCTGCAAAAGTCAAAGCAGTAACCAATTGAAAATGTCTCGAGACTCCAATTAAAATACGAAGTTTTTTGGGATTAGTAGGATATTATCGAAGGTTTATTGAGGGATTTTCTAAGATAGCTTCACTTTTAACTCAACTCACCTAAAAGAAAGTTCTTTATGTTCGGACCAAGGAGTGTGAGAGAAGTTTTCAGGAACTGAAGAAGAGGTTAAGTTCTGCTACTATTTTGGTATTACCAATGATGGACAAACCTTATGAGGTGTACATGGATGCATTGAAAGAAGGATTGGGAGGAGTGTTGATGCAGGAGAGAAAGGTGATATCTTATATCTCCAGAAAATTGAAACCCCATTAGGAGAATTACCCTACACTTGACTTGGAGTTAGCAGCTATTGTGTTTGCTCTTAAGAAATGGAGATATTATTTTGATGGAGCTGAGTTTGAAGTCTTCACCGACCATAAAAGTTTGAAATATGTTTTTACTTAGAAGGATTTGAACATGCACCAACACATGTGGGTGGAATTTTTGGAAGAATTCTAGTGTCCAATTAAATATCATCCTGGAAAAGTAAACACAGTATCAGATGCCCTTAGTAGAAAGGTAAATTTATCAGCTCTTCGGATGCTATGAATTCCAAGCATTTGCAGTGAACGGAGAAATAAGGATGAGTAATATCTCCATTCAACCTACTTTCCTAAAACAGTTGAAGGGAGAGCAAGATAAAGATGAAGAGTTGCAAGAGTTGGTACAAAAGGAGGTGAGTAAAGGAGGAAGTGAATTCCGAAAGGATAATGATAGGATTATTTGTTATCAAGATCGATATTGTATTCTGAAACAATTCGCAATGAGATATGATATTTTATTTGAAGCACATCAAAGTAAGTATACAATCCATCGATGAGCTGTAAAGATGTATCAAGAATTGAAAAGACATTATTGGCAGATTGGTATGAAGAAGGACATTTTAGACTTTGTGGCTCGATATTTAATTTGTCAACAGGTGAAAGCCAATCAACAATGGCCTGGAGGGTTGTTATAGCCATTACCTACTCCATCATGGAAATAGGATGAAATTAGTATAGATTTTATTACGGGATTATCCATGTTAGTAAGACAGTGAGATACCATATGGGTGATAGTGGATCGACTGACTAAGTCTGCTATTTCATTCCCATCAACCAGCAGGATTCTTTAGGGAAGTTAAGTAAGATTTATATGGAGGAAGTAATCAGACTTCATGGAGTACTTTCTAGTATTGTGTCAGATCGAGATCCTAGATTTACCTTGAAGTTTCGGACTAAATTGCAATAGAGATATGGAACAACATTAATGTTTGGCATAGCAGCATACCCATAAACGAATGGATAGACTGAATGAGTGAATAGAGCTTTGAAAGACACATTGTGCACTTACGCTTTGAATTTTGGAACAAAGTGGATTGATAATTTGACATATGCAGAATTCACATACAATAATAGTTATCAATCAACGATTGGAATGGCCCCGTTTGAAGCTTTATATGGAAGAAAATGCCAATCCGCGCTGTATTGGGAAAGTTTAGGACGAAAAAAAGGTGAACCGGATGCTTTTGATCTTGAAAAAGTTCGATAAGCTATGGAAATAATCAAAATGAAGTTGGAGGCAGCTCAGAGTAGACAGAAAAGTTATGTGGATCGACACATGAGAGATTTGGAATTTGTAGAAGGAAACTATGTATTCTTGAAGTTGACTCCATAACTATAATTGGGAATTAGAGAACAAGGGAAGAAGTTGACATCTAGGTACGTTGGACTATTTCTATTGTTGAGAGGATTGCGAAGGTGGCTTATTGATTGAAGTTACCAACAGAGCATTAAGGTATTTACAACGTGTTTCATATCTCCTAACTTCGGAAGTATGTATCTGATCCTGCACAAGAAGAGCCTATTGAAATGACTACAAGCTTGAAGTATGAGGAAAACCCTATTAAGATCTTGGAGTATGCTAAAAGGAATTATAGAATAAGAAAATTTCACTTGTAAAAGTGTTATGGAATCATCATCTAGTGCAGGACTCGACCTAGGAAACAGAAGCGAAGATGTTGAAAAAGTATCCAGAATTATTCCATGTGTAAGCGCCAATTTCGAGAACGGAATTTTTTGTAAGGAGAGGAGAATGTAATACCCTGCATTTTAACCTTCGATTGGCTACTACTTGTAATTGGATGAGAATTTGTGTTAATGGCTAGAACAAAAGATGATCAGTATAATGAAGCGAATATTTTGGTCTTAGAACATTTCATCGGGATCTGGATGTAATTATTGGATTTGTTTTACCCATACCCAAAGTCTTTGGAAGGCTATTACTACTACTAGAATAAGAATTTGAGGGTACACTGAGAATGGAAGTTGGTCAGTCTGATAAAACCCACGTTTTGGTCTGAATTAAGCTATTCGACTTATCACGGGCATTTTAGTAATTTTGACAACGCCCTCGATTTTGACAGCAAATTTAACCAAATTGAGAAGGAATTAAAAGAGTTAAGTATTCCAATGGATTCATTGGAATTTTTTGAGTTAAATGGTAAAGTAAAATAAATTTTCATTTCGGATCTGATTTTGGTCATTTCTGAGAAAATTTGAAAATGCGGTAAAAAATTTGGACGTGTGGCATTTTATGATTGGTAGCCATGAACAAGTGTCAAATTATGAGAGGTTGCATGAAGAATTCATGCAAGACTCATGGCATTAAGGAATTATAAAATAAATAGAAGAATGATGTGTTTAATGGTGATTGTAACATATCATTTGTGGAGCCATTTAATTAATGCCTTGATAAATTTATATGGACAATATTTTTGCATGAAGATGGCGGTGGGATGGCTGGAAAATAGCCCAAAATTTGGCAGCCACAAGAAAAAAAAGAAGAGAAAATTTCAAGGAGGAAAATCAAGGAAATGATGTGTAATTTTGCGCTTGGAACACACCTACATAAAAACCACCATATAATTAATTGAATTAAAAATTGCTTGGCCAAAAAATTCTGGCGAGTGTGGCGGTGGGAAGGCTATTTTACAGCTAGGAATTTCTGTAGCCTTGAAGGAGAAAAATAAGAGAACAAGAAATCAAAAGAAATTCGCAAAGGGAGAGAGAGAAGGTGAATAGTGTATGTTCTTAGTTTAGCATGTGCGTTCTTTAGAGATTCTTGAAGCAAATCACACCAAAGAGCTCTATATACAATGTATAATATTACCTTGCTAGAATTAAAGTTGTTGTTGGGTGAATGGTGAATATTTTGATGTCAATTTTAACATGAAAAAATAATTATCTTATCTTCATTTTGGATCAAAAGCTAGGATTTATAAACTTGTAATGAACCTTATGTGTGGTTATGCATGTGCTGGCTTTCTAGGGGATTTATGCATAATGTTTTGTGTGATGAAGGAATGGATTTTCTTGGTTTTTCAAAAGGTTGATCTTGGTTGATGAGATGATGATAAAAAATGGAATGAAAATGGGAATTTCTTGGTTAGAATGATGAATTATGCTAGCTTATGATTGAAGGAAGTGAATTTGTGTTGAATAAACATGACTTTTATGAGTTTTTGGACTCTATAAATTGAAGGATCAAAGATGATTTGAAGGGAAAATTGATTGAATTTAATGTTCTCAAGGTGTTAATGGTTAAAGGAAATCAAATGGTAACATCAATGGTTAAGTTAGGAAAAACTATTGGGGCTGTTTTTACCTTGGTATTGTGTCATGGAAACCCAAACACAGAAGGTATATTACATAGAATTAAAGCTAAGAGTCTTACGATCGTTTTGATATATCATAGAGCCCAATCAGAGTTGTGGATTGAAAGTTATCTGCAAAATAAAATCGTGTGTCAAGAAATGAAATTCCACAATTTCCGTTAAGAAATGAATGAACTTCAGAGGCATTAATTGTGTGATCTTGGGATGAAATGAATGAGAAACATGAAAAACCCTTGTTCATGAAGAGAGGAAGGATATGGAAAAAGGAAAGCGGAAGAATTGAACAATCGATGGAAAAATGACATGAACGACCGTTGTGCATTTTCTTGATTGACGGCTAAACGTCGGCCAACCGTTGGACACATCTGCTGAACGTCGACTAACCATTGAGCACATCGGCTGGGCGTCGTCCAACCATCGGCTACGTTTCGAATAAACCCAACTAAGTGTAAGAATGATGTTTGATGTAGGATTGCCAATAAACGACCAACGACAAATTGGAAACAGTGAAAACAATAGTCTAACAGCATGAACGATAAAAGCATGTTTAGGACATGAGGTGAGTCCCTTTGACTTCTAAAACCGTTTGAAACCTAGTATGCTTTACTTTTCAATGAAATGATACATTTTATACCATTTTAGAAATCCCTGAATATGTTGAAGGTTTATCTGAGCAAGATTTATTTTTATGCCATTTTGGTCACCAATGAACCTCATAATTAGCTTGGAAATCTTAATAGATGATTAAAGCACGAATTTTGTAAATTTAGTCCTTTTTGGATTAAATACATAAGATTTTCAAAAAATGGTAATTTTTGAAATTGTATATTCACAAATTGACTCGAATGCCTTTATTGGAATATTTTATGGAAACATGATTGGAAACTTTGAATTTAATCCTCTTTTACGATTAGAATTCTGGATTTCCTGAAATAAGTTTCTTTGGAAATCAGGTATTTGGAAAATCATCCAAATGTCCTTATTGGAATGTTTTATGAAAAACCTTTGGAATTGGGTCATCGGTAAATGACCGAAATATCCTTTTTGGAACTTTTGTGAACACTTTTTAAATCAGGTAAGGGTAAAATGACCCAAATACCCTTGGAAATGACTTTTGAGATCGAGTACTGACAAAATGACCCAAATACTCTTGGAAACTTGTTTTAATTTGTAAAAAGAACTATTTACCCTATTTCGACACGATTTTGGAAAATGATCTCTTAATATGATATTGACTTTTGGAAAATGATATTTTGATCCTGGAAATTACTTTATTAGCCTGATATGCCTATGGAATGAATTGATCGGCCCTATGGATCCTATGGGAATAATTATTTGACTTACGAGTTATTGGAATCAATTTCTGAAAAATGATATTTTGCCCCAAAAATGTTTCATTTGAAAATCCTGCGGGAGCAAATAAACCTCTGGCATTATCAGTCAGTAGGGGTTGGTATTGGTAACATTGAGTATTTAGCAACGACTTTAATCTTTGTAGTAGCTTACGTTAGAGTTAGATGACCCTAGTAACCTGGCCTAGTTCTAGGGATTGTCTTACTTCAAACGAGATGACAAGACATTGAGATGAGTCATCCTGGCTAGCTGTCTAGTGTCTGGAAATTGTCATGCCTTGTGTGCACTTTGATTTGGGTTGTTCACGGGCTGGGCTGGACACCTGGCATTGTTCGACCCCTTCTACCTTGATGGTGGTTGACATCAAGATTAGGATCCCTTGGCTTATGGTAGTAAGTAAAAGATTTAGTGTGCTGTGGTGCACTTATTGATTTTAGTACACTGCGGTGTACTTACTTTCTGGTGACACACAGTTGAGTGTTGTAGGCTACTGTCTTAGCACAATAAGGCGTGGCGTCAAAGGCGAAGCCTTGTGGGCTTTGTGAGCAGGCCAACCTTTTTGTTGCAGAAGTGCCTGTAATTTGAAAATTAAGGCAATTATTTAAATTTGAAACATAATTTTTCAAAAATAATTAAGTTCTAAATAAACTCTTCTTCAAAGGGTATTAGACTTGTTTCTAGTAGAAAAAAAATGAAATGCTTTTCCACAAGAGTTTTATGTACTCTGTTTCTTTAATAAAGCACTAGCACATACGGGATTCACTGGGTGATTTTTCTCCCATACGTGTCTTTTATCTTACTATTCTATAAGATCAGGAGTTGTGTTGACCTACGGATAGGGAGACGATACTACAGTGATAGCAGTCTAGGTTCGGACGCTTTCTCTTTTGGTCATGTACTCTATTACTGATGTAGTATAGAGATTGCATGTATGAGACTATCTATTGTATATGTATATGTATATGTATATGGCTATGTCAGTATGAATTAGTTGTATCAGTATGTGCTTTTATTACTCTTTTGGTTCTTTATTATAAAGACTCCTTGTCTGGTTAATTGGATAGGGCGACACCTAGTTTTTGATATGCTTTTGTTGTTACATTTAGTAGGGGTGTTACATACTCAGGATTTGTTGAGAGTAAATGAATTAGAGTTGTTCAGTCTTAGTAAAAAAAGAATAAGTAAGCATCTATGAACTAAATTATGGTAATAATAAGTAACTTCATTACAATATTTATTGCCCAAAATCGGAGCTTACCAAAGAATAACAAACCATTTTATCTTCTTTATATATTGGTTCCCAGCCTACATAGATTTCAATGTAATTGAATTCTTCCATCTTCACAGATAATAAAAGCAAAAATGCTAGAATATACCACTTCTTACCATTTCTTGTCATGATACCAAATTCCAACTAATCTAAAAGTAAATATAGGTCATGGATTATAAGAATTGTGACAATATGTAAACAATAACTTAGAAATGTTTTATAAAAAAAAAAGCACACATTAACCCAAAGAGATGAGTAATCAAAGAATTTGTCAAAAACCATTTATGCATATTCAAGTTAAAAGAGTCAGCTTCTTTAACATCGTCAATTTAACTCCTAAACTCGAGACTGATACATGCATTGCCAGTATAGAAAGTATCACCAAATTCCATAAATTTGTTAAGGGATCATTCAAGCATTATAAATTTCAGCACCCTCCATCATATAAATTAACAGCTAAAGATAATCAACAACTATAGGAAGTAACAAATAGCATAATGTAGCACACATCCTTACTCTATTAGTTAGAATTTTGGGGGTCTCTTCTCTTATTTCTTATCAATACTTTATGCAACCATGAATAACTAATTAGTCCGAAAAGCAAAGCTAGAGAAAATAAAGTACAAGAAAATCAAAGTAACATAACACAACATGGAAATCGCAAACATTTTCTGCCTCTATATAGTCTTAGAGTGAACACCAGTCCCTTCTTTCTATAGTAATGGACGCAATGAACATAGACATCAAAAAGAATTGAGACACCCAACCATTCAAGCATCCTAAATATTTCATATCAAGCTTTTTAATTTAAACAGATATAAGTGCTAGAAAATATTATTGGTTTTTCCATCTTCTTTTGTTAAATAATATGAATGTCTTTCATAAACCATCTATTTCACTTATAATTACTGTGGTATCCATTAAGCAAGCTCATTAACTATTGTAGTACTACATGTTGCTAAAACATTTCTAATTGATCTTGTGGTAATACAAGATGGCTTCTCGTAAAATTCTAACAACCCCTAAACAAGAAAGGGATAAAAGGAATGTATTGAGAACATAGGATAAGTTCACCTGTTGAAGATTATTTATTTGCATGTCAGTCATCACATTTATCTTATTTTGAGTTGATGAATTACCTTAGCAATTTTTCCCAGTGTAAACAGTAGATCTACCTCCAAATGCCAAGATCTTCTTACCATAATTTCTCTAAATAATAAACAGTAGCTATGATGTACCATAGCAATTTTAGCTGCATCCAATCACCAAGATCTCATTTTGCCAATTCTAACTGTATAAGATACATAAAATAATTTCTTTGGGGGAATTCAAAATCAAAATTTGTTTAAATCCACAACTTTGTGCTTATATGCAACCATAATCAAATCAACCAGGAACAAAGTCACTAAAGTACGGATAAGCACTAGTAATCAAGTAACATAGAAAGCTCATAACCATTCTTGAATTTAATTTCATAGAAGACTTGTGATTTCCCAAAACCAACCTAGAAAACAAATTTAAACTATGGAATCAAACAACAATTAAGGAAGATAAGATTGACTTTTTTTTTCCTTCTTCAACGTGCTTGATTATTCTTACCTCAGTTAACACACAAATTTAGGCAGACTCATTTTAGGGTTTTAGAAAGCAATTTTTTATCATTAATCCCAAAAGCAAATGCTTAAGCAAAATTATTACTTCCCTTTTTTCTCCTAACAAAATAAATGAAAAGTGGTTTGATTATTTTTTTAAATGAATAAATTACCTTGATATATATATATATATATATATATATATATATATATAAATAGAGAGAGAGTTTTGATAGAGAGTTTTGATATATTAAAAAATAATATGCATCAAATGTAAAACTTCTCATCTAATTTATTTTGTTGCCAAATTAAATTTATTTTTGTGACTGTAACTTCATAATTGGTTAAATTAATTTAATTTTTATCAAATGAATTAATTTCTATACATGAATAATTTATGCAATGATACTTTTTTAAAAAGATAATCCTCTCAAAATAAGTGGGTTGTTTTTATTATGTTCTTCCTCCCCCCCCCCTCCCCTCAATTTGACTTATCTACAAAAAGTTTTTTGTATTAAAATTAGTTTTTTTTTTATTTCTTGTTATGTGAAGAATCAATTGGTCATACTGCTTTTAATATAATATACCATGTCATTATTTAAGTTGATGAGTCATAATCCTAATATAATTGTTAAGCTCAATTTGAGAATCCTTTCAATTCTAATAAATTTAAATTTAATTTATTGAATTTCGAAGCTATTCCAAAATATAACATTAATATTTTTATATAAATATAAAGTACTAAGTTATTGTTTAATTATAATGATTGAATTTTTCTTTTTAAACAAATGTTAATTAATATGCATACTATAAAAATCAAATTTGGGCTCTTATATAGAAATTATGATATATTATGTAGTAAACTATATCTAATTATCTTCAAATTTAGTATAATACTTTTTTTTTTTAGCAATTTTAACAAATTGAAATATTAAATCACTAATTTGACATGCTTATCTTTATAAATGTGTTAGATTTTTTTTACTGTTATGGAGAGATTATAATAGATTATGTAGCAAAATATATCTGATTACCTTCAAATTTGGTCATGATACTTTTTTTTTTTTAGCAAATTTAATAAATCAAATGGTTGGATCATTAATTTTGTAGGCTTATTTTACAAATGCATTAGGTTTTAGGCTGTTATATATAGATTATACTAAATTATATGACAAAATTTATCCAGTTACTCTTAAATTCGGTCATGATACTTTTTTTAGAAAAGTTAACAAGTCTGGATGGATTATTAATTTAGTATGTTTATTTTTATAAATGAGTTAGGTTTTGGGCATTTGTATAGAGATTATGTTAGATTATGTAGCAAAGTATATCCTATTACCTTTAAATTTGATCATGATAAATTTTCAATTTTAACAAATTTAATGGTTGGGTAGTTAATTTGATATGCTTATCTTTATAAATGCATTAGGTTTTGGATCGTTATACAGAGATTATGCTAGATTATGTGAAAAATATATCCAATTACCTTTAAATCTATTCAGGATACATTTTTTTTTAGCAATTTTAACAAATCTAATCGTTAATGTGACAATGTTATCTTTATAAATGCATTAGGTTTTGGCATGTTATATAGAGATTATATTACATTATTTGGCAAAATATATCCAATTACCTTCAAATTTGGTTATGGTACTTTTTAAAGAAAATTTAACAAATCTAACGATTGGATCATTAATTTGATATGTTTATCTTTATAAATGTGTTATGTTTTAGACTATTATATAAAGATTATGGTAGATTATGTGGCAAAATATATCCGATTACTTTCAAATTTGGTCATAATACTTTTTCTTTGCAATTTTAACAAATATAATGACTGGATCGTTAATTTGACATGCTTATCTTTATAAATGCATTAGGTTTTGGGCACTTACATAGTGATTATAATGTATTATGTGGCAAATATATCCGATTATCTTTAAATTTGGTCATGATTTTTTTTTTTTTTAGCAATGTAAACAAATCTAATAATTGGATCATTAATTTGATATATTTATTTTCAACAAATCTATTTTTCTTCTAATTGAACTTCTACCTACTATCCACTTCAGTTGGTATTTTGTTGGAACATTGGCAAGAAAAACATTCCCCTCCCTTTACCAATAAATTACCATCAGATATAGTTACGAACTACACGTATTTTATCAGTAATCTATTGGTAAATATTTTCCCACTTGTTTACTAATATATTGCCAATAAATTATCAATACAAATATCAACAACTAAATACACATAGTAAATAATTTTGTTGGTAGCTTATTAGACATTGACTTACTATATTCCCAATGAATATTTCGGTTGATAATTTTGTTGGCAAACAATTGACAATCAAATTACCAACTGAAATATCATTCAACTACCCACTTTTATTGGTATTCTATTGGTATATTAGTGCAAGCAATATTCCCTCCTTATTTCTAATAGATTGCTGTCATACATAGCTACCACCTTCTTGCATTTTCTTGGTAATTGGTTGGTAAACATTTTCTCACCTATTTACCAATACATTACCAATAGATTATCAAAAGAAAAATCACCAACAGAATACACACAATTGGTAGGTAATTGAAATGCAACACATTCCACATATGTTAGGATTCTGTTAGTAATTTTTTGGCAATTACCCACCGAAGTTGGTTTGTTGAGAATGTGTTGTTGGTAATCAGCCTTTTTCCAGTAGTGTAATTAATTACACTAGAAAAGCTATCAAGTTTTTACACAAGAATGAGTTACAAGTTCATCAATGAATTAGAAGGAGATAAATGTCATGTAACAAAGGAATTCCCCCAATAAATAACTAAAAATTGAATACCACTTGGATCCATAAATTCTAACTCTAGGCACTGGTATGAGTTAAAAATCAATCTCATTCTCTCCTGAGTTATCTCTAACCCCTAAATTCGAGTAATCATTATCTATACCTAATCAACCCAACTCAAAGATGCATTAATCACCACTCACAATTCCAAATCATTCAAAAGCCATAAATCCCTATCTTTAGGCAACTTCTTGAACTCATTGGTTATTAGCCCTAATCCCTAACCTTCTTCTCGAGTTAATCAAGGATGGCAAACATTAAATTAGCTAAGTAGGTATTCAAAGCTTAACCCTATCTCTCGAATTATAATGGTAGAACAAACAATTGAAAAAATTTAATTAAAACCCAACTCAACCAAAGTAACATAATAAACATAAATAACCAAATACCATAGAATAAAATTCATAGATCAAACTACAATACATCAACCTAAAGTATAAAATAGAATACAACCCTTTCTTACAGTTAAAAAATCAAAGTTTAACATAAAAGTTACATAGTAGGAAAAGAAAGAAAAGGTAAGTCTCTTCCTTGACTTCTGCTTGCAATCCTCTGCTCTTTTTCCTTAAATCTCAGGGTCCTTCTCTTCTTTTTATATGCAAACCCTTTATCCTAGGGTTCTTGGAGAGAATCTAATGTTCTAAGGTGGCTCCTAGATGTCTCTCCTTCTGTCTTCTTTTATTTTGAAGCTACAAAAGTATATTTACAACAAAAAATCTCATGCATTACAAAATAGCCGAAACAGTACCTTTACTATGCATGTGGGCATCTCAGGGAAGTTTAACTTTCTTGGACCGCTAGGTTGTCCAAAGAAATGGTGGCAAGGAAAAGTGGAACTTCTTTAGGCCGCCAGACTAGATGGCCTAAGCGGTTCCACTATCCTAGGCTACCAAGTCCTTGGATAACCTGGCCAAAATTTTGGTCCTAGTTGGCCTAGGGAAATAGAAGAAGCCTGAGCCACCATCTTTTTGGAAAATTGCTCAAAAGTACTCCTTTTGCATCCTTTTTCATCCTTGTTCATCTCCAATTAATCTTTTTCAATTCCTATACAAGAACAAGCTGAAAATGGGTATAGTGAGTAGTGATTTGAGCAAAGTTTTATCACAATTAAAGTGTAAATACCAATATATAAATATATATATATATATATATATATAGACACACACACACACATACACACATGATGAGTTAGCTAGCACTGTTCATTCCTATCATATAAATATCTACAGTTGATCAAAGTCTGCTCAGAAACTATGTCATTGGATGAAGTGCAAGCCTGAATCTCTATATTAGGAGGTATACAATTTAAAATTTGTTGTAACATGATGACTACATTTTTTCTAAAAAACTCATATTTTTTTATATCGTAATCTCCTTACGACAACAATCTCCAAGGGGAATCAAAAGATGGATGTGGGAGTTGGAATGTATACCTTTTAGACTAGGTTTCTAATATAATTATCGAATTTATTAATAAAAGAAATTATTCTCAAAAATTTGTTTGTAAATTTATATTTTATTTGTGCACGATTTACTATTGGTAAGGACCCAATGTGTTTAAGTAAGTGATCTATATGACTGGTGGTTTTTCACAATAAGGTATGCATCACGGGTTACTTAACACATAAACGTTTGTTCTTAATCGATTGGTGAGAATGGGAATCTCATCATGTTTAGGTTTCTGTGTTATAAATTTTAAATGGAGAATGACTTGCCTTTAGCCAGTGAGTAGTCCACTCAATTCATAGTATGAGTGTATTTCGAATACGTAGAATAGGACCTGTAATAGTGGTTTCTAAAAGTACTATTTAGAAGAAACCCAGACTAATACTGCTACAGTGTGGACTAATAGTCTACCACTTAAGTATGAGTTGATGGTCTAACAAAGCTGGAAGTGTATACTTTGATATGCTGTAGTTAAAGTTCTATCGTAGAGCCGATATACTTGTATGTGAGGTATATGTAACTAGTTAGTTAAGAAAAACTTGTACAAGATAGCATCTGCGCTATATCACCCATTGTGACTATTTGAATGATCTAAATATCCAGGGCTCAGGGCAACAAGACTTGGGTTTTTACTTTAGGGTAGCGCCCTTCGAAAGTAGAAACATTCTAGGTGTCCTGGATCATTAGACTAGAGTTCTAAGGATGGTAGATGTCTTTTAGAGAGGTAATAGTACACTCTTTCACTCTAAAATGTACGGCAACGCGTAGAGGGGTATTTTAGTCAATACACCTTTCGGTCGGAGACTTTCTAACGCAACATTGTTTTTGGGGTCAATATTTCCTTATGGTAATATTAAAAATATTTAAAATGTAAAATATAGCTATTTCTAAATCAAGGGTATTTTGGTCATTTTAGTAGCGAAAGTGATGTGTCTTTTGGTCCTTGGAATAGACTATAAGTCTTGATGGTTTTGGGTTGAGGGATTGGTCTTGTATAAAATGGATTTTATTTTATTCGAGTAGCCTGATTTATTTATTGAGTTAGAATAAAATAAAAGGTCTAACGAGCGAGAATTATATATTGGCCCGTTTGGATTATTTAATTAATTAAATTATTAGGCTTGTATTAGTTTAGGAATAATTAAATTGAATTAAAGTCTTAACCCAATAACTGGGCCAAGTATTGAGGTTTATATTGGTCCATTGGGTTATTTAATTAATTTAATTATTGGGCTTATATCAGTCCTAGAATAATTAAATTAAATTAAAGGCTTAACCTAATAAATTGAGCCATAGGTCCAAAGGCCTGTTTAATGGCTTAACATGACGTGGGCTTTAGGGTTTCTGTTTGATTTTTGAATGCCCGGATAATAACCTATGATTAAGGTTGTTGAGATTTAGAGGGCAACAGAAGAGGTTAAGAGTGCACGTACTTTTTCCTCAAGCTATTTTTTGGCTTCTTCTCTCTCTTGCATGCGTGTGTTCTCTGTGAACAAGAACAACGACATAACTCTCCTAATTAATGCTCAATAGCATTTAGTCAGAGTAGGTAGATCATTCTCTTGATGCATAGCTTTCACCAGGAATTTCCGGCGGGGTTATATTCTAATAGCCAAGGAGAATTGCATTGATGCCCAGAAGAAGCCGTCGGCTTGTAGGACAACAGCCTAAAGAATTGATCTCAGAACCAGAATTGGTTCAAACCGAGGCACCTGCACTCCTTAGACCAGTGAAGAAACGCAGAGGTAAACAACTTTCATGCGATGCTCTATTTTTCTGTTTTATTCTGTAGCATGTTTTGGCGTCTTTATTTTTGCCATATTAACATTTAAGTGGTATTAGAGAATGGCTTATATGGCAATATAGGTTGCATGTTAGTAAATAAAACTAGTTAGATGATTATATTTTGTGATCCTTCGCATTTTCTAGTATGGGTAGAATCCTCTGTAACTCTCATGGTTGAGAAATAGGATCACTGTAAAAGTTTTTTTTGAAGCTTTCATAGTGTTCGTGTAAGCCTATAATTAAAGGCATAGGCATTTGTGGATTGTTTTGGATGAGTTTTTGTTGAAATCTATGTAAAAAATTGAGACCACATTTGAAACACAAAGGCACAATGAAGATGATGATCACTGTAGCAACTAGCCGCGAGTAGCCGAGTCGAGAAGCCAAGATGTACTGCAAAATGAGTGAGGAGCCGCAGCCATGCCCGAGTTGGCCTGGGCTACGCGCGCGAGGAAGCTAGTTCCTCGCGCAAGCTCGGTTTCCGTAGCAGCTTCCTCGCTAAAGTTGCTGCATGGGGACCAGAGTCGCTGGCACTCGCCCGAATCGTGGTCTATGGGTTTTTTCTATGGGGCCATGATCCAGTGTGGCGGGTGCACTGGACTAGGGATTTTTTTTTTTTTTTGGGATTTTAGTCCCATACCATGTGAAGTTATTTTTATTGCAATAGTTAATATTTTTTGAATATTTTGTATGAAATAATAGTAAAGAAAATTTAGAAGTAAACAAGGCCATTGATTAATTAATGTGTTTAATTCTATTATGTGGACACTTAAGTTAAAAGAATAGAAAAACATGAAAACGTTTACAGTTTTCTAGCTTGCTTATTTCTTTTTGTACTCTATGTGTGTGTTTTCTCAAAAACCAAAGTCTTTGGGAAATTTATTACAAGAAAAATATTTTTCAAATTTAATAAAATGCTTATTTTGAACATAGACAAAAATTAATCCTTGGATATTTTTCTCAAATAATTTAATCGTTGACATAGAAAATATTTTGGATTTAGATATTTTTGTAAGTTAAAATGGAAAACCATTTTTGTTTTATTTTTTGCACTAGAAAATTATTACTAAAGTCTCTAGAAAGTTTAAAAGTAAATTTTTGGAAATCATTAAGTTCTTAACTGTGTAAAATAAATTCATAGAAAATCTCATAAAGGATATTTACCTTAGCATAGAGATTTATGAATTTAGATATTTTACAAAGAGTTAAGGGATACTTAATAGGATTTTTCCAGAAAGGATATATTTTTTTTAAAAAAAAAAACCCTTGTTTTTAAAAGATTAAGTGGAAGAGGGGTTCCAACGGCCCCACGGCTTCCATCACAATCCTCATAAGATATTGTAAGTCCCCCGCGTCATCCAGGGAGTGAACCCGTATAGGATGGGGTTACCATAAGGATCTAGAACTAATGGATGGATATAATTAACAACCCAGGACACGTGCTATGATTGGCCAGACCATGTTGGACGTTATATTGTGAGGAATGTCCATAGGAAATGAGAAGAAATGGTCATCCCACGATGGAGTTATCTTCTAGATCATTACCTAGAAGGGAAATTAATTTGTGGTGGTTAATACACTTAGCTTAAGAAATTATTAATCTTCCCAAGAAGCTATTCCAATTTTCCTAAGAACCAAATTAATCATATTAAAGATAATAGTGATAGGGTTAACTATTATTGGATTTAATACGAGGATAAAATCACAAATTATTTAGTTTTTCACAAATTGAATTTTCTTTTATTTTCGATTTTTCAGAAATGGTTTGTGCAAGTTCTTTTAGTTCTTTAGCTGTTATTCTCCGAGAGAATAAGTTAACGGGTCCAAATTATGTGGACTGAAAAAAGAACTTGGACATAATATTCACTGTTGAGGAGTATAAGTATGTCCTCTATGAAACCTGCCTTGTTATCAGGGAAGGTTCCACCGATGTTGAGCGCAAGGCTGAGAAGGCATGAAAGAAGGCCGATGAGATGGCTTATTACTACATGTTGGCCTCCATATATAATAAGCTCCAGTCCAAACATGAGCACATGGCTACTGTGTACGACATTAGCCAGTCATTAGCCACAATGTTCACCAATATTAGCCAGTCATTGGACACTTGAGTTGAGAATTAGTTGACCAACATCTATTCTAAAGTCTTTTCTCTTGTTATCTTGTTAACTTGATCCCTTCTAGAGTTTGCTTAGTAATCATCATTGTTCATCTTTTCATAACTCTTGAGCTATGTGGCGTTTCTCTAATTGAATATCTTGTTGTTCATTGCATAACCTAGAATCCATCACATACTCACTACTCTACTTGTTGAAAATCCTACTTCTTAGGAACTTGTTAATTGATTCCTTGCGGTAATTTTCCTAAAGGGTGCCACATTACTCAACCATGAGAATCTTGGTTGGTGTGGTCTTATGCAATTGAAAATAATTATTAGAAGTGTCCCCTCTAGTGTCGCCTACCAAGTGTTTGGTAAATTACTTTTATAGAACCTTCTTTCTTATTTCTTAGAATTTAGAAGACTTGACTAGTCGAACTAAATCATTTGAAGTGGGAAAGAGTTGGGAAGAACTTGAGTATGTGATTGAGAGTTTGAAAAAGGTAAGAGGGCTAGCTCATTTTAACGAAAGCCACGAAGAAAGTATCCATGAGC
This sequence comes from Voacanga thouarsii, assembly GCA_026120185.1. Classification (NCBI taxonomy): domain Eukaryota; kingdom Viridiplantae; phylum Streptophyta; class Magnoliopsida; order Gentianales; family Apocynaceae; genus Voacanga; species Voacanga thouarsii. The sequence continues at coordinate 2,379,876 of JANUWF010002207.1, forward strand.
GAAGAATGACCATCAAATTAGGTGATAAACACATGAAGGAGTAAAGTGAGAAATTCCTTTTGTGTTTTCTACTTAAATTTTGTGGGTTCTTCTCTTGAAAGCAATGTTCACAAAGCCTAGTTGGAGTAATAGCGAAGGGTATGATTATGATGAGGAATCTTGTTTGAGTCAAAGTAGTAATGAAACATAAAATAAATATGAGCATGTATGTGAAAAGGATGAATATGGGGATATAAATTGTTGGAATGCATGTGATGAAGGGCTAAGTATGGGTGAAAGGGAGTATGATATAGGAATGGCTATGATGAAGGGCCACATACAAGTAGAGAAAGGTATAGGTATAGGGGATATGATGAGTTTGATGGAAGAGGAAATTAGAATATGAGGGGGAAGGATTTGAAATAGTTTATGTGGGAGGAACACAAAATTATTCAAGGAGTAGAGTACAAAAGAATTTGAAGGAGAATAGGGAGTTGAAGTACAATGAGAAGTTGATACCTCCATTCCATGGGGAAAGAGATTTGAGGAAGAAACAAAGTGAATTGGGCATTAATGGGGTTCTCTAAAAATGTTTTAGAATGGCAGGAGCAAATGAATACACAAAGAAGGCAATGTGGGTATCAAATGGTAGTTTTTTGGGAAGAGATGAAAGATTTAAAAAAGGAATGGTTTGTACCCGATGAGTGCAAAAAATTTGAAAGTTTTGCTCATGTGTCCTATTATCCAAGAGGTTCTAAGCATAGTGAGGGAAGTGCAATGAGAAATTTTACAAAATGAGGAATGAGGAGAAAACAGGGTTATGTTTGTTCTACTTGTTGGAAATACGGTAATAGGATATGTGATTGCCCAAGATTGAATGATCAAGAAAAAGGTATTGATTTGCAAAAGGGTAGTGCATTTTCTTGGGCGCATTGTAGTGGCTATAGGCACAATTCATTTGATTGTCATTGGAAGTCCTCTAAGGAGCAATGTAACCAATTGAACAAAAGATTTGAGTTGAGAAAGAAATAATAAGGGAAAACAAACGGGTGAGTTTGGAGCCAATAAAGCTAAAAAAAAATGTTGAAAAGAATGAGCAAAGTGAGATTCATAAATTTTAAAAGAAGAAGATGCTAGAATGGGAAGCCAAAGGCAAAAAATTACCTAATAAAAAAGATGAGGACGTGCATGAAGAAGTTAAGAAAAATGTTAATGAGATTGATGAGGAGCTTAGTGATAATAAAGCAGAAAAAGTGGATCAATTGAGTTCAACAAATAAGGTGACCAAGGAGCTCTGCAATATTCTTTCTTGAGGATGAGTTAAATCCTTTTATAGTGTTAGAGGATAATAATCAAGAAGAAATTGGGTAAAATAATATAAAATTTGTTGAAGAGCAAATTAATTCAAGGAATGAGGTGGAGACGAAGTAAGGGTGTGCTATGGATGAAGGTCTCAAAAATGCTTCAAGTAAATTTGAAGTGGGAGAAAGCTCACATCAACAAGAGGAGAAAAAGAAGAGTTGCATAGAGGTTGTACAAAAGCAAATGAAAATGAGTGAAACTAGTAAGAATAGAAAAGACACTAAATCTAGTGGACAAATTAGAGTGAATAGAAAAGATGGAGATGCACTTGAGAGACCATGTTCATTGATTGGTGCAATGAAGGATGTTGTGGATGCTTGTGTGGTTGAAGAAAAAGAAGATTTACAAAAGAAAATATTTTCTATTCAAGGCGTCAAATTAAACAAAGACCATGTAACTTGATTATGGATGAAGGTAGTTGTAAGAATGTGATTAGTGCTACATTTGTGAAGGAATTAGGAATGGAGACCTTGAAACATCCTAAGCTTTACAAGCTTTAATGGTTGAACAATTGTGGAGAAATCAAGGTAAACAAGCAATTCATGGTTGAATTTGACATGGGAAAATATAAAATGAGGTGATGTGCGACGTCTTTCCTATGCATGTTGGGCATCTGTTGCGAGGAAGAGCTTAGCTATATGATAGAGATGTAGTTCAGCATAGAAAGAAGAATAGTTACACTTTGCATAAGAATGGAAGGAAATTCACACTCTGTCCTATGTCCCCAAGTGAGATTGCAAAAGATCGAAATATTTTGAGGAAGGAAGATAGAAAGAAAAAAGAACAAATAGAGAATAAAGAACAAGAGAAGGAAAAACAAGAGCAAGAAATAACAGAAAATACGAGAAGATGAAAAAAAGAAATAAGAGACTTAGAGCTCCAAATGTATGGAAAAGCAAGGGGGGAGAGTGCTCAAACAATGGAGCATGATGATAGAACAAAAGTGCCAACTTAGGGTGTTACAGAGGGGAAAACAATAAGCGAGGGGGGGGGGGGGAAAGAGTGGATGTAAGGTGAGAATAAAAATTTGGTTGAGAAAAAGAAAAAACGACAGGAGTTGTGAAACAAAAGCTTAAAGTTTTACTTTCACACACAAACTTTTATTTGAATTTTTATGTAAGGAAATTCATACAAGCAACAAGACACATCAATTCGAGAGCGAATCATTCTAAAGAAGGGAGAAATAATAGGAATCTACCCACGCAACAAGGGACATCTAAAGAAGTGGGATGGGAAGTTAACAATTACTTCAAGGCTCCTTGGGAAGGTTCAATATTCAAGTTTCAAGAGGATTTTCAAGCCATCCAAGTATACAAACTAAGAGCCAAGAAGTTTATCAAGAGATAAATAGTGAAAGAAGCTCTAAATAGGACACAAAAGGAACAACAATCATTGTGGAGAATCAAGCTAATATTGAAACAAGGATTAAAGGACGAATGAGTATCAAGAGGAGCTCAGAATGATCAATATTTCGTTTGGAAGATCAAGGGGACACGTGGAAAAGAAATAGAGGTCAAATTAGCAGGGATAGAAGTGCAACAAAATAGAAGAGGGCACCACAGAGCCAAACTAGCACTGACTAAGAGTGTTGGAACCGGCGCCGCCCCAAAGTCGGCATAGTTCTGTCTTGGGTGCCAAAGTCGGCACCTATCCTAGTCGGGACAATCCCGAGTTTTTGCTATTTTTCTTGTTTTTAAGCTTTTACATTTGTAATTTATTTTTCACGACTTTTATTATGTTTTAACCTATTTTAAGGCATGTAATAGGGCTCCAAAGCTTATATTAAGGCCATTTAATAGTTATGATTAGTTTGCTAATTGGTTTAGGGTAAGGCATCTATATATATGCCACCATAGCTCATGTAAACACAAGTTTAGATATTTGATTAGAGAAATCAGATTTGTTCTCTCTACAGAGAGTTCTTGAGGGTAGTCCTGTTGGGTTATTCCAGTATTCATCAGACCAAATCAAATGGCTTAGTCCTACATTTGATCTTATCTATAAACCTTAAGGGATTGATGTGTATGAATTTGGGTATAAAAATAAGCGCATTCCCAATCAAGTTAAATTAAAATGTTAACCTCAAATTACACATATGAGCAAACGTACTCATCATTAACATAGCATAGGGTTTAAAACGAGTATCGATCCTCAAGGAAAAAGTATGCATTAATCACTTTTTCTTCATTGTTTAACCGATTCAATAAAGTGAAAAAGAATAAAAAGAAAAATAAAATAAAATAATATAATATATACATGTCAAGGATGGAGAATTATGTAACTCAAACCATTATTTTGACAACATGACCTAAAAGTATCCGATCATTATCATAACTAATCATTCTCTTGGCATCATAAAGGATTAAGATAGATTTACTTCTTTTTCAATCCATGAAATCACTATCTTCTAGACAAATTAGCGTCACATATTCTGTCTCAACTAATTCACCCAAAAGATGCATTAAACACAATCCTTGATTAAATTTCCATATTCTAGCAAACTTAAAACATGAAATTATCTAATGAATCAATATTCTGGTAAACATCAACTAACCTTTAATTACCCACTTCTTAGCAATTAACCCTCCTTTCAAGCAAGTTAAGAGACAACAAATATGAAATTAATGAATTGAAACTACTATCAGCCCCTTTTTCATGCAAGTCAATAGAAGAAACAACAAATTAATCTCGTAATCAGTATAAGTAATTAAATACCAAGAATAAAAATCAATTAATCAAAAGATCAAAGTAACTCTAAAAATCATGAATACCGAAAATAATGTCAAATTATAATAAAAAAAATTAATACATCATTGTTTAAGAAAAGAAAACAAAGTTAAAAGAAAGCACTAATAGACAAGCATTCTTCTTCTTTCTTCGTAGACCCTTTTGTACAATCCTTTTTGATTTAAGTGAATTCCTCCTTAAATTTGAGTGATTTTTTGTTTTGATCCACGAATTTTCCCATTTTTCTTATGTTTTCCCTCTATTTATAGGCTTTAAAAGTGCCCAAATCCGTCCCTCTAGGGTTTCTGGCTAAACAGAAGTAGGAAAATACTAAAACTCTGCAAATTGCCAAAAATGTGCATGAAAATCAAGGTACTGCCTTAGTACCAATGCACAACCGGCGCCGCCTGTCTTGCCTAGGGTCGGTGCCGAATGTGGTCTTTTTTCTCCATCAATTCGTCGATATTTCTTGATTTTCATGCCAACTCTTCCAGATTGCAGCCAGCAGTGCCTCTGAGCTCTGAACCGGCACCGACTGTGTTCTATTCAGCTCTATTTCACCAATTTTTCATCGCCTCAAAGTGCATGCCAGCAGCACATGGCCGGCGCCAGTTCTCCTGTCCTGGTCGGCGCCGTCTCTATTCCGTTTAGCGACGTTTTTGCCTTATTTACCCCTAAAATCTGAAATAATGTACAAAATACCTTTCCAAGGATAAAATCTCAAATATGAAAGAATATGCCAGTTATTGAATAAAATGTATCACAAAATGTCCTCAAATAACTAGAAAATATATGACTAATTTAGGTCCTATCAGGGATAATGTTAACTTCTTCTATATTCTTATGTGATAGGTTGCCAAATGTGTTTGATAGGATTGAGGGAGGTGCCTTCAATTCCTATCATTGGTGTTTTAATCTCTAATTAGATTAGAGTGTTAGGGTGTCATTGAAGTAGGCTAGTTCATAATAATATAAGAGTATTGATTTTCCTAACATTTTAGTGTTATTGTGTGTGGATTTGGAAGGGTTTTTGTTCTTAAGTTTAGTCTCCTAATTTTGGTGTTTCCCAAGATCATATCAGGAGTGTGGTGAGGAGCTCTTTATTTCTAGCCTAGTTTTTTGGCTACAATCTATAACACCCCACAATATATGTACCCAAAAAGGGCAGGGATGTTGTTCCGTCCAAAGGACCAAGGGGTCCTTATAACTAGGCAATGAAATAAACTAAAACAAAAATTACTTCAAAATTGCATTATAGGGGAAAACATTATCTACAAGTCTCTCGATACACATGAAGCAAAATAACTCTTGAAACAAATCCAACATCAAGAATTTAAATGGAAATATCTTCTAATAACATTCAACCTTATCTAAGCTAGTAGATCTTGAAATATGACATCAAAAGGAGTGTGAGAAATACATCTCTATAAATCCTATGTGTGCTTTTGTTAGATAAAAAATAAGTTTTATGAATACACTTAGAAATCATTTCTTGATAGTTGATTGCAAGTCAAACATTTTTCCCACAAATAAAAGCAAGTGGTGTACTAAATCCAAAAATTACAATAAAACGTATAACATATGAAAACCACTCAAAAATAAATGGGCAATGAAACCTTACATCACATCCTTGCCATGAAACCCTACATCGTAGTGAAGTGGGTGTACGGCCTACTGGGTAATATACTCCTCCATCTCTTGCCTTAACTTATAGGATGTCCATGCTGAAATAGTATCCCACTTGGACTGTCGTGCTAGCTTGGACCAACCTGACCTACACAATCTGTCACCTTTTCCGGATAGAGTTCATCTCTCAGAGGTGGCCTTCTTCTAAGGACTTGCCCTACCTTTCAAATGTTAGTCCTAGTGGTCTACCCTTATTGAGTACACAATATTTCATTTCATCTTTTACGATCCAAACTCAATGTAAAATTTTCAACACTTTAGTCATGCATGCATGGTTCCAAATAAATTGTTATAAATAGTTTTATAAATAAAAGGTGATTTTTTGTTTAACCCCTTACTTGAGTTAAAAGTCCTTAATATAAAATAATCAAGCCTGCATTCCATAGAAAACTCAACATTGAGGTAACATTCGTTTCACAAGTGACTTACAATTCAGAGCTTTAGAACCAAACATTTTAATGCAAGGACTTGTCAATTTCACTCAAATACTTGAGCTAGTGATTTACTCATTGTGCTCGGGTCCCACGCCTATCTACATAAGGAAATTACCAATTCTCAATCTGATACTATCGTTCTAGACATAATAATACATCTAAGATTCAACTTCCCCCTTTTCACCTAATCATAAAGGATTACTATACCATATAGTGGTATTTAACCTCACTCCCAAGATTCCTTCTATTTATTCAAATTTCATACGACGGACTCTCACAAAGCACATGAATAAAAAGTAGGTATTCAAACAATAAAAAGATACCCTGTGCTAAATAATCTAGCAACTGAAATAACATGCACTAAATAAATAGTATGTACTAATAAAATAGTCTATAAATCATGCTCTAGAAAACTATTAATTAGATAAGTAAACAAATACGTGTGTGTGTGTGTGTGTGTGTGTGTTAGATATGGAATATTTAATAAGTACTGTCCATTAGTAAATAGCTTCTAGAGAGTAATTAACAACTAATAATTAATTAATTATTGATTAATATGAAATAAATCTAAAATGATAAACAAACATAATAAACAAGTTAGGAACAGTAAATAATTTGAGTAGATAAATAAATACATAAGTTATGAACAATAAATACATGAGTAGCTAGGCAAATAAATTAATTAATTACACAATTAAATAACCATATCATTAGATTAATAAATGAAAAATATATAATAAGTAAATATGTAAATAATTAACTAATAAATATTAGTTTGGGGTAATAAAAAAAAAATGATAAATAATAATTTTACTAGGAGGTAATATATATATATATATATACACACATATATACTATTGTGTTAATAGTACCAATAAATATTAATCATAGTAATAAAATGGTATCCATGAATAACATATATGTTCAAATTGCTTGAATCAATACTCACATATTCAATATCTAAAGAACGATGTCTCAAGACCCGATCTAACATCTTGTGATCACCCTAATACCATGTCATGCTAAAAAATACTCAATGTTCACTCTTTACCTAACACATGCATTAGATCTCTATAACAACCTTATATACGTTAACTAAATCACTCGATCCAAACCCTAGTGTAACTAGAATAGCTTACCTTATTTAGAGTAGAAAATCTTTTAGAATCAAAAGGTGACTTCGGAAAATAAGTTGAATCCATTAAGAGAAGAGCTTGCTTCAATCCTCTTGGTAAAATCTTGTAATAGACGCCAGAGAAGGTGAGGCAAATAAGAAAGAGAATATAAGAGAAAGAAAAAGTGTTTGAGTTTTGGCCTTGGAAGAATAAAGTGGTGTGAGCTCTGGAGTACTAGGTGACGGAGTTTCTAGGTCTTAGGAGAGTAGAGGCCAAAGGTGCTAGAGCGTGTGTGTGTGTGTGTTTCGTCCTCTTGTGCATAGCAGTAGAGGAGAGGCTGCTTTGTGTAGATAAAGCTAAGAGGGAATCGACAGGAATGATCAATTACTTTAACGAATGCAATAAAACTGAGAAAAGGAGAAGGCTTCATATCTCCAATGGGTGTGAATAATTGGCAATAGAAAATTTGCTGAGATTTGGTTTTGCTTGATTTCACGTGAATATGTATGTGCTGGACAAAGAATGGTTTTTAATTCTGCCTGTGTGCCAGTGGTTGTGATAGCTAGAGTAGCATAGCTGTGATCATAACGGGGTTTGGATAGCTGGTATTGTATTTGATATACATAGATAAGAATATCAGAGTTTTAAAGAAGATAGATGCTTATCTTCAGTTGGCTGAAGTTTCGGCCTTATGGTGGAGCAAAGTGTTAGGAAATTCAGTCATGCATTATCAAAAAATGCAGTGGAAAAAAACTGAATTTCCGTCCCGAGATCACATGCTTGTGAATTAAAATAGGTAAATAGCAATAGTCACGGGGTTTACCTTTGCAGTGTGAGGTTTCAAAAATTTCTTGACATTGATTGGAGCTATCCAGCAATCCCAGCAACTAACGACCAAATCCCCTTTTCTTGATGGTTCATAACCAAGCCACTACAATCCAAGAACGGAATTGAATCTGATAGAAATCCACACAAGGTTTGAGCACTCACAAATCACTCAATTCTATGCTAGTAGAACAATATTGTAGCTTGGGTTTTGATCAGAGAAGAAAGAAAGAGGACACCCACACATAATCAGCTTCTTTGTCTTGAATTTAAAGGAAATGATTTTCCTATTTCCTATTGGTTTTAGGGTTTAACCAAAATGATTTTAACTAATTGCAATTAAGTCCTTTAAGACTAATTAACTACAATTAAATCCTAAAAGTTTGTATAATTACAATTAGGACCATGAATTATAACAAATTTATAATTCACCCATAAGATTATTTTCATCTCACAATCAACCGCATAATATTATCAAATAGTATGAATTAACCTAAACATCTTTAGGATTAATAATCCTTGATAATTAGAATTAACTTATCAAATCTAATTAGGATTGATTTATTAATTTTCTAATTAATAAATCTATATTCAGCAGATCGTGAGCAATAAATAGTAACACATCATATCTACCCAAAAGTCCAAACAGTCAAATGGCTTGACATAACCTTTTAATAGCAAACAACAATGCAATAAACTCATTTCACCATATAATATCTCATTTAGTTTAGAGTATGAAATTAATGCTAACTTCCTTTAGAATGTTAATTTATTCTGGCCCGAATATTTAAGTTCTTGTTTCCAGAATTCATTACTCATCATGTGTATCAATTGAAACCGTTTTCAATACACAGTTACCTTAGCCATTGACTTCCCGAGTAGTCATTCCTATATATGGTCGTGAAATATTCACCCCTACTATTAGAAGTGGTGAATTCTTTATTAATCCTCTCAACTACTTTTGAATACTTTATGTTGTACTCAATATCCATCCAATAGGTGGTCTTTTCAAGAGTTCAAAGATTGAAATCAAAGTACAACGATTAGTAAACAAATTACGTTAGAGATCTCAAATCTAAGGATACTTGCACATTTGCTATAATAAGATTCTTTTACTAAAACTAAATAGTTATGCATGTGATTATCTCATAGATTGTGCATCCAATGTACTTATTTTAGTAACCAGCATCCTCGTGTTAAATTTAGGTATTACAATACTCATGGATGTAAGAACCACCACCTGATCAAATCATAAAGTATAACACGTGCTAGTCTTGACGTATTGATGATGTCCTATCTCATTAACATTATAACTAGGGATAATTTAAGTATAAATACTATCTAGTGTAGTAGAAACCTCATATCATGATCTTTATCATGATTTTCATAACACAGTGTTGCACTTAAGATTTTATCTAATAGTTATATTTACATGATAGTATAAATAAAACAAATTGAAAGATAAAGAATGCATTGTATTATTATATTAATGTACAATATACAAAATATATGTGATTGCCTCTAGGGTACAACACTAACAAACTCCCACTTGCACTAGAGCCAATCATTCTTGTATCTAATACCGAATAGCTCAACGTGTCATCATGTTTCATTTGGGATAGTGCTTTAGTAAGTGAGTTAGCTATGTTCTTATCAGTAGGAACTCTTTCTATCTTTACATCTTATCTATCTATGATTTCCTAGATCAAATGAAAATGCTTATGTACATGTTTTCATTGCTAGGAGACCGTGGCTCCTTTGCTCAGGCAATAGCTCTATTGTTATCACAATATAGAGATATTGGTTTAGCAATGATAAAAACCACTCCAAGCTCCATCACAAACTTCTTGATCCACTCTGCTTTCTTAGTTACTTCAGAAGTAGCTATGTACTCAACTTCAGTCGTTGAGTCAGCAATAGTATCTTGTTTGAAACTTTTCCAACTTATTGCCCCTTCACAAAGTGTAAATACATAACTAAATTATGATTTGAAATAATCTTTATTAGATGGAAAACTAGCATTAGTATACCTATTTATTTTCAAATCACCTCTTCCATAAACTAAGAATACATCCTTAGTCCTTTGCAAGTACTTAAAGATGTTCTTCACAACTGCCCATTGACCTTCACCAGGGCCAGATTGGTATTTGCTCGTCAAACTAAGACCACATGATATATCAGGCCTAGTATATATCATAGAATACACGATGGACCTAATTGTTGAGGCATATGGAATCCTACTCATATGATCCTTTTCAACTTGTGTCTTTGGAAATATCAACTTTAAAAGCCGTACCCCATAGGACATAGGTAAGAATCCATTTCTTGATTGATCCATAATAAACCTCTTCAGTACTTTGCTTATGTTTGTAGACTGTGAAAGATCTAGCAACCTTTTTTATCTATATCTATTGATCCTTATTCCTAGAATATAGGTTGCTTCTCCAAGGTCATTCATGGAGAATTTCTTGGACAACTAAACTTTTACAGATTGAAGGACAGGTATATCGTTTCTCATTAGCAATATGTCATCTACATAAAGCAACAAGAAAATGACTATACTCCCACAAATCTTCTTGTACACACAAGGTTCATCCATATTTTGAATGAAACTAAATTGTTTGATTGTTTCATCAAAACAAATGTTTCGACTCCTAGAAGCTTTCTTGAATCCATAAATGGACCTTTGTAACTTGTACACTTTTATGCTATCGCTAGATGAGAAACCCTCAGACAGTATCATATACACTTTCTCAGTCAGATTTTTGCTTAGAAAAGTTGTTTTCACATCCATTTGCCAAACCTCATACTCATAATGAGCGGCAACTTATGGGAATGTTTTGTCATAGTCAAAACTATGCTGTTGATGATAACCCTTAACAACCAGTCATGCTTTATAGGTAACTACATTACCATCCTTGTTAGTTTTCTTCTTGAAAACCTTTTTGCTCCCTATAGGTTTTATTCCTTTGGGTGGATTAACCAAAGTCCATATTTCGTTGTCATATATAGAATTAATTTCTGACTTCATGGCTTTAAGCCATTTATTAGATTCTGAACTATTCAGAATGTCATTGTAAGTAGTAGGCTCATCTCATCTATAAACAATACGTCATTGTAGTTACTTATGAGAAATCCATATCTCTCAAATGTCATACGTATCCTACTCGACCTACAAGGTTCTTGTGTAAATGAAGGTTCATCTATTCTCCTAATAGATGTGGGATCAGACGGTTGTCCTGTGTTTGTTTGTTCTTCCTGAACTTCACTAAGTTTAATTTTACTCCTACTGTCTCCTTTGAGCCTGTGATCTGTCTCTAAGAAGATAACATGCTTCAAAATAAACACATTATTTTTAGAAGGAAGATAGAAGTAATATGTGAATGACCCTTTCGGATATCCAACAAAAAAAAACTTTTAGACTTACTATCAAGTTTGTTTGACATAGGCAGGGCACCCCATAGTCTCAACTAAGATTACTTTAGTTTCTTACCAAAGAATAATTCAAATGGGGTAGTGTCAATCATTTTTGTAGAACTCTGTTTAGAATACAAATAGAAATCTCTACTGCGTACCCCTTAAACGATTTTGGTAAGTCTGTAAAAGCTATCATTGCCCGTACCATGTCTAGAAGGGTTCGATTCATTCTCTCAATGATGTGTATGAATTTAAGTATAAAAATCATATAAAAACTAAGCACATTCCCAATCAAGTTTACATTAAAATGTTAAACCCAAATTACACATATGAGCAAGCATACTCATAATTAACATAGCATAGAGTTCAAACGAGTGTCGATCCTCAAGGAACAAGTATACATTAATCACCTTTCTTTCATTGTTTGATTCGATAAAGTGAAAAAGAAATAAAATAAAAGAAAATAAAATAAAAATAAAATATATATATCATGGATGGAGAATTATGTAACTCAAACCATTATTTAGACAACCATAATCTTAAAGTACCTAACCCTTATCATAACTAATTATTCTCTTGGTATCATGAAGGATTAAAGTAGACTCACTTCTTTCCCAATACATAAAATCACTATCTTTTAGACAAATTAGCATCACATACTCTGTCTCAACTAATTCACCCAAAAGATGCATTAAACACAATCCTTGATTAAATTTCCATACTCTGACAAACTTAAAACATGAAATTAACCAATGAATTCATACTCTGGTAGACATTAATTAATCTTTAATTACCATGTTCTTAGCAATTAATCCCTTTTCCAAGCAAGTTAAAAGACAACAAATATGAAATTAACAAATGGAGACCACCATCAACCCCTTTCTCAAGAAAGTTAATGGAAAGAAACAACCAATCAATCTCATGATTAACCCAAGTAATTAAATACCAAGAATAACAATCAATTAATCAAAAGATCAAACAACTCTAAAAATCATGAATATCTAAAACAATGTCGAATTATAATAAAACAATTAACAAAGTAAAAGAAAAAAGAAAACACTCATAGATAAGCCTCATTCTTCTTCCTTTGAAGACCTTCTTGTACAACCCTCCATGAATTGAAGAATTCCTCATTTGATTTGAGTGCTTTGCTATGATGATCAACGAATTCTCTTATTTTCCCTTATGTTTTTCATCTATTTTATAGGCTTGGGAAGTGCCTAAACCCGTTGGTGTAATGTTCTTGGCAGAGTAGAAGTTGGAAAGTACTAAAAGTGCAAAGATTACCAAAAATTGTGTAGAAATAATCAAGCACCGCCTTAACTTCAGGTCACAGCTAGCACCGCCTTAGATCTCGGAGTTGGTGCCGGTTGTGTTCTGGTTCTCCACTTGCCTTCAATTTTTTTCTTGATTTCCGCACAATGTATTCCAAAATGTAGCCGGTGCTGCCATGGCTACTAGAGTTGGTGTCGATTCCACTCTGTTTCAGCCTGTTTTGACAATTTTTTGTCGTCTCGAAGATCATGTCAACAGTGCATGGCCAGCGCTAGTTCCTCTATCCTAGCCGGCGTAGCCTCTAATTTGTTTCGCGATGTTTTTGCTTCGTTTTACCCCAAAAATCTAAAATAATGAACAAAATACTTTTCCAAGGGTAAAATATCAAATATGAAGGACTATTATTGAATAAAATGTATCACAAAAGAATCTCAAATAAATAGGAAAAGTATGACTAATTTAACCCCTATCATATTCCCCCACATATAGCTCTTTGCTTGTCTTCAAGGAAGGTATAAAAAATAAGTAGGAAAACACAAGGTTTAATCAATCACTAAATCAATTTTAAAATAATATCTTCAATGCTTTCTTCATTCAAGAGCATAAAACACATGCTATTGCATCCTTCACAATAAATGCAAGACTTGTGTAAGTGAATAATGACTTAGTAGAACCATGTTAATACTTTAAAATATTCTCAAACCATTAGAAAGAATTTAGCTCAAAAAGATTATGCATTCTATAGGCTTACTTTGCATACACTCTCTCCACTAATCCGAGACATATCATGATTCTACTTAGATCAAGTAGGACTTTTAAGCTTGTATTGTAAGGCTAAAGGCTTGTAATGTAGCTTATCAAACGAAGAATATAGGAGAATAAAAAATCAAAGAAACTGAGAGTTCACAAGAAAAGGATAAACAAAATGTATCAATAATTTCCAAACTCTTCTTGCTCTCCTATTGCAGAAATCAACTAAAACCATAACCTTATTTAGCAATTACAACTCAACTCAAGCAAATCCTATATTTTATCTTTTTTTTTCTTTTTTGTCTTGAACTATTCTCTATTTCTTTCACAAGATCACTCAAATTTCCAACAATGGTGTCAAGTACTTTATATGAAATGAACTTTTTACACCTCAATCACCATTTCTCTTGTGATCTTTCTTTTCTTTTTTTCTTTCAAAAAATTTTCTCTTCTCTTTCTTTTCTCTTCTTGTCATTCACTGTTGCTTTTCTTTTCTTTCTCAATTTCTTTCTTTGCATTTTTTCTAGCAGCTTCTCCTTTTTTTTTTCTCTTGCTTTCAGTCTCTCTTTTCTTTTTCTTTCCTTCATTTTCTTTCTTTTCTCTTTCCAGCTCTTTCTTTCTATTGATTCATGACTGAAAGTAATGAGTCATGCTCTTTCTCCAAGTACTCTCCGTCAACATTTGCATTCATTCACTTTCATCCATCAAGAGCAGAAAGATTTGGAAAATTTCAAACTCTCAAAACAAGTAGTGGACAAAGTATTGTACAGGTTTTAAAGAAAGAAATCAACAATTTAGGCTCAAAATAGGCACTAGGGATGTTATGAAAATAGGTAGGCTTGAAAAGCTCAAACTATCCAAAGAAGGTATATTACTGTCATCCCTAAGTTAAATCATGATTGTCTTTCTTATTTCGCCTCATGAGGTATGCAAATAAGTTCTAGAATGCTCCATAAATTTTAGTAGAAAAATAAGTTTAAGAACAATGATAAGCATTTGATCAAGAACTACTTCGTCTAAGTGTGTGCAAAAAGTCATGCATATGCCATAAATGATGTAGAACATATGCTCTATAATCCATCATAAAGACGTGCACTAAAAATACAGCTTGAAATCTCAATGAAAATTAGAAAAATTTTGAAAATTTGGAAAATCTTTGCTCACACGAAGGATAAAGCATAGAAGTTTCAGTAGAAGGATTTTCAATCAAATCACTCCCCCACACTTAAAGTAGACATTGTTCTAAATAGCGAAATAAATAGAAAAAGGAATAAACAATGCCACGGGACAAAAAATAAAGGGGAGAAGATAAGAAAGAAATTACTTTCATGATGGAGTAGCTCCAATTTTTCAAACTTTGTGCTCAAACTAAAATTGATAAAAACTTAGATAAAGTATATCACCAAACCACACCCCCATACTTAAATTGGATAATGTCCTCCTTGGCAGAAAATACACACAAGAAAGCATCTCCAAAGGGACCAAAAATAATAATGGGTTAGAAAGTTTAAGTAATACTTCCCAAGTGCAATAGTGCTCCAATAGATATCCAAACTTGAGGTAAAGAAAAGGGCTTGCCCAAGAGGACTTTATTCCTATAAAACACAACACAAATAAAAGTACAAAGAAAATGATAATAAAATAAAAACAGACCTAAATAAAAGAAAACAAGCTAAAAAAAAATTAAAACAAAAACTTTTCACACTCATTATGCTTTCTCATCAAACCTTTTGAAAAGAAATTAAAGCTCAAAATAGAAGATATGCATAATAAATGTAGAATGGAGAGAGGTTTTTGAAAAATAAAAGGTTTATGAAAATAATTTTTCTTACTAAAGCAAAACACATAAACCTCTTTCTCTAACATTTCTTTAGACACACAAATATTTTTGTCAACATATAAGTGCGCATGATCTCTAAAGAATGCATCAAACTTGAAAACATTTTTTGACCATTCAACAGATTTGTCACAATTGAAATGCCCCTTTAAACTTAGTGTTTGAGTTCTTAAAGATAGGATTGGGAAATCCTTTCTTTTCAATGCTTCTACAAATACCAAGTTACCTCCCTGAGATTTGGGTGAAAGGTAGAATTCGTCAGCATCCGCAAAGGGTTTTTTAGAATGAATGATAAATCCAACTTCTTGAGGAATGTTAAACTCCATGCATCATCATTGGGACCATTGTTCTCCAAGAAGTGAGAGGAACCTAAGAAATCACATGACAAGGAAATATTAGAATTATGAGCACATAAAGTAGAATCAAATACTTCTCCTGTCACATCATGCAATTGTCCCTCATAGCCTTTCTTTTTTTTCATGGTCAATTGTACGGGCTAGTACGATCTCATGAGTCTCCTCAAAAATCTTAACGAATTGTTTCTTTTGAACATACAATTTTTGGGAAGTTTTTTCATGCCCCTGAACAGATGAATGTGTATTGGCGACAAAAGATTTCACTAATGCTTCTATTGACATCTCACTAAAAACAACACTGTGAGCTTGTAATTTTGCCAATCTATCATCAATATACTAATGTTTTTTTAAACAAAATAAAAATGATGAACGCACAACAATGGTGAGCAATGCAATTGAATTCATGTAGAAATAAATAAAATAAAACAAAATCTACCATATCGCCTTCGGGTTATTGGATCATGTACCAAGGCTAACACCTAGCAAAGATAAAAAGCAAGTTAGATAACGGAATTCATAACTAAAATAAAATTAAAGGAATACAAAGTTTGGTAAGAAAGCATAGTCAAAGTTAGTAAGTTAGATTACAAAAGTATACAAAGGATACACAAGATACAAAAGATACAAAAGATGGCACCTTGTTACATAAAGAACAATTGTACATATTTATATATTCATATATTTACCTATATACATACTTATATGGTTAAATCAATATAATCTAAGCTTTCATAATATTGTTCGCTGACAACGGCGCCAAAAACTTGATGCGTATAGATTGGGTATAAAAATCATATAAAAACTAAGCACATTCCCAATCAAGTTTACATTAAAAACCCAAATTACACATATGAGCAAGCGTACTCATCATTAACATAGCATAAGGTTCAAACGAGTGTCAATTCTCAAGGAACAAGTATACATTAATCACATTTCCTTCATTGCTTAACTAACTCGATAAAGTGAAAAAGATATAAAATAAACAAAAGAATATATATATATATATATATATATTCTTTTGTTTATTTTATATATATATACACGTCCTGGATGGAGAATTATGTAACTCAAACCATTGTTTAGACAACCATAATCTTAAAGTACCCAACCCTTATCATAACTAATTATTCTCTTGGCATCATGAAGGAATAAAGTATACTCACTTCTTTCCCAATCCATGAAATCACTATCTTCTAGATAAATTAGCATCACATACTCTGTCTCAACTAATTCACCCAAAAGATGCATTAAACACAATCCTTGATTAAATTTCCATACTCAGGCAAACTTAAAACATGAAATTAACTAGTGAATTCATACTCTGGTAGACATCAATTAACCTTTAATTACCTTATTCTTAGCAATTAGCCCCTTTCCCAATCAAGTTAAGAGACAACAAAAATGAAATTAACAAATTGAGACCACCATCAACCCCTTTCTCAAGCAAGTTAATGGGAAGAAACAACTAATCAATCTCGTGATCAGCCCAAGTAATTAAATACCATGAATAACAATCAATTAATCAAAAGATCAAGCAACTCTAAAAATCATGAATATCTAAAACAATGTCGAATTATAATAAAACAATTAACATATCATTGTTCAAGAAAAAAGAAAACAAAGTAAAAGAAAGCACTCATAGACAAGCCTCCTTCTTCTTCCTTTGAAGACCTTCTTGTACAACCCTCCATGAATTGAAGAATTCCTCATTTGATTTGAGTGCTTTACTATGATGATCAATGAATTATCTTATTTTCCTTTGTGTTTTCCATCTATTTATTAGCTTGGGAAGTGCCTAAACTCGTTGTTGTAATGTACTTGGCCGAGTAGAAGTTGGAAAGAACTAAAACTCCATAGATTACCAAAATCTACGTAGAAAAAATCAAGCACCGCCTTAACTTTGTGGCATAGCCAGCGCTGCCTTGGCTCTCGGAGCCGGTGCCGGTTGTGTTCTGGTTCTCCACTTGTTTGTTGATTTTTTTCTTCCGCACAATGTATTCCAGAATGCAGCCGGCGCCGCCCTGGCTACTAGAGCCAGCACCGGTTCCACTTTGTTCCGGTCTATTTTGACAATTTTTTGTCACCTCAAAGTTCGTGTCAACAGTGCATGGCCGGCGCCGGTTCCCCTGTCCCAGCCGACACCACCTCTAATCTGTTTCACGACGTTTTTTCTTTATTTTACCCCAAAAATCTGAAATAATGAAGAAGATACCTTTCCAAGAGTAAAATCTCAAATATGAAGGAATATGGCTAGTTATTGAATAAAATGTATCACAAAAGAACCTCAAATAATTAGGAAAAGTATGACTAATTTAGCCCCTATCACTCAACTACACCGTTAGGTTGATATGTATATGGTGAAGTCCATTAAGATAATATCTCATTATCTCTATGATAACCTTGAAACTCTTGGCTTAAGTATTCACTTTATCGATTGGATCTTAGAGTCTTGATACTTTTCCCAATTGTTTCTCTACTTTGTTCTTGAAGTCTTTGAACTTGTCAAAGGCCTCAGATTTGTATTCCCTTAAATACAAACTCCCATATTGTGAATAATCAACAATAAAGATTATGAAATAGTGATAACCTCCTCTTACTTATATAGTCATTGGACCACATACATCAATATGTATGAGTTCTAATAACTGATTGGGCCTTTTACCTTTGTAAAAAAAAGAAGTTTTAGCTATTTTACCATGTAAACAAGATTCATATGTACCATATGATTTATAATCAAATGAGCCTAAGTCACAAAGTTTGTGTAACTTAGAAATGCCATTCTTATTTGTATTGCCTATACGACAATGCCATAAGTAAAATGAGGTTGAGTTATCTATCATTAGTTTCTTATTGTTTATATTGAAAGTTGAGTTATTCATATCTATAGCATATAAACTATTAACCAAAGTTGTAGAACCATAATGGATATCATTAAATGAAAAATAACAAGATTTATTCTTTAAAATTAAATGGAATCTATATAAGTCTAAACAAGTAACTAAGACAATATTTTTCAATAAAACTGCTACATAATAACAGTTTTGAAGTCTTAAAACTAATCCAAAAGGCAAGTGTAAGTCATAAGTCTCCATAGCAAGTGCAGCAACCTTTGCTCCATTTGCAGCATGTAGGTCCACATCGCCCTTCTCAAGCCTTCTACTATCCTTTAGTCCCTACAAGTTATTACATACATGAGATCTACATCCAGATCTAATACCCATATCTCATTTCCAAAGGCAGTATTTATCTTAATTATAAACATACCACGAGTAGAAGTAGAAGTGCCCGCAACCTTCTTCTTCTTATCCTTGATAGCCTCCGGTAGGCTTTGCAGTTGTGCCTCAAATGGCCTATCTTGCCACAGTGAAGATATAGGCTTTTGGCCGCTAGCTCTTTCTTCTATATGTCACATTTGGACTTAGTGGAAGCCTTCTTCTTCTTAAGAATTTTCTTCTTAGAAGGGGAAGATTCTACCATCTTGACTGTATTGGATTCCTTCTTTATAGAGGATTCCGCAGTCTTAAGAAGATTGATAAGCTTGGATATTGTGGACTCAATCCTATTCATCTAATAGTTATTCACAAACTGTGAAAAATTACTTGATAAAGATTACAGAATTCAGTTGATACTTAACTCATTATTCATTACAAACACAAGAGACCCAAGCGCCCAACATTTTTAGCCCATGAGAGGCTACATAAGTACCCTCAGCCATCTTAGAATGAAATAGTTGTTTTGAGATCTCACATCTCTCTGTTCTGGTTTGTGCATCAAACTACTCTCGAAGATGTAAAATAGTCAAGTACACATCCATATGCTAACACTATTTTTGCAATTCATGGGTTATTAACACCAACATCACACTGGATGTTGTGTCACTGTCCTTTTTGTGCTTTTTGTGGACAGCATGCTCGTTGGCATGAGTATCTTGAGCTTGTGATGGCAGAATAAGAGCATCTAGCATGTAAAGCAAATTTTCCAATTTGAGAATAATTCTTAAGATTCTATAACAGTCCAGAAGATTTAACTCGGTATGTTTGTTGGTTTCTAAGATGCTACATAAGTTTAGGTTGGTTGACATGACGCAAATGACCAAGATGTAAAGATAGAGAAATTAGCTAACTATGTATGCACATGTAATGCAAAAAATTAGGCCTTCAATTAAGTGCATAATTATTCCACTATTTTATTCAAACTAATAGCCCCCACTATAAATTTAGGAATGCCCATTGGAAGTTTTCCTAGTGAACCAGTATCTAAATTCTTCAAGAATTACCTTGGGTTTACCAAACAAGCTACCATTTAGTTAATGGTAGGTATCTAGTACCAATTACATCGAATATAATTACCGAATCATTGAGTAATTAACATCTTTTAATCTTAAAGCCTTTAAGCTAACCCAACCTTGCCTCTATTTTTTTTTTTTTTTTTATGCTTGAGGTAGCCCATTCGGGATAATGAAATTAGTTAAACATAACATATTAATTAGGAATTAATTCCAAAGCTTGATCATGCCCGATGTCAAGTAGACTTAGGTTAGTCTAACAACCTGGTCTTGAAAAAAGACTTTCATTCTTACTATATTAATAGAAGGCATTAGGTTTAATAATAATTTGAGGGATTTGTGATTATTAGTGGTCTCATGCATTGCATGCAAAATATTAATATATTCATACATCGCAAAAATAAAAACGTGGTTTGGTAATCCATATTACTATATTAATTTTCTTGAGCCAAAAAAGGAATTAATTTAGTCAATCCTAAGTGTTCATGCATGATCTAGGAAGAAAGTCTTACCATCCTCATTTTTTGTCTTGATCACCTTCTCCTTCACTTGTAAAAAATTATAATCCTTAGATTATGTAATCTAATTACATAAAAATTAAATAAAGAAACCTCGAGTTACATCCAAGAGGAGTTAGATGAGAAGAGAAATTATACAAATATATATATATATATATATATAAGGCAGGACACGCATGTCGTATTTAATTCAAAACCAAAGAAAAAAATGTATGAATAATTTAATTGGGTCCATAGTCCATAACCAAACCATAACTTTGGAAAATAAAATTAAACATAACAAATAATTCCAAAATAATTTGGAAAATAAATTTATTATGTCCACAGTAATTTGGTCCAAAATATTATGTTTAATTTTATTTTCCAAAATATTTTGAGCATAAATAATTGGGTCCATAGTAATTTGCTATGTTTAATTATAAACAGAGCAAATAATTCCAAAATCTCTATTTTCGAAAAATAGAAAAAACAAAATTCTAAAATCAATATTTTAGAAAATATATTAATTACTAAAATAATATTTTTATTAATTAAATAACATACAATCTAAAATCAATATTTTAGAAAGTATATTAATTCTAAAATCAAAATTTGGAAATTAATTTTTTTAGTCCCAAAATCAAAATTAGGAAAAAACTTGGGGTGTTTTTTAAAACTAATCTTATGGGCCTTATGTGAATACGAAAAGCTGAAATTAAAAAGAAATATTAAAAAAGTATATAACTGCAACTGGCATTTAATATGCAAGATGCGGTTTTTACTTTGTTTCTACCCAAACCACCATCAGCTTGCAAGAAGCTAGTCATCGCTTGGGTAGAAATTATACTTAATTAGCCGTTGGCTTCGAGTAAGCCACCTGCAACTTAGGCAAAAAAATAATTTTTTAAATCCTTTATTTATTTATTTATTTATTTTGCAATTTTCTAATCGTCTTCTCCGGAGATTACAAAAGACAACTCCTCTGTTAAATGCCAAAGAAAAACAATCTTTCCCATATCATTTTGTTCTCAACTAAACAGACACTCTATTTACTGGAAAACCCAAACCAACCAAATGAATAACAATTTCTTCCTAGAAACCAATTCACAGAAATGTTTTTTTGTTCTTTGAAAATTATCATGAAAACCATTTAGAAAATAAATTTTTCTAGGATCAACATACTCCTGTAGCCATTACAGATATGTTATCCACCAATCCATGAACCCACAAACTGCATGAAAGAACTTCCAAAACTATTGTGAAAACAATTTTCACTAACTAAATATTGTAGTGGAATATAACACAGTAACTTGTGTATTAAAAAATCCACAACGAAACCCCCAGTTCATGAAACAGTTTCAAGAAGCATGCTCGGAACTATTTTCATAGCATAAACAGAACCAAATAAAATCACAAGAATGAAGTCTCTGATACCACTGTTAGGAAATTCAGTCATGCATTATCATAAAATACAGCAAGAAAAAACCGAGTTATAATCCTAAGATCACATGCTTGTGAATAAAAATGGCTAAATAGCAATGGTAACGGGGTTTCCTTTGTTGTGTGAGGTTTCAAAGATTTCTTGACGTTGATCAGCGTGATCTAGCAAACCCAACAACTAATGACCAAATCCCCATTTCTTCATGGTTCAAAACCTAGCCACTACAATCCAATAACAAAATTGTCTCTAATAGAAATCCACATAAGGTTTGGGCACTCACAAATCACTTAGTTCTGTGCTAGCAGAACAATTTTGCAACTAGGGATTTGATAAAAGAAGAAACGTGTGGCACTTGAGAGATATGGATTTCCCATAAGTGATCACAATGGCGTAATACTTATAGATGACGATGAGCTTACTACTTACAAGGATATGGATTCCATGTACGACAACTAAATATGAACATTGGTTAATCCACCGAAAGAAATTAAACCTATTGGGTGCAAAAGGGTTTTCAAGAAAAAAACGGACATGGATGGTAACGTAGTTACGTATAAAGCACGACTAGTGGCGAAGGGTTATCGTCAACAATATGGTATTGACTATGACGAAACTTTCTCACCAGTTGCCATGTTAAAATCTATCAGGATACTCCTAGCCATTGCTGCTCATTATGATAATAAGATTTGGTAAATGGATGTGAAAATAACTTTCCTAAATAGAAATTTGACTAAAGAAGTGTATATGACACATCTTGAAGGTTTCACATCCAATGATAGCACAAAGGTGTGTCAGCTGCAAAAGTCCATTTATGGACTTAAGCAAGCTTGTAGGAGTTAGAACATCCATTTTGATGAAATAATCAAAGAGTTTGGTTTCATTCAAAATATAGATAAGCCTTGTGTATACAAGAAGGTCAGTAGGATCGCAATCGTTTTCTTATTGCTTTATGTAGATGACATATTGCTAATAGAAAACGATATATCTGTCTTGCAAATGGTTAAAGTTTGATTGTCCAAACAATTCTCCATGAAAAACCTTGCTAAAGCAACCTATATTCTTAGAATAAGGATCTATAGAGATAGATCTACAAGGTTACTAAGTCTTTCACAGTCTACATACACAGATAAAGTGCTAAAGAGGTTTAGTATGGATCAATCGAAAAAGAGATTCTTACCCATGTCACATGGTGTAAGCCTTTCAAAGTTTATGTCTCCCACAACTTAAGTTGAAAGGGATCACATAAGTAAGATTCCATATGCTTCGATAGTTAGATCTATCATGTACGTTATGATATCTACAAGGCCCGATGTATCTTGTGCTCTCAGTTTGATGAGCAGATACCAATCTGACCCTGGTGAGGGTCATTGGGCGGCTGTAAAGAACATCGTTAAGTACTTATGAAGGACTAAGGATGTGTTCTTAGTATATGGAGAAAATGATTTCAAAATAAACGAGTATACTGATACCAGTTTTCAATCTGACAAAGATGATTTCAAATCACAATCCGGCTATGTGTATATATTGTGTGGAGGGGCAATAAGTTAGAAGAGTTCCAAACAAGAGACTATTGTTGACTCTACAACAGAAGTTAAGTACATAGCCGCTTCTGAAGTAGCTAAGTAGGTCGTTTAGATCAAGAAGTTCGTGATGGAACTTGGTGTGGTTCCTAGCATTGTTGGTCCAATATCCCTGTATTGTGACAACAACGGAGCCACGGTCTCACCAACAATCCAGACACGTACTGCGACGCTATCATTTGATTCGAAAGATCATAGGTAGGAATTATGTAAAGATAGAGAGAGTTCCCACAGATGAGAATATAGCTGACCCACTTACAAAAGCACTATCCCAAAGGAAACATGATAGGCATGTTGAGTCATTTGGTATTAGATACATGGATGATTGGCTCTAGTGCAAGTGAGAGTTTGATATTTTTATGCCCTAGAGGCAATCACTTATATGTTTTATATGAAGATAAAATTGCAAGCCAAACATAGCCAAAAAACTAGCCACGTGAACAACAAAAACGCAGCACACCTGCGTGAAGAAGAAAAAGGGGAAAAAAAATATTTTCTTTTACCTATTCTTGTTGATCTCACACTCAGCTGAACTGGAATATACGGAACTGGGGTAGGCACGCTCATAGAAGCCTCTGGTGCAACCCCTGCAAGCCTTCTACTTCGTCTTTGCATGTAGATGAACGCCTAGCTTTCGGTCTTCCAGTATATGGCCTGCCTAATCTCGTTTGGTGAACAACTTAGGGACTAAAGAATATTTTTTGGAGAGGGAGAGGGAAAAACGTCTGGTATTTTTCACAGAGAGGAACCATTGGGGAAAAACACCGTCTGTTCCTTATCTCCTGTTTAACCTAAATAAAACCCTATGTTAAACTGGATTGGGCCATTGGACACTTAGTTTAACCTCTTTGGGCTTAATTAATTATTCTAACTAAAACCAAATAAATGGCCCAATTAATAAATAATTAATTTTTCAGCCCAAATAAACCAGTCCAATTAATTAAGCCTATATTAGTTTAGTCCCAGGTTAATCTTTAATTATTCAAACTGAGCCAAAGCCCTGAATAATTAATTAACCCACCAAACTAATTTAATTAATTCTCTCTCCATGGACCTTTATTTTATTCTAGCCCAATAATTAAATCAGGCTACTTAAATAAAATAAATTCCATTTAATTTAAGATCAATTCTTTAGCCCATATTTAATTAGGACTCACGGTCTATACTGGGGACCAAAAGACACACCGCCTTAGCTACTAAAATGACCAAAATACCCTTGCCATAAAAATAGCTGTATTCTGCATTTTAAATATTTCCTAATATCACCATAAGGAAATATTGACCCCAAGGACAATGCTGCGTTCTCAAAGTCTCCGACTTACAGGTGAAATGACTAAAATACCCCTCTACACATCGCCGTACATTTAGAGAGGAAGAAGCATACTAACACCCCTCTAAATGACATCTACCATCCTTAGGCTTCTACCCCAATGATCCACGACTTCCTGGAGTGTTTCCACTTTCCAAGGGAGCTATCCTGAAGCAAACATCCAAGTCATGTTTCTCAGGGCCCTGGTTAATTTAGACCATTTGGACAACCACAAGGGGCGATATAGTGCAGAAACTATCTTGTATAAGTCTGTCTTAACTAACTAGTCACACATACCCAACATGCAAGTATATTGGCCCTACGATAGAACCTCAACTACAGCAAATCAAAGTATATACTTCCAGCTTCGCCAGACTACCAACTCACACTCAAGTCGTAGAGTACTAGTCCACGCTGTAGCGGTAGTAGTCTAGGTTTCTACCATATAGTACTTTGAGAAACCACTACTACATGTCCTGTTCTACGTATTCGAAATATGCTTATGTCATGAAGTGAGTGGACTACTCACTGGCTAAAGGTAAGTCATTCCCCATTTGGAATTCATAACATAATAACCTAAACATGATGAGATTCCCAATCTCATCAATAGGTTAAGAACAAATGTTTATGTGTTAAATAACCCGTGATCCATACCTTACTGTGAAAGACCACCATTCACATGAATCACTTATTTAAACACAATGGGTCTATTTTAAACGAAAATCGTGCACAAACAAAAAGTAAATTCACAAATAATTTCTGAAAATAAATTCTTTCATTAAAATATTCAATTTTACATCAGAAACCTAGTCTAAGAGGGCATACAATCCAACATTATATGACACATTTTATTTAATAAAAGGCGCTATTTATCTTACATTTATTTTGGTTTACTTTTGTGTAATATAACTGTTAGATAAAGTCTCTAGTACAACACTGTGTTAAGGAAATCATGATATGAGATTCCTACTACATTGTATAGTATTAGTATTTAAATAGTCCCTAGTCATAGTATTAATGAAATAAGACATCATTAATGCATTAAGACTAGCATATGTTAGACTTCCTAATTCAATCAGGCAGTGTTTCTTATATCCATGAGTATTGAGATACTCAAAGTTAACACGTGGATGCTTGTCAATAGAACAAGTACATTAGATGACCTAACTATGAGATGATCACATGGATAACTATTTATTGCCAATGATATAATCTCAATATAGCAAATGTGCAAGTATCTTTAGACTTGAGATTTCCAAGGTACTTTGTTGCTGAGCATTGTGCTTTGATTCCAATCTCTGGAGCCAGATCGAGGGCTGCGTATGAGATGGATATTGGGTACATTGTGAGGTAAACGAAAGTAGTTGAGAGAGTCAATAAAGGATTCACCACTCCTAATAATACAGGCTTATATCTCATGGCCACTTATAAGAATTACTACTCGAGAAGTCCTTGGTCAAGGCGACTGTGTATTGGAAACAGTTCCAATTGATATACATCTAGAGTACTGAGTTCCTTGTACAAGTACTATTATATTCGGGCCAAAATTAATATATTCTGGAGGGAGTTGGCACTAATTCCGTACTCCAAACCGAATGAGATATTGCATGGTGAAAGGAGTGAATTGCACTATAGTTTGTTATTGAAGGGTTCATGTCAAGCCACTTAACTTCCTGGACTCTTGGGTGGTCATAATGGGTTTCTAGATAGTACTTATGATCTAGGACTATAGGTTTATTAATTGATGAATTAATAAACTAATCCTGATTAGAATTGATATGATTAATTCTAATTAATTATAGATTATTAATCTCAAAGACATTTGCATTAATTCATATTCACTACCGATTGATTGGGAAACCAAATAGGTCTCACACAATAGAGGATTATGTACTTAAGATGTTATTTGATAACATAGTGGGGTTAATTGCAAAAAAGAGAAGTTGTTATGACCAAATTATAATTAGTTATAATTTATAGGTCAAATTGTAATTATGAGAACTTGATTATTCCAATTACAATTAGAGAATTCTAATTGTTTTAGAATTCTCAGTTTTTCAGTGATTTTCGTGACATATAGGAGATATGCACGAAACCTAAGGAGTAAGAGATTCACAGAAAACAACTCTCCAAAAACCCTTCTCTTCTTCTCTCTTTCGCATTGTTCTTCTTCAAAACCCTAGCCACCATTCTTGGTTTCTGCTAGCATAGAAACATCTTGGTGCTTGAGAATGATCCTCCATGTGGATTTTTGTTAAAGATAATCACACACTATGATTGTAGTGGCTGGACATTCGACTCTTATGGTGTTTGATCAAGAGGATTGCTGGATCATGCCACAATCATTAGACAAGAAGAAGGAAAACTTTGTTTTTCAGACGCACAAAGAAAGGTAAAACCATTACCTTTTGTTCCTTGTTAAACTTATTTTAGATCACATGCTTGTGGTCGTAGGGCTTGGATTTCTTAGTTTCCGCCACAGTACTCGTTATTGTGATATAGAAATCCTATCACGACTATCCTTATTTCTTGTGCTATGACAAATAACGACAACTGAATAATAACCTTTTCTGCTGACTTTTATTCGAATGACATACTTTGATTCTTGCCAAATTTCATGCTCTCTACACTATATATATATTTTTTAACTCCATTATTTTAGTCTTTAACTGATATTTTTGCTTGTTTCCTACTACTTATTATTATTGCTAATATTGCCTAGTGCTTATTGTTGGCCTTATTTTGGGCATTCTCTTGTTATTACTGTCAATTTACTACTGATTATTTCTCTGCTACTTATTTTTCTTATTATTTTATTGATGACAACGGTGGAGAGAAAATATATTATTGGGGGATTGTGAATTGATGAGTTTACGCGGTTATGGTGATTGTGCTATGGACTAAGAGAAGATTGTGATGTGGAGACTGGAAAATTCTTGGGCTGAATTGATGATTTTATGTGGTTATGAAGACTGTGCTGTAGACTAGGAGGAGATTCTGATATGCAGACTGAAAATTTCTTAAGAAAGTTGTGATTCTGTGAAATACATTTTTGGGATTTGAGTTGATCAAATATTATGCTGTGCAAATTTTTTTTTTTTTTTTTTTTTTGTTATCATGATATCTCTTTTACTAGTTTTTTATCCTTATAAATATGGGTTTTGAATGATGAATATATTGTCGTTGTAAGTTGGTTATGATTTGAAATTTCTGGATTCTGATTGTGACTACTTCTGAAGATGATAAATCCATACAGTTTAAGATGAATTATAACTATTCATGGTTATTGTTTGAGAATGTGGTCTGTGAAGAATTGAGTGATTTGATGGACACTATGTTGAGATGTTATTGTTGTTAAGGACTAAGGAGATTGAAGTGTGTGTATGAATTTATTGTGCATTCCAACTAATTGAGATTTAGTTGAAAGATTTGTTTTGAATATGGTTTTTAAATGCATTTTGCAAAATGTTTGCTTTGATAATGAGGATATGCAAATGAATCCTATGAAATTTGTCGTGCTTCTTTTGGTTGCTAAGTAAACTTCTCAAGTTGAATTTCCTTGAGAAAAACGAGTAAAGAAAAATAGTGATCTATACTCTTGGGGTTTTTTTTTTTTTTTTACTCTGCACATACACAGGGGGAGTTTTGGACTTGCATTTTCTCAATCTAAAAAGCTAGTCCAAAATGTGTTTTTAAAAGGCTAACTTCTACCTAATTTTACTCCCCTTTTAGATGCATATTTTGGAAGTTCAAAACTTTGAAATCCAGTGTTAATTTTAAAATGCACTTTTTAGCTCTATATTTTATAATTCATATATGCACATACTACGGGGAAGTATTACATCTTCTGATTTATTTTCTATTCCTCCTCATGTACATACCTATATATTATTTTTGTGACTACCATTTGCAACTATTTCCTTGTGAAATAGTCCTTTGAAGGGTGGAAGAAAGGAGGATAAGGAGCTAGATTAGGCCATAAGCTCTTTGAGCCATGTTTATGACTACATGCTTTAATTTTCTATCTTAATCTCATAAGCACTCTTTGAGTCCTACAATGAGAGATTGCATTTCAGTGAAAAATACTCTTCTTTCTCTTGGACTAACATGTTCGTACTGTACATATCATTGTCTTTTATATCACAATCCCATCAAGTTTGTCATCATTCAAAAAGGGGGGAGATTGTTAGCCCTAAGGTCATTCTCCTTCATTTTGACTTATGACAAATATTGATGAAAACTAACTTGTGTGATCTATATATGATAAGATATGTTCGACCTCAATTCTTCCAAGACATACTATTGAGAGTGCTAAGCATCTCTTGAGAAACGGAACCCAAGAATGGGTGACAAAATATAGGACAAGCTTAAGAGATTATATACCAAGAAGCTCTTGAGAATAATCATGGACTAGGAATCATTTGTCAAGGTATGTTGTGTAAATTCCTATGTCTTCTTTACCTTATAGTTTAATTTATTTCTACCTTAAAGCATATAAACAAAAAGATTTCAAAGTATTAAGTCTTTAGAATTTTGGATTAAATAGTTTGGCTAGCTTTGCATCCAAAAGCCTTGTCCAAAAATCTGTGAACAGTGTCAAAATATTTCTACTTAAAAACGTAGCATATTAGACTCACATTTTGAATGCACCCTCATCTGATTCTTGAGTCCAGTACTTTGGAAATCTGATAGTGAGAAACTAGCCGTTGGTGTCTTAATTTTTGCTTCTATAAAAGCTTTCAAAACTCAATTTTCAAGCAGATTTTTGGGCCATCTTTCCCAGAAACACTCTTACACTTCAGAATACAAAAATCTCCCTTTTCATTGTACTACAAAGTGAAATTAAATTTCTCTAATAATAAAAAGGTACATGTGCTTAAACTGTTCATATCTACTCAATCTGTGAGCTATTTTAGTATTTCTCTCTGTGATTTGTTATGTAACAAGGTTGTGGTGTAAAAGCCATTTGGGGTGAGCCTTGTTTGGTAAATATATCAAGGTTGTGATGTAAAACCCGGTTGGGGTGAACCTTGATTATGTATTTGTAGAGGTTGGGCATAAAACCAAGCATAGTGATCGAACTATTATAAATTCTTTAGTCCTTTCTTTAGCATTTCATCTTCACTTTATCTCTGCCTTTTTGAGGGTCATTAGATCAAAGAACTTTATCTTAATTTCTACAATTATTGATCAATTTTAAAGACCTTTTTGTTCTACAGAAAGTCTATATTTAATGCCTTAATTGTCCATCTTTAAAACAAACTATAGTCTTGCCATTTAGTGGTGCTTTAAAAAATTCATAGCTGCACTCCTACAGCTACAAAACTAATATGATATTTATACTTGCATTTTTACTCTTCATCCTACTTAAGAGCTATATACTCCTCCTTACATTCACTGATTTGATCAAAGACTTTTATGTAGTTGAGTGAATCTGTTATTGTTGCTTTATCTACCCATCTTAAGTATAGATCTTCTTTTCATCATTTAGATGAGTTTTGAAAGTTCTTTAGCAGCACATTGTATTTTTGAACTCTCACTTTGTTTAGCCTTGATAAAAAAGACATCAAAGATTTTTCGAATCGCAAAGGATGAATAAAGGATATGACCAAGGTACCACCACAATCTAACAACACGCAATGCAGTTACACCACCACAACATAATTCTGCACACAATCCCCACAATGTACAATTTTTAATCAATCCAAAACAACATAAATCCACAAAATCAATTAAACCTAACCTCTTTTCAAAACCTATCATTGGGAAGGAGGCATCACCATTTGCTTCATCTTTTGCGTTAGTGCCTCCATATTTGCCTCCAATGCTTCCATTGCATCCACCTTGTGTACTCCATGAACATGAGCTCTTGACCATGGACTACCCTATGCATAACTATTTGTTGCAAAATTTTCAATCAAATTAAACACCTCCCCCAGGATCTTAGAGTTAATAAAACCTCCAGAAGATGTATCAACTAATTGCTTTGTAGCAAAGCTCAACCCACTATGAAAGATCTATGTTTCCATATCGAGCTCGAACCCATGATAAGGACACTTTCTAAGCATCTCCTTGAACCTCTCCCAGCACTCATAAAGATTTTTAGATTCTAATTATTAGAAGGCAAGAATATCAATCCTGAGCTAGGATGTTCTAACTGGGAGAAAATATTTTGCTAAAAAATTTTCAATTAAAACATTCCACGTGGCAATGGATTCGACTGGCAAAGATTTTATTCAAGATTTTTCTCTATCTCTCAAAGAAAAGGGAAAAAGCCTTAATTGTAACAAATTGGGACACTAGTAATAATAATGACCATCACTCCTACGATTATAACAATTATATCTTCCTCTTTCTTGTACCCCTTCTTCTTATGTCATAAGCACTTCACTCCTCCCACTTTGCTTAATTTTTCTTAGACACTTATAGGACATGTGCTCATAGCTCCCGAATATTTTGCATATAGTGTTTCTCAATATTTTTTGTATTCCATTCTTTGAATATTTTTGTGCTCCTCCCACGTAAACTTTCTCACTCCAATACTCCTCACTCCCATGTTCTTCTTATTCGTATTCCTAATTTTGTTCCTCAAAACTACCATATCCTTTCCTACTCAAATATAGTTCTCTATTATTTTTACTCCTCCTACTCCAATCATCCATGGGACTTAAGTTTCCACATTCTTTATCGTTTTCCTTATATTCGCACATGTTTCAAAATATATACAGACTTGCAAATTAGAACTTTTGATCAATTAGCATTACCTTAAGAATTGCTCAAGAATTGACCAGCAAGCAGGGAAAATTTGGAGAAAAGAGGAAGAATGTGCAGGCTGCGGCACTAGGTCTGTTAACTTAATGCGACCTCAAGGTCCATTTCACTAATGTGACCTTGAGGTCACATTACCATAATGCAATGTCAAAATTTTTTTCCTAATATTCTCGTTTTCTAGGAAAAAAAAGTAGGCTCCTGGTTGCATTCGCTATTTTTGTATGGTTGCGTTCGCATGCGACTTCTCTACAAATGGAAAATCGAGTGAGGCAGCCCCACTGTCAGAATTCTGACAGAAAATAGAGCCATTTTTCAGAAATTCTGTCTCAGTTAGCATAGTAGTAAGCACCCATAACCAACCCTCAGCAACAGTTTTTTGGTCAGCTTGTGTTCACCCACCAAACCGAAGAAGCCTCTCTCAATTGCATCAAAAGCTGGTAGCAAAACTGCATGAACACACGAAAACATAGCCAGCAGAAGATGAGTTCCCACCTTCTACAAACTGTAAAGGCGTAACATTATTTGTTTAATAAAATAACAACTGCCTTTATCACAAGTTGATCTCAATTGTACCATATCATCAAACAAACCCAGTCGACACACCAACTGCTAGCACTGAAAATCAGAACCCAAGTTTTGGTGAGCACAAGTTCACACACGCACAACCGAGACATTAAGCTGCAACCAAAGTCATGGCCATAGCAGTTTGCTTGAACAAAAAAACTCACACATATTACAACCATTTGGGTGTACTATACACACTTATAATCCTACAATCGAAAGACATTTTTCTTCCTCTGCCCCAAGCCAAAGGAAACAAAGAAAAACCTCCCTCAACTCTCTCTTGTTTCAGCTATAGATTCAGCACCGCTGGCCTTCTTTTCTCTAAGACAATTGAAGCCCTTCTCATGGCAAATCTTCTCAAGGTAGACTGATATTTCTACTTCAAGTTCTTCAATCCTTTCTCTATTTTCTTTTCCCTTTTGGCCAAAATCAAGGAGGGGCTGAGTGCTTCTCTTTTTTCTCTCATGATCACAAGAAAACCCTAGGGGATCTAAATGGGTTCTTCTCTACTCTCAAAGGATTGAACTTGTTAGGCAAGGAATCACCAACCGAGCTTTTAGATTGGCTATATTAAAAGGTAACTATGGTGCCTAAACAAAAGTTTAGTTGAGTGATATGGTCGTATGAATATTGAAGGTGGGATTAAGGTTTTTATGTATTCTTGGAGATATCATTATATTTTGGACTAAATGAACCAATTATTCTTGTAAAGTCAAGTAATCTAACCCTATATGTTATTTATGGATATCACAATATGATTACTGTTATTTATTGTGAATAATGTTTATTTGTACTATTAACATTATCAATAATACAGACACACAGACACACAGACACAGACAGACACACACACACACACACACACACATATATATATAACACTAACTATTAAAATTTATTATATATTATTTTCTTATTATTACCATGGCTAATATTTATTAATGATTTAATTATTTAAGTATTTACTTACTATGTATTTTATCATTTATTTATTTACTGATATTTGAAGCTAGTGAAGTGATTTGTGTATGAGTATTGAATCTATACATAATGATGTTTAATATAATATATTGTGAGATACAATCCCTACCAAGATATATTTACGTTTAATAGTTTTATTATTACTAATTAGTGCATTATTATTATTGTGTTCAATTAATATAATATGAAAATTATATTATTCTCTCGTAATATATTAATATGTTACTATTAATATTTATATTTGTTTTTGTTTAAATTATTATTTTCTATTTATTGAATTCTAAAATGATTAATTATTAAAATTATTGTTTGTCGTTATTTAAGCAATATTAATTATTGTGAATATTTATTATTAAAACCATTATTTAATTATTATAATATTAACCATATTATTAATAGCTATTCAATTAAAACTCAATCATTAGTTATTATTAATTGCTGTTAGTAAAATCATTATTTACAACTTATTAATACAACTATTAACTAATATTTGTTAACACTGCCACTATTATTATTGTCATCATCATCATCATCATCATTATTTTCTTCTTTCCACTTGGTAGTATGCGTATAGTATGAATTTTATATTGGTGGACTTAATATTATGTGCCTTGATACAGTAGGGGGTTTGATTGCGTACTTTGCTGTGAGGCTAATTAGAACAGTGATTGATTAAGTTTTTTAATTTTCCATGATAATAAGAGAGGGTTTCCAAAGTCAATGGACAACACAATAATTTGAGAATAAACCTTGTGGACCAAAGAGGCAAGCCCTTACATTATAATGTTTGGTTCTAAAGCACTGTAATGCAAGTCATTTGTGCAATGTATGTTGACTTAACGTTATGATTATTTGGAATGCAAGTTTGATTATTTTATGTAAAGGCTTTTATTCAAAAAGGGGTTTAAATGAAAAATCACCTTTCATTTATAGAACATGTTTTTCACAATTTAGTTGGAAACTATGCTTGCATGACCAAGTATTGAAAACGTTTTGAATTGAGTTTTGGATCTTGAACAAAATAACGAAGCATTGAGTACTCATTAAGGGTAGACCACTAGAACTAACTTTTGAAAGGTAGGGTAAGTCCCTCAGTAGGAGGCCACCTCTGAGATATGACATCTATCTTGAAAAGGTGATAGTCCGTGTAGGTTAAGCTAGTCTGAGCTAGCACTACAGTCCAAGTGTAACACCCCACTAGCAACGTGTAATACCCCACCTTTTTATCTTTGACTAGCTACTATTTGTAATAGGATGTGAATTTGTATCAATGGCCAGAACAAAAGTTTGTTGGTATAGTGAGAAAAATATTTTGGTATGATAATATTTGGTTGGGACCATGATATAATTATTGGATTTGTTCTACACGTACCCAAAATCTTTGAAAGGCTACTATTATTAATAAAATAAGAATTTGAGGGTATGCTGAGAATACAAATTGATCTGTGCGATGAAACACATATTTTGGCGTGAATTATGCTATCTGGGTCATCGGGGGCATTTTCGTCATTTTAACTGTGCTCGCAACTTGGATCGCAAATTTGACCAAGCAGAGAAGGAATTGAAGAATTTAAGAATTACGAATGGATTTAGTAGAATTTTTGGAGTTGAATGGTGAAATAAAATATTTTTTAATTTCGGACTCGATTGTGGTCATTTTTGAGAAAAATTAGAAATGCGAGTAAAAGTTGGACGTGTGGCGATATATTTTCACACATATATGTATTATTTCTCTTGAAAAATTCAGGACAAGTATGACGCATCAAAAGTGTGGTGGACCCTAGAGGCTCGTGCTACATCTTGGACATGTTGTACTCGTGAGTGCATGTACCAGAAGCTAAATTCTTGTACTTTCTATGTTGGTAAAAAGTTTTCCACTGCCTATTGAGTGAAGTTTGTTATAAAGACCCCTTGTCTAAACAATCAGACGGGACAACATCCCACAAAATTATAGCCCAACACCCCATATTTCCATAATATAGTGGGCTGTAACTTTGTGGAATGTCGTCCCATTTGATTGCTCAGACAAGGGGTCTTTATAAAAAACTTCACTCAAAAGGCAGCAGAAACTTTTTTTTTCAACATAGAATGTACAAGAATTTGGCTTCTAATACATACACTCATGAGTACAACAGGTCCAAGATGTATCACGAGCCTCTGGGAGACCACCGCACTTTCGTTGCGCCTCTGATCTTGAAGTTTTCAAAGGAAATAACACGCGTGTGAGTGAAAATCACTCAGTGAGTCCCGTGTGTACTAGTGCATTAGTAAAGAGACATAGTACATAAAAATTTTATGGGAAAGCATTTCGTTTGTTCATCGGAGATAATTTCAAAACTCCTTAAAGAAGAGTTTATTCAGAACTCTGTCATTTTTGAAAAAATTATTTTAATTTCAAACTATTGCCCCAATTATCAAAACACAGGCATTCTGCCAACAGAGGGTCGGTCTGTATGCAAAACTCACAAGGCTTTGCCTTCGGTGTCACGTATCATTGTACTTAGATCGTAGCCTACAGAACTCAACCGTGCATCGCCGGAAGGGTAAGTACACCGCAGTGTACTACCGAGAATCAAGTTAGTGCATACGCCAAGTATTCAAGTTAGTGCCGACACCAAGTATTCAAGTTAGTGCTTATGCCGAGTATTCAAGTTAGTGCTTACGCCAAATAAGTTAGCACTTACGCCAAGTATTCAAGTATTCAAGGTAATGCATACGCCAAGTAAGTTAGTGCATATGCCAAGTATTCAAGTTATTGCTTACGTCAAGTATTCAAGTCAGTGCATATGCCAAGTAAGTTAGTGGTTACGCTAAGTATTCACGGATTGTCAAGTTCAATAAATCAAGAATTCAAGATTCATATTGTTCACCATGTTTCCAAATCCAAAAAAAGGTTCGTACTTGAGCACATCAGAAAACCATTTTCCATATCAAGAAAAACACTGTTGGGGTAAAATTTTATTTTCAAAAATTTGATCCCACTAACTCGCAAGTCAGTTAATAATTTCCATAGGCTCTGCAGGGCCAATCAGTTCATTCCATAGACACATCAGGCCAATAAAATAATTTTTGAGATCAAAATGTCATTTTCCAAAGTCAATCTCATATCGAGAGATCATTTTCCAAAGCCATGTCAAAACAGAGTAATGAGTTCTTTTCTCACATCAAAACAAGTTTCCAAGAGTTTTTGGGTCATTTTCCTCGTACTCGATTACAAAAGTCATTCCCAAGGTATTGGGGTCATTTTATCCATACCCCATTCTAAAAGACTTTTTCGAGAGTATTCGGCTTATTTTACCCTTACCCAATTTAAAAAGTATTCACAAAAGTTCCAATAAAGATATTTCGATCATTTGCCGAATACCCGATTCCAAAGGTTTTCATAAATCATTCCAATAATAACATTTGGATCGATTTCCAAATACTCGATTCCAAAAGGAACCCATTTCAAGAAATCCAGAATTCAAATCCCAAAAGTGGATTAAAATCGATGTTTCCAAACACATTTCAAATAAAATGTTCCAGTAAGGGTATTCTAGTCAATTTATGAATATCCGTGTAACACCCCGCTACCTAGGCCTGCCAGGGCTAGGGATGTCGCCCCGTCCAAAGGACAAGGGGTCTTTATAACTAGGTCACAAAAATAAAATTGCGGAATAAAAATAATACTTTAACTTCAAAATTTATTACAACCCAAAATACTCCAAGAATAAATCCATGAATTCCCAAAACAAAAACATAAATAAAATTATCCACTCTTGCCTCTCCAATGCAATACATAGAATTAAATGACAACAATCTCTTCCAAGGCAGATACTACTAGCTACTCATCCCTACTGTAGGATCGACCTAAAATCATGGAAAAAAGGTGATGATACAGAAATCTCAGTAAGTCCGTGTGTGCTTTGGGTGTTTAGTAAAAGCAATTCATGGATGCAAAGTGTGAAATCTTTATAAGAGAAATATTGGCAAGCAATAAACATTAGTCAAAAGCAAGAGTGGCGTTTTAGCTATTCCAGCCATACATGATCAACAAAATCAACCAGTAATAAGAAAGGATTATGGGTTACCACACGTTGGGCCCCACAACCGGATGGTTAGTATGCCACACATTGTGCATACAGCCAGTCAGAATGCCACACTTTGTGCAGACTGACAAAAGTAGGTGATCGGCCTACTAGGTAAGATACTCCTCCTTCTCTATACCCAAACCATAACCGGGTGTCCATTCCGGCAAAACACAGTCACTTGACTGAAAAAAACACTGCTAGCTCGGACCGGCACGACCCACTGGACTGACGTCCTATTCGGGAAGGACTCACCCCTCAGATGTGGCCACCTACTGAGAGACTTACCCTAACCCCGCAAGGACTAGTCCAAGTAGTCCACCCTTGTTGAGTACTCAACGACGTTTCCCACTTGGGATAAAATGAACAAAACATTGTTCCACATGAAAATGGCATTTTGAGGGTCTCTAAAGTCCTTGCAAAAATCAGCTTTAGAAAGAGTTTGAGTTTGGCAAATCTGCTCCTTGATTTTTAAATAATTCAAATGTTTGAAATAAGAGAGAGTTCAACCCTCAATTGCCTTTACATAAATGAGTGTCCATACACTCTATATTTGGCTTGCCATAAGAAAAACATTACACATCAATCAGGTTTTTTGCAGGGGCTTACCTGATTCCTGCTCACAACAACAGGGTCTCCAACAGCTGACCTAACCCCACATGGGCAAATACAAATCACAATCAATTCCAAGCTACAATCCCCTTCCTCAATTTTAAATCAACTCCTCTTACTACGACCATGATCCTAGCATCCCAAGCTTTAAGGCCAAACAATACATAAATAGGTTTGTAGGTTGAACCTAATTTGATATTTAAAATAATTAATGGTTTGAGAAATAATTTCTAATAATTTGAAAGTTTACATCTTGATGGGGAAAATTTAGAGTTTATTTGCTCAAGAGTCCTTGCAAGTAATAAGTAAAATAATGATTTAATAATAGTTCAATTGGTTTCTTTTTTTAAATAATATTTATTTATTTTATTTTCTAGCAAAATTATTAGTTATTTGACCAAAATATCCTTTATGTATATAATAATCCAAATCTACCCTTCTTAAGGTTTTTTGACAATTACTAGGAAATTTTTATATCATTAAATATTTTATTTATGAAATAAAATTAGCTTAGGGACAACTAGATCATGGTCAAATTTCTATGGCTAACCACAATCAGGAACATATGCAATCCTTCCATTCATCAAATCATTCAAATCATGCACATAAGCATAGATCTAAATTTATTAAGACGTGATCTAACCTCTACTAGCATAAATATGATCATGGCTTCAATACTCTAACATGCATATAAATCCTATTCACCAAAGGTGACATAATCTCTAGCATGCTTTATCTCAAATACTTCATGCATCAAACCTCAAATCATCACACAATCAACCAAGATAATCCTTCCATGCATAAATCCCATCTCCTTCACAATCATGCAAATGTTCATGCTTCAATCTCAACAATATATACATATACTCGAATCCTATCACCACCCACCTACTATCAACATCATCCTAGAGACATAATTCTAGAGTTTAAAAGAAGGATTGAAGGGACTTACTTGATCGATGAATACTTTGAAGGAGTTTAGAATAGATCTCAACTCCTTGATGCCTAACTTTTTCTAAGGGAGATGGCAAAAACATGGACATGGGGAAAAGGAGCCATCCGGCCAAGAGAGGGAGGTTTCGGCCATGAGAGAAAGTGAGAAAGAGAGAGAGAAAGAGAGAGAAAAAGGAACCATTAGCATGCTTATACACGTAGGTTCTCATTAGAGATCGAGATTGGAGGAGATGAAGTTGTTAGAATAAATTTACCTTGAAGATGTTCTTGTCCTTCACAGAAATTTCTGGTTTTGATCCGAAGTAGCAAGATGATTTGTGGAGTTTGATAATAAGAATGGGGTTGATGGACTAACGACATAGAGTAGATCAAATCTGGAAGTTTTAGAAAGGATTTGAGATGGTTTAGAGGGGTATTAGGTGAAGGAAAGAGGTAGGTGTTCTTGGTGTAGTGTGTGTGTTCTTGGAGGTTGAGAGAATTCGAGAAATTAAATTTGTGTAGCTACCGAAATTCTATGAGAGCTAGGGTTGGCCGAATTTCTGTAGGGTTTAGGAAGTTGTTTCTCTGATTTGGAAGGGAAAAGGAATGTTTGGTTGTTACAATCCTTGAAGAATATTTTTAGGAAGTGAATTTGGAAACTAAATATTCCAAGAATATCTTGATTGTTGGAGAGCTTTGGAAGTCTGCCATGGCCGACTGTTTGAGCAGAATTTTGGTGGGATTAATGCTGGTTTATGGAAGCTTATGGTGGCTGAATGTAGGGTGCTCAATGGTGAAGAAGAAGTCTGGTTATTTGGGGAATGCATTATGGAAAGTTGCTAAACAAAGGTGGCTGGAATTTTGGAAATCAATTAAGCATAATTGCAGGGATTTGTTGGAGAGAATTTTGGATAGCCATTGCTGAATTTCGTGCAGAAGCTTAAGGGAAACAATGGAGCTCTGTTACTGGAGGTTTAAGAAAGGTTTCTACAGAACAAGGGTGGTGTTTCGGCTGATAGAAGATTAGGAAACAATGCTGGAAAATTTTCCTGCATAGAATTTCCCTGCGCAGAAATTTTCTGTACAGATTTTCGACTGCCATTTCCAGCCAACTTGCAGAGAGTTTGAAGGGGAATTTTGGGGGTATTAAAGGCTGGATTCCAGCCTTCTTCATGGACGAAAAACATGGCTAAATTTATGCACAAAATCTGGAAGAAAACAGCTTGGTTTTGGACTCTCAAAGTGGCGATTTGTACAGGAATTTTTCCTGTAGTTGCTCCAGCTTTGAGCAGTCCGAAAATGGCCAAGAAATCCAGATTGCAAACTGATCCTAAAGACCATTTTTCTGGAAGCATTTGGGAGGGAATGTTTGCTAAGAAACTCGACACCATCAAGGCTTAATAAGCTGGAAAATTTCAGCTCATTCCAAGAAGGAAGATGAACTAGCTAGAGTGAATTTTCAGCAAGCTCACTAGAGGGATTTTTCTTCTTGGAATTTCCCACAACTCTTCCACATTTTTCAAACCATAAGAAGTCTTTTACTAAGACATTTTGATCCTATAAGATCACATCACTTTACTAAAATTTTTGGAAGAAAATGGCTAGAATCACTTGATCAAACTAATGAGTTGAGAATTAAGGAAAATCAAAGATCAAGGGAAAATGAATTCCCTTTAGGAACAGGTTCTGAGTCGAGTTTCCTTGCCCGACGCGGTATAATTTGGGGCAGGTGTTCGTCAGGTGGTTCGGGTCGCCACAGTCATAGCATTTCTTCTCACCACCCTTAGACCAACAATTTCTCCCAGTGTGGCCTTTTCTTCCACACTATCTGCATGATGGGAGATTCGGGGCAGGTCCACTTAGTGCTGTCCGGGCTTACTTTCCCTGGTTCTGCCACTGATGATTGGCGTGGTGCTTGTGTGGTTGCAGTCTTGGGAAATGTCCCTGCGGCTGCCTTGGCGGCTGGAAAGGCTTGGCCGCCATCCTGCTGTAGTCCTCGTTCTTCGTGCAAGTAGCTGCGTCCACAGCCCCCGAATAAGTTGTCGGTGGAGCAGGTGCCAATGCTCTCCTCAGTTCCGGTCTCAGCCCCTTGATGAACTACCTCATCCTGTTCTGCTCTGTATCGACCAATCTTCGGCAGTATTTCAACAATTGAATGAATCGCGCCGCATATTGAGCCACTGACATGCTTCCCTGTCTCAGATTCTGAAATTTATCCTCTCACTTTTCCACAATCCATTGAGGGATGTACTCCGTCCTGAAGGCTTCAACGAAATTGGACCACGTTCATTCTTGCTCATCCATCTCCCAGTCATCTTGGACCTGCTGCCACCATGCCCGAGCTGGTCCTTTCAATCGAAAAGCTGTAAACTTAACCAT
Organism: Voacanga thouarsii; assembly: GCA_026120185.1. NCBI lineage: Eukaryota > Viridiplantae > Streptophyta > Magnoliopsida > Gentianales > Apocynaceae > Voacanga > Voacanga thouarsii. Next base: position 2,421,058 of record JANUWF010002207.1, read on the forward strand.
TCGCTCCTCAGCATACTGGAGCGTTGTGAAAATGTCCTCCATTTGCTCAACCCATTATTCGGCCTTCTGATCTTGCTTGACTTATCCCATAAACATGGGCGATTGAAATTTCAAGAACCTTTTTAAGGCCTTATCTTCCCCTTTAGGTTTCCTTCGCTCGGTCAGCGTTTGAAAAATCTCGGTCATCTTACTGAGTGCCTGTCCCATTGACACATCAACCGGGGCATCGGGCCCTATTCCCATTTCTGGATCACTTTGTCCATTACTCGGATTGGGTGATTGCATATGTTCAGTTTCAACTTCCAGTTCTACGGGGTCTACCTCCGGAATTCTTCTGGCTGAAGAAGCTGTACGTCGCTTGGGTGCCATTCTATACCATACCCCAAATGTTAAGTGTATGCATTCTAGTATCAAACCATTTTAGTAGTGCATGCATACATGGCCAAGTATGAGTAGAAAGAAATCAGATGCAACTTATTTAAAGAATTGCTAAAAAATTTCGATTTCAAAAATTGACTTGCATAAATCCAAAGGTGTGAACAAAACATAGAACTGGAAATCTTTGACAAACTAGCTCTCGAAAGACAACAAAAAAAATAATCATCTAAAATAAAATAACTCCTAACTATCTAATCCTCATCTGAACCCTCATCATCAGCCTCATATAACCAACCCCCAATGTTCTTGGAAAAATCTACCCTGTCCCTGCTAGCAAATCCCTCCATGGGCTCCTTCCCAAGGCGCCTAGAGCTCTGTCCGGGCTCAACTCGGCTGAAGGAAGGAATGAAAGAAGGCCTAGGTGGAGACTCATAGTCTATCTCCCTCGTGTCATCACTATTTGCTGCTAAGTCCACTTCGGGATTAGGAGGGTGGGGTTCAGGCTCCACTATCATCATTTCATCCTCATTGTCAGAGCTTATGTCTATCACCGAGATTGGAGGTGGCTCAAGGATCAGGATCTCGTCCTCACTGCTATCCTCCATAAGGTCAATCTCAACATCACTGTTATCCTCCACAGGGACAACTGGCTGAGGGCCCGGCTGGGGAACTGGAAGGTTCTCCGGGTCTAGATAGTAAGGCGGGTGCCAGTACTGCCCTTTTCTCGCGGTCCTAAGCAGACTAACCATCGTACAGCATCAACAAGATAGGTTAGATGAAGATTTAAACTTAAATCAATAGAATATATATCATTAATATTTGCCTATAACCTAGGCTCTGATACCACTTGTAACACCCCGCTACCTAGGCCCACTAGGGCTGGGGATGTCGCCCAGTCCAAATGACAAAGGGTCTTTATAACTAGGTCACACAAATAAAATTGCGGAATAAAAATAATACTTTAACTTAAAAAATTATTACAACCTAAAATACTACAAGAATAAATCCATGAATTTCCAAAACAAAACCATAAATAAAATTATCCACTCTTGTCTCCCCCAAAGTAATACATAGAATTAAATGACAACAGTCTCTTCCAAGGCAGATGCTACTAGCTACTCATCCCCACAATAGGATCGACCTGAAATCATGGAAAAAAGGTGATGAGACAGAAATCTCAGTAAGTCCATGTGTGCTTTAGGTGTTTAGTAAAAGCAGTTCATGGATGCAAAGTGCGAAATCTTTATAAGAGAAATATTGGCAAGCAATAAATATTAGTCAAAAGCAAGAGTGGTGTTTTAGCTATTCCAACCATACATGATCAACAAAATCAACCACTCATAAGAAAGGATTATGGGATACCACACGTTCGGCCCCATAACCGGATGGTCAGTATGCCACACTTTGTGCATACCGCCGGTCAGAATGCCACACTTTGTGCAGACTGACAAAAGTAGGTGATCGGCCTACTAGGCAAGATACTCCTCATTCTTTATACCCAAACCATAACCGGGTGTCCATTCCGGCAAAACATAGTCACTTGACTGAAAAAAACACTGCTAGCTCGGACCGGCACGACCCACTGGACTGACGTCCTATTCGGGAAGGACTCACCCCTCAGAGGTGGCCACCTACTGAGAGACTTACCCTAACCCCTCAAGGACTAATCCTAGTTGTCCACCCTTGTTGAGTACTCAACGACGTTTCCCACTTGGGATAAAATGAACAAAACATTGTTCCACATGAAAATGGCATTTTGAGGGTCTCTAAAGCCCTTGCAAAAATCATCTTTAGAAAGAGTTTGAGTTTGGCAAATCTGCTCCTTGATTTTTAAATAATTGAAATGTTTGAAATAAGAGAGAGTTCAACCCTCAATTGCCTTTACATAAATGAGTGTCCATACACTCTACATTTGGCTTACCATAAGAAAAATATTACACATCAATCAGGTTTTATGCAGGGGCTTACCTGATTCTTGATCACAACAACAGGGTCTCCAACAGCTGACCTAACCCCACCTGGGCAAATACAAATCACAATCAATTCCAAGCTACAATCCACTTCATCAATTTTAAATCAACTCCTCTTACTTCTCCCATGACCCTAGCATCCCAATCTTTAAGGCCAAACAATACATAAAATAGGTTTGTAGGTTGAGCCTAATTTGATATTTAAAATAATTAATGGTTTGGGAAATAATTTCTAATAAGTTAAAAGTTTAAATCTTGCTGGGGAAAATTTAGAGTTTATTTGCTCAAGAGTCCTAGCTAGTAATAAGTAAAATAATGATTTAATAATAGTTTAGTTGTTAGAAAATAATTGGTTGCTAAAACTAGTTGAGATTAAATTTAATGAGTCTTGCTTGGAAAATAATAAGTAAACTTTTAAAAAGTGATTTGATTTAATAAATATTTTACTAATTATGATTATTTCCATAAAAGGCTTCAATTAATTTCTTTATTTTAAATAATATTTATTTATTTTATTTTCTAGCAAAATTATTAGTTATTTGACCAAAATATCATTTACGTATATAATAATCCAAATCTACCCTTCCTAGGGTTTTTCGACATTTACTAGGAAAATTTTATATCATTAAATATTTTATTTATGAAATAAAATTAGTTTAGGGACAACTAGATCATGGTCAAATTTCTATGGCTAACCACAATCAAGAACATATGCAATCCTTCCATTCATCAAATCATCCAAATCATGCACATAAGCATAGATCTAAATTTATTAAGACATGATCTAACCTCTACTAGCATAAATATGATCATGGAAACAATACTCTAACATGCATATAAATCATATTCACCAAAGGTGACATAATCTCTAGTATGCTTTATCTCAAATACTTCATGCATCAAACCTCAAATCATCACACAATCAACCAAGATAATCATTCCATGCATAAATCCCATCTCCTTCAAAATCATACAAATGTTCATGCTTCAATCTCAACAATATATACATATACTCGAATCCTATCACCACCCACCTACTATCAACATCATCCTAGAGACATAATTCTAGAGTTTAAAAGAAGGATCGAAGGGACTTACTTGATCGATGAATGCTTTGAAGGAGTTTAGAATAGATGTCAACTCCTTGATGCCTAACTTTGTCCAAGGGAGATGGCAAAAACATGGACATGGGGAAAAGGAGCCATCCGGCCAAGAGAGGGAGGTTTTGGCCATGAGAGAGAGAGAGAGAGAGAGAGAGAGAGAGAGAGAAAGAGAGAGAAAAAGGAACCATTAGCATGCTTATACACGTAGGTTCTCATTAGAGATCGAGATTGGAGGAGATGAAGTTGTTAAAATAAATTTACCTTGAAGTTATTCTTGTCCTTCACAGAAATTTCTGGTTTTGATCCGAAGTAGCAAGATGATTTGTGGAGTTTGATGTTAAGAATGGGGTTGATGGACACACGGCAGTGAGTAGGTCAAATATGGAAGTTTTAGAGAGGATTTGAGATGGTTTGAAGGTAGGTGTTCTTGGTGTAGTGTGTGTGTTCTTGGAGGTTGAGAGAATTCGAGAGATTGAATTTGTGTAGCTGCCAAAATTCTGTGAGAGCTAGGGCTGGCCGAATTTCTGTAGGGTTTAGGAAGTTGTTTCTCTGATTTGGAAGGGAAAAGGAATGGTTGGTTGTTACAATCCTTGAAGAATATTTTTAGGAAGTGAATTTGGCAACTAAATATTCCAAGAATATCTTGATTGTTGGAGAGCTTTGGAAGTCTGCCATGGCCGACTGTTTGAGCAGAATTTTGGTGGGATTAATGCTGGTTTATGGAAGCTTATGGTGGCTGAATGTAGGGTGCTCAATGGTGAAGAAGAAGTCTGGTTATTTGGGGAATGCATTATGGAAAGTTGCTGAACAAAGGTGGCTGGAATTTTAGAAATCAATCAAGCATAATTGTAGGGATTTGTTGGAGAGATTTTTGGACAGCCATTGCTGAATTTCGTGCAGAAGCTTAAGGGAAACAATGGAGCTCTATTACTGGAGGTTTAAGAAAGGTTTCTACAGAACAAGGGTGGTGTTTCAGCTGATAGAAGATTAGGAAAAAATGCTGGAAAATTTTCCTGCATAGAATTTCGCTGGGCAGAAATTTTCTGTACAGATTTTCGACTGCCATTTTCAGCCAACTTGCAGAGAGTTTGAAGGGGAATTTTGGGGGTATTCAAGGCTGGTTTCCAGCCTTCTTCATGGGGGAAAAACATGGCTAAAGTGCTGCACAAAATTTGGAAGAAAACACCTTGGTTTTGGACTCTAAAAGTGGCGATTTGTAGAGGAATTTTTCCTGTAGTTGCTCCAGCTTTGAGCAGTCCGAAAATGGCCAAGAAATCCAGATTGCAAACTGATCCTAATGACCATTTTTCTGGCAGCATTTTGGAGGGAATGTTAGCTAAGAAACTCGACACTATCAAGGCACAATAAGCTGGAAAATTTCAGCTCATTCCAAGAAGAAAGATGAACTAGCTATAGTGAATTTTCAGCAAGCTCACTAAAGGGATTTTTCCTCTTGGAATTTCCCACAACTCTTCCACATTTTTCAGACCATAAGAAGTCTTTTACTAAGACATTTTGATCCTATAAGATCACAGCACTTTACTGAAATTTCTGGAAGAAAATGGCTAGAATGACCTGACCAAACTAATGAGTTTAGAATTAAGGAAAATCAAATATTAAGGGAAAGTGAATTCCTTTTAGGAAATTCAAGTAGGGTAAGGGCGTAGAATGAGGTTACTCCTAACATGTCTCTCTTAGGACATCATCCCTACTCCAATCTCATAAGGCCGAAATTATTCTTCCCCAAGAAAAAATAAAATTTAATCAATCTAAAGCTTCTATGATGGAATTTGAACCCAAGACCTCAAGAATTGATTCCAAAGCTCTAACCACTAAACCACAACAACTCTTGTTGTTATTTCCAATAGAAAATTAATTCCTATTTAATCCTCGAGCTATCTTTCTATTTTCACCTCATGCAAAAATTACCATTTTGCCCTCTCAGTCAATACTCACCAACAAGGCTTCAAGACAATAAAACTCAAATCGAAAGCACATAAAAATCATATAAAAATATATTGAATCGTGAAATAAGGCATGATATGCATCCCAACCCCCTTACTCCAAGGTTGGTCTTGATTGGGGTTTCACAACCCGATTCCAAAATTACCATTTTTTGAAATTCCCAAGTATTTAATCTAAAAGGGGCTAACTTCACAAATTCACACTTTTAACATCTGTTAAGGTTTCCAAGCCAATTATAAAGTTCATTCAAGCCCATAATGGCATTAAAATAATTCTTGCTCAGATAAACCTTAAACATATTCATGGATTTCCAAAACGGTATAAAATATAGCATTTCAAGGAAAAAAAAAAAAAAGCACACTAGCTTTCAAAAAGGTTTTAGAGGCCCAGGGGACTTACCTTGCATCCTGACTAAACTTTTCCTTTCACGGCCGTTCGACCACCATTTCCACTGTTTTCAACAAACCGTTGGTCATTTATCGATAAACCTATACCACACATTATTTCCAAGTCAATTTGTTTTCGACCAAAAAATAGCCGACATGCCCAACGGGTAGTTTACATCCAACCGACGTTTAGCCAATGGGGGCCGACGGTTAAGGAAAACGTCCAACTTTCGTTCACGTCGTTTTTTCGTCGTTTGCCTGATTCTTTTGTTTTCTTTTTCCATATCCTTCATCCCTCTATATACATGGGATTCACTTCATATTCCGCATTAATTTCATCCAAATTCACATAGTTAATAATCCTTAAATTCGTCCATGTTCCAAGAAAAATTCTAAAATTTTGTTGTTTTGACACATGATTTTGTTTCGAATATAACTTTCAATCCACAACTCCGTTTTGGCTCTATGTTATACCAAAATGACTGTAAGACTCTGAAATTTAATTCTATATAACCTCTTTTCTAGAGTTCTAGTTTCTGAGGCATGGTACTGGGCAAAAACAGTCCTAGTAGTTTTACCTTATTTTTACTATTCATGCTTTCCTTTTGTCCTCCTTTAATCTTTAACACCTTAGAACCATTAATTCATTGAATTCTCCTTCAAATCATCTTTAATTCTGAATTTCTAGATTTTTAGTAGCTCACAAAAGTCACACTTATTCAACACAAATTCATCTCTTATAATCAAAAGGTAGTTTGATCCATTTTCCAGCCAAGTAAATTCTATTTTTACTCTACTTTGATCATCACCTCCTCAACTGAAAATAAGCCTTCAATTCACCGTAATTATTCAGTTCTTCCTCACATAAAACTTCATTCAAAAACCCTTAGGCAGCCGGTGTTAGTGTTGTGCCTTAGAGGCAACCACTTGTACATTGTATAAGACACATTTTATTTTAATAAAAGACATTATTTATCTTACAGTTTATTTCGTTTACTTTTAAGTAATTTAACTGTTCGATAAAGTCTCTAGTACAACACCGTGTTAAGAAAATCATGATAGAGATCATGATATTAGATTCCTACTACACTGTATAGTGTTAGTACTTAAATATTCTCTAGTCATAGTATTAATGAGATAGGACATCATTAATGCATTAAGACTAGCATGTGTTAGACTTCCAGATTTGATCAGGTGGTAGTTCTCATAACCGTGAGTATTGAGATAGTTAAAGTTAACACATGGATGCTTGTTGATGGAAAAAGTTCATTAGATGACCTAGCTTTAAGATAATCATATAGATAACTATTTAGTACCAGTGATATAATCTTGATATAGAAAACGTGCAAGTCTCCTTCGACTTAAGATCTCCAAGGTACTTATTTGCAGAGCTTTGTACTTTGATTTCAATCTCCGGAGCTCGATCGAGGACTGCCTATGGGATAGATATTGGGTATATTGTGAGGTAAACGAAAGTAGTTGAGAGGGTCAATAAAGTATTCAGCACTCCTAATAGTAGAGGCGAATATCTCACGACCACTTGTAGGAATTACTATGCAAAAAGTCCTTGGCCAAGGAGATTGTGTATTGGAAACAGTTTCAATTGATACACATCTAGAGTAGTGGGTTTCTGGTACAAGTACTATTGTATTCGGGCCAGAATTAATTCTGGAGGGAGTTGGCATTAATTCCATACTCCAAACCGAATGAGATATTGTATGGTGAAAGGAGTTAACTGTACTATAGTTTGTTATTGAAGGGTTCATGTCAAGCCACATGACTTCATAGACTCTTGGGTGGTCATGATATGTTGCTAAATACTACTCATGATCTGGGAATATAGGTTTATCAATTGATGAATTAATAAACCAATCCTCATTAGAATTAATAGGATTAAATCTAATTAATTTTAGATTATTAATCTCTCAAAGATATTTGGATTAATTCATGTTCACTACCAATTTTTTGGGAAGCCTAATAGGTCATACACAATAGAGGATTAACATAGTGGGATTAATTGCGAGAAAAAGAAGTTGTTGTGGAAAAATTATAATTAGTTATAATTTGTGGTCCAACTTGTAATTGTGGAAACTTGATGTTTCCAATTACAATTAGGAAATTTTAAATGTTTTAGAATTTTAGATTTTCAGTGGATTTTGGAACATATATTGGATATGCTCAAAACCCTAATCCAAGGGTGATTCACACGAAAATACAAGCCACAAAAACAAACATCATCTTCTCCCTCCCTCTCTCTCACGTTTTGCTGAAAACAAAAACAAACTTAGCCGCCATCTTTTTCTAGTAGCATAGGAAGTTTTGGTGTTTGAGTATTCCTTTGTGTGGATTACTGTTAGAGATAATCAATAGTGGTTAGACGTCCAACTCTCATGGAGTTTGTATAAGAGGATTGCTAGATCACACCTCGAATTGAACAAAATCAATTTTGTTATTTGAACGATCACCCAAAGGTAAAAGTTGTTACCTTTATTATCATTATGTCTTGTTTTCCACACATAAAGGGGTCTTGGGAGGGTATCTCGTTTTATTTTCCGCTGCGCCATATACGATACGAGCCAGAGATACCCAACAACCGATACTTATACAAGTATATATAAGGTTCATATATAAAAGTTCACAAACCCTAGCATTAATCCAAAATCAAGACATGAAAGTCATGTTTTCATGTTAAAATTGATATCATAATTATCACCATAATGAAATCTACAGCTTTAATTCTTGTAGCATAGGATTTTACCTTGTGTTTGAGGTGTTCTAGCTTGAATTTGCTCCAAAAATCTCCAACTCTTCAAGAATAATATTTTCTCTTTCTTTTTCCAATTTTTTCCTTGATTTTTCTCTACCTTTTTCTTTCTTGTTTTCTCTTGTTTTTTTCTTCTTCAATGCTTGCTAAAATTTTGGCTATTATAACTACCTCCTCACCGCCATACATGGTCCAAATTGGTGACCATTTGGTCACAAATTGTGGGCTATCCGCCACGTGTTGCAATTTCATTCATCCACCTAAGTAATTTATTTATTTTGTAAAACTTATTTGACAAGCTTTATCTTGTATGAAATCTCATACAACCTCTCATAATGTGACACATGTCCCTATCCACCAAGCACATAACGCGACATGTCCTGGTTTTACCTGCATTTCTAATTTTTCTAAAAAATGACCAAAATTGGGCCCGAAATGGAAAAATATTTTATCTCACCATTCAAGTCCAAAAATTCCACCGAATCCATTGGTAACATTTAAATTCTCTAATTCTTTCTTAGTTTGATCAAATTTTTGGTCAAAGTCGCGAGCGCGGTCAAAATGATGAAAATTCCCCCGGTGACCCAGATAGCATAATTCTCTCCAAAACGTGTGTTTCATTGCGCTGATCAATTTCTCTTGTCAGCATGCCCCTAAATTCTTATTTTATTAATAATAGTAGCCTTTCGAAGATTTAGGGAACGGATAGAACAAATCCAATAATTATATCCATGTCCCAATCAAATATTATCAATACTAATGAACCAAGAGTCATTCGACGTTTGAAGTTAGACATGCTTAGGTTAGAGAAATTCTAGGATGGGTAACCCCTAGGAAGCGCCCATGAAAGTTGAAATGAAGTGATTTATGGCTAATTAAGGAAATGAAAGTATGATCTATAGGCAAAATGATATAAATACAAGAGGTCTAATTATAGGTTGTATGAGGACGATGCATATGAAAGTATATTATTTGGTTGAAAGAATATGAGAATTTCCCAAGAGATCATGTTTATATGTGTCATATAGAAATAAGGTAAATCTAAATTTCAAGGATGAAATTTTTTGTAACGAGGGGAGAATGTAATACCCTACATTTTACCTTTGATTGGCTATTATTTGTTATAGGATGAGAATTTGTATCAATAGCTAGAACAAAAGTTGATCAGTGTGATTAGACGAATATTTTGGTATGATAGTATTTGGTCAAGACTTGGAGAAGAGAATTTGATTACTGCGATGAAACGCACGTTTTGGTGTAAATTATGCTATACAAGTCACCGGGGCATTTTCGTTATTTTGACAGCGCTCGCGACTTTGACCTCAAATTTGACCTAATAGAGAAGGAATTGAAGTATTTAAGAATTACCAATGGATTTAGTAGAATTTTTGGAGTTGGATGGTGAAATAAAATATTTTTCCGTATCGGACTTGAATTTTGATTATTTTTGAGAAAAATTCTAAAATGCAATTGAAATTGAAACAAGCGGCATAATATGATTGGTGGATGAAAATAAGTGTCATTTAGTGATTGGTTAATGAGGCCAAGTGTTTCTATTTGATTGGTTGAGATAAGTTGAGATAAAAGTTTACAAGTATTTTTACTAAGCTTACTTAGCAAGATTTTCCTAAGCTTCCTTAATAAGATTTTGACCTCAGTAATTCGAATTGACCATGTGATATATTTGCCATAAGAATGGAGGTAGAGAGGTTGAAATATAGCCTGAATTTTGTCCATAAAGAATGCAAAAAGAAAAGGAAGAGAAAAAGAAAGGAAAAGCATAGAAAAGCTTGAGAAAATTGAGAGAAGAAGAAAAAGAAGAGAGAAAGAAAGAAGTGTGTGTTCTGGGAGCAAAATCACTTCAAATAGCCTCAAACACAAGGTAAAACCCTACATTGCTTGAATTAATGTTGTTTTGGGTGAATAATAATTATGTTGATAAGAATTTTAACATGAAAACATGATTTTCATTTCTTGATTTTGGATCAAAGCTAGGATTTGTGAACTTTTGTGTGTAGGCCTTATATATGCTTGTATAAGTACCGGCTGCCTAAGGGTTTTTGAATCAAGTTTTGTGTGAGGAAGAAATAAATATTTATGGTGATTTGAAGGCTTATTTTCAGTTGAGGAGGTGATGATCAAAGTAGAGTAAAAATGGAATTTACTTGGTTGGAAAATAGATCAAACTAGCTTGTGATTAGAAGAGATGAATTTGTGCTGAATAAGTATGTCTTTTGTGAGCTACTAGAAATCTGGAAATTCAAAATTAAAGATGATTAGAAGGAGAATTGAATGAATTAATGGTTCTAAGCTCTTAAAGATTAAAAGAGGATAAAGGAAAGCATGAATAGTAGAAGTGAGGTAAAACTACTGGGGTTGTTTTTACCCAGTACCGTGCCTTGAGAAACCAAATTCTGAAAAAGGGCTTACACAAAATTAATTTTAAGAGTCTTACGGTCATTTTGGTATATCATAGAGGCCAAAAGGAGTTGTGGATTGAATGCTATGTCTGATACAAAATCATGTGTCAAAGTAGCAAAATTTCAGAATTTTGCTTGGAACATAAACGAATTTAAGGATGATTAACTATGTGATTTTGGATGAAATAATTGGGGAAATACGAAGTGAATCCCTTTTCTATGAAGGGAGAAAGGAGGTGGAAAGAGAAAAATGAAAGAATCGAACAAACGACAAAAAAACGAAGTGAACGAAAGTTGGACATTTTCCTTAACCGTCGGACTTGTCGGCTAAACGTCGGTTGGACATCGGCCAACTGTCAGCTCTTTTTCAGCCGAACACGAATTGACCCGAAAATGGTGTGTGGTGTGGATGTATCTGTAAATGGCCAATGGCTCATTGAAAATGGTAGAAACTATGGTTGAACAATTACGAATGAAAAAGTTTAGTCAGGACATGAGGTGAGTCCCTTGAATTTCTAAAACCTTTTTGAAAGCTAGTGTGCTTTATTTTTCAATGAAATGCTACATTTTATTGGAAATCCCTAAATATGTTTAAGGTTTATCTAGGCAAGATTTGTTTCATGCCATTTTGGGCTTGAATGAACTTCATAATTGGCTTAGAAACCTAAATGGATGATTGAAGCATGAATTTTGTGAATTTAGTCCTTTTGGATTAAATACTTCGAATTTTCTGAAAATGGTGATTTTTGGAATCGGGTATTCAAAAGTTGACTAAAATGCCCTTATTGAAACATTATATGGAAACTGTTTGGAAACTTTGAATTTAATCCTCTTTTGGGATTAGAATTCTATATTTCTTGAAATGAGTTCCTTTTGAAATTGAGTATTTGGAAAACGATCCAAATGTTCTTATTGGAATGTTTTATGGAACCCTTTGGAATCTGGTATTTGGTAAATGACCAAAATATCCTTATTGGAACTTTTATGAACACTTTTCAAATCGGGTAAGGGTAAAATGACCCAAATACCCTCGAAAAGTCTTTTTGGAATCGGGTATAGGTAAAATGACCCGAATGCCCTTAGAAATGACTTTTGTGATCGAGTATGAGTAAAATGACCCGAATACACTTGGAAACTTATTTTGATATATGAAAAGATCTCTTTATCCTATTTCGACATGATTTTGGAAAATGATATCTCGATATGACATTAACTTTTGAAAAACGACATTTTGATCCTGAAAATTATTTACTAGCCTGATGTGCTTATGGAATGAACTGATTGGCCCTGTGGAGCCTATGGGAATTATTATCTGACTTGCGAGTCAGTGGGATAAAATTCTGGGAAATGATATTTTTTCCTAAAAATGGTTTTCTTGGTATGGAAAATGGTTTCTTGATGTGCTCAACTATGAGCCTTTTTATGGATTTGGAAACACGAAGAACAATATAAATCCTGAATTCTTGATTTCTTGAACTTGTCAATCCTTGAATCCAATACATGGCTAACTTGAATACTTGGCGTATGCACTAACTTGAATACTTGGCATAAGCACATAAGCACTAACTTACTTGGCGTAAGTACTAATTTGAATACTTGGAATATGCACTAACTTGATACTTGGCATATGCACTAACTTGAATACTTTACGTAAGCACTAACTTAATTCTCAGTAGTACGCTGCGGTGTACTTACCCTTCTAGTGATGTATGATTGCGTGCTATAGGCTGCAGTCTAAGAATAATGATATGTGGTACCGAAGGTAAAACCTTGTGAGCTTTGTATACAGACTAGCCCTCTATTCGAGGAATGCCTGTAATTTAGAAATTAAGGCAATGATTTGAAATTGAAACACAGTTTTTCAAAAATAATTGAGTTCTGGATAAACTCTTCTTTAAAGAGTTTTGGAATTATTTTCTAGTGAACAAACGAAATTCCTTTCCCATAGAAGTTTTATGTACTCTGTCTCTTTACTAAAGTACTAGCACTCACGAAACTCACTAAGTGATTTTCACTCACAAACGGGTTATTTCCGTTGAAAAATTTAGGATTAGAGGCGTAGCAAAGGCGTGGTGGACTCCCAAAGGCTTATGCTACATCTAGAACCTGTTATACCTGTGAGTGTTTGTATCAAAAGCCAAAGTCCTGTACTTTTCTATGTTGAAAAAAATTTCCGCTGACTTTTGAGTAAAGTTTAGATCAAACTATCATTTGATTAGAAGAGATGAATTTGTGTTGAATAAGTGTGACTTTTGTGAGCTACTGGAAATCTAGAAATTCTGAATGAAAAATGATTTGAAGGAGGATTGAATGAATTAATGGTTCAAAGGTGTTAAAGAATAAAGTAGGAAAAAGGAAAGTATGAATAGTAAAAGTGCGGTAAAACTATTGGGCTGTTTTTGCCCAGTACTATGCCTTGGAAACCAGAATTCTTGAAAATAGATAATACGAAATTAACATTAAGAGACTTACGGTCATTTTGGTTTATCATAAAGCCAAAACGGAGTTTTAGATTGAAAGTTATGCTGAAACAAAATCATGTGTCAAAACAGCAAAATTTCAGAATTTTTCTTGGAACATGAACGAATTTAAGGATGATTAACTATGTGATTTTGGGTGAAATAATGTGGGAAATATGAATTGAATTCCTTGTTTATGAAGGGAGAAAGGATGTGGAAAAAGGAAAAGGATAGAATCTAACAAACGACGAAAAATGACGTGAACGAAAGTTGGACGTTTTTCTTAACCGTCGGCCCCCCTTGGCTAACTGTTGGCTAAACGTCGATTAGACGTTGGTTACCCGTCAAGCATGTCAGCTATTTTTTTGGCTGAACACGAATTGACCTAAAAACGATATGTGGTGTAGGTTTATCGGTAAATGGCTAATGGTTCGTTGAAAACGGTAGAAATAGTGGTCGAATGGCCATGAATGAAAAAGTTTAGTTAGGAAACAAGGTGAGTCCCTTAGACCTTTAAAACCTTTTTGAAAGCTAGTGTGCTTAGCTTTCCCATGATATACTATGTTTTATACCGTTTTGGAAATCCTTGAATATGTTTAAGGTTTATCTGAGCAAGAATTACTTGTATACCATTCTGGGCTTGAATGAACTTCATAATTAGCTTGAAAATCATAACGAATGTTTAAGGTAGGAATTTTTGAATTTAGTCCATATAGGATGAAATATTTAGGATTTTTAGAAAATTGTAATTTTGGAATCGGATATTCATAAATTGACTAGAATGCTCTTCTTGGAACATTTTATGGAAATGTGTTTGGAAACTTTGAATTTAATCCTCTTTTCAGATTAGAAGTCTAGATTTCTTGAAATAAGTTCCTTTCAGAATCAGATATTTGAAAAATGATCCAAATGTCCTTATTGGAATGTTTGATGGAAACATTTGGAATCGGGTATTCAGAAAATGACTAAAATATTCTCGTTGGAATTTTTGTGAATACTTTTTAAATCGGGTAAGAGTAAAATGACCCGAATACTCTTGTAAACTTGTTTTGATGTGTGAAAAGAACTATTTACCCTATTTTGACATGGTTTTAGAAAATGATCTATCCTGATGAGATTGACTTTTGGAAAACGATATTTTGATCCCAAAAATTGTTTTACTGGCCCGATGTGCCTACGAAATAAATTTATTGGCCCGACAGAGCCTATGGGAATTATGATTTGACTTGTGAGTCAGTGGGATAAAATTCTAGAAAAATAATATTTTACCCCAACAATGTTTTTCTTGATATGGAAAATGGTTTGTTGATGTGCTGAAGTACGAGCTTTTTTTGGATTTGGAAAAATGGTGAAAAATATGAATCTTGAATTCTTGATTTCTTGAACTTGCTAATCTTTGAATACTTGGCGTATGCACTAACTTAAATACTTGGCGTAAGCACTCACTTACTTGGCGAATTCACTAACTTGAATACTCAACGTAAGCACTAACTTGAATACTTGAAGTAAGCACTAACTTAAATACTTGGTGTAAGCACTGACCAACGTGGGGTATGCACTAACTTGAATACTTGGCATAAGCACTAACTCACTTGGCGCATGCACTAACTTGAATGCTTGGCATAAGTACTAACTTACTTGGCGTATGCACTAACTTGAATACTTGGCGTAAGCACAAACATACTTGGCATATGCACTAACTTCAATAATTGGCGCAAGCACTAACTTACATAGCATATACACTAACTTAAATACTTGACATAAGCACTAACTTGAATACTTAACGTATGCACTAACTGAAATACTTGATGTATGCACTAACTTGAATACTTAGTGTATGCACTAACTTGAATATTTAGCATAAGCACTAACTTACTTGGCGTAAGCACTAACATAAATACTTGACATTTGCACTAACTTGAATCTCATTAGTATATTGCGGTGTTCTTACCCTCCCGGCGACGCACAATTGAGTGCTATAGGCTGCGGTGTAAGCACAATGATACGTAGCGCCGAAGGCAAAGCCTTATGAGCTTTGCATACAGGCTGACTTTCTATTGGAGAAATGCCTGTGATGTGGAAATCGGGGTAATGATTTGAAAATTGAAACATAATTTTCCAGAATGATTGAGTTCTGAATAAACTCTTTTTTAGAGAGTTTTGGAGTTGTTTCCAATGAACAAATGAAATGTTTTCCCCACAAGAGTTTTATGTGCTTTATCTCTTTACTAAAGCAATAGCACACATGGGACTCATTCAGTGATTTTCACTAACCTGCGTGTTATTTCCTTTGAAAAATTTACGATCGGAGGCGTAGCAAAAAGTGTGGTAGACTCCTAGAGGCTTATGCTACATCTTGGACCTATTGTATGCATGAGTGTATGTATCAGAAGCCAAATTCTTGTACTTTCATGTTGAAAAAAAAAATTCCACTGCCTATTAAGTGAATTTTGTTATAAGGACCCATTGTCTGAGCAATCAGACGGTGGTTTCTAAGCATAACAAAAATTATAATAGAGCTTTTGACAAAATATAGTTAAGCCTCTAACGGGACATTAGGGAGTCCATCATTGTATGAGTAAAATTGAATTTATACCCTTGAGTGTATGTATCAGAAGCCAAATTCTTGTAGTTTTCTATTTTGGAAAAATTTTCATTGCCTATTGAGTGAAGTTTGTTATAAAGAGCCCTTGTCTGAGCAATCAGACGGGGCAACATCCTACAAAATTATAGCCCACTACATTATAGAGGTATGGGGTGTTTTTACCCATGCCCGATTCTAAAAGACTTTTCGAGTGTATTAGGGTTATTTTACCCTTACTCGATTTGAGAAGTATTCACAAGAGTTCTAATAAGGATAATTCGATCATTTACTGAATATCCGATTCCGAAGGTTTTCATAAAACAATCCAATAAGGACACTTGGATCATTTTCCAAATATTCAATTCTAAAAGGAACTCATTTCAAGAAATCCAGAATTCTAATCTAAAAAGAAGACTAAATTGAAAGTTTCCAAACCCATTTCCATAAAAATGTTCTAATAAGGGCATTCTAGTTAATTTATAAATACCCATTTCCAAAAATTACCATTGTTCAAAAATCCCAAGTATTTAATCCAAAAGGACTAAATTCACAAAATTCATGCTTTAATAATCCATTAAGGTTTCCAAGCCAATCATGAAGTTCATTCAAGCCCAAAGTGGCATAAAAGTAATTCTTGCTCACATAAACCTTTAATATATTTAGGAATTTCCGAAATAGTATAAAACATAGCATTTTATGGAAAAGTGAAGCACACTTGCTTTCAAAAGCTTTTAGAAATCAAAGGAACTAACATCACTTCCTGACTAAACTTTTCTGTTTACGGTCATTCGACCACTGTTTCTACTGTTTTCATTGAACCGTTGGCCGTTTACAAATAAACCTACATCACACATCGTTTTCGAGTTCGTTCATGTTCGATTGAAAAATAGTTGATGGTTAGCTGACATGCCCAATGGGTAGCCGACAGTTAGCCAATGGTTAAGGAAAATGTCTAACTATTGTTCACGTTATTTTTTTGTCGTTTGTTCGATTCTTTCATTTTCCTTTTTACACATCCTTTCTCTCTTCATAAACAAGGGATTCACTTCATATTTCCTGTTTATTTAATCTAAATTCATATAGTTAATCATCCTTAAATTCGTCCTTATTCCAAGAAAAATTATGAAATTTTGCTACTTTGACACATGATTTTGTTTAAGACATAACTTTCAATCCAAAACTTCATTTTGGCTCATTGATATACCGTAAGCCAGGGGTCCCAATCCTGACGTTAATCACTATCGAGGCAGCAAGGGGTTAGAACAATGCCAAGTGTCCCGCCCAGCCCGTGAACAACCCAAATCATAAAGTGCACACAAGGTATGGTAATTGACAGGCTCTAGACGACAAGCCAGGATGACTCATCTCAATGTCTTATCGCCTTGTTTGGAGTAAGACAATCCCCAAAACTAGCTAGATTACTTGGGGTCGTCTATCTCTAACATGTGCTAGTACAAAGATAAAAGTCTTTATTAAGTATTCAATGTCACCACTACCAGCCCCATGACTGATAAGGCCAGACGGTTATCTGATCTTGAATTTTTCAAAAGAGATAACATGTGTGTGAGTGAAAATCACACAGTAAGTCCCGTGTGTGCCAGTATTTTATTAAACAGACAGAATACATAAAACTTTTATAGGGAAAGCATTTCATTTGTTCACTAGAAACAATTCCAAAAATCTTTAAAGAATACTTTATTTAGAACTTAATCATTTTTTGGAAAATAGTATTTCAATTTTAAATCATTGCCCCGATTTCCACATCACAAGCATTCCTCTAACAAAAGGTCGGCCTGTACGCAAAGGTCACAAAGTTTTGCCTTTGGTGGCACGTATCATTATGCTTAGACTGCAACCTACAACACTCAATCGTGCATCACCGAAAGGGTAAGTACACCATAGCCGATGAGACTCTGCTTCATCATGAAGGTCACGATAAAGGAAGGGGAGTCGTGATCGTGAAAAGACAAGGACCGATGACAAGATCAAGGACCAAGAAGGTTCAAGATGAGTTCCAATTGCTCATAAAACTATGTTTGAGGATAGAAGAGGGTTGGAAGATTGAGGAAGCTTGCCAAGAGTTTATTTTGATGACTATCGAAGAAGGACCCTAACAAGAACTCAAGTCTGCAATAAAGACGGATAAAATTTGACCAAAGTTGGCCTTCCAGTGGATATCCGATGCCAGCCCAAGCATCAGAACTAGTGCCGGCTTCATTTTGGCATTTGACCAGCTCGAAGATAGTGCACAACCGGCATTAGCTTGAGAGTCCTATCCAGCGCCGGCTACAGCCTGAGCAGTGACGGCTGCCCCGCGTTTTTTATGTTTTCTCCAGTTTTCTCCATTTTAAATATTTTGTAAAGACCTATTAAGGCTCTAAATTGTATTAGAATATCAAGAATTACTTTGCTAGGGTTAGGGTAGTATAAATACAACCTTTAGTGATTTGACAACACAATTCACACACTTTATTCAAATTTGAAGAGAGAATCTTGAGAGGCCCTAGCCTCCTTGTTCATCTTGTTCAAGACCATGTTTAAGGGTTCGTCCTCCTAATGAATGAGTCTATAAAATCTTTTGGATAATCCAATGTGGTTTCTTGAATGGGTCTAAGTTGCTTTGCTCTTCTAAGGTTTGTTTGAATTCCAATACTTGGGTGCCTATTTTCTCTATTTTATTTATTCTTGTTTACCTTTGTTGCTTCAAGGATATTGGGGTGAGATTATAGTAGAACTATATACTATTCCTAAGGGTCTTTGAAGCTTAGTTCTTCAAGGGTTTGATAGAGGGTAGATTGTTAGTTTCATTTTCTCTATTTTTTTTATCTCAAGAAATTCTCTATTTTGGCCCCTTGGGTTGAGTGGAACTTATAACCAACTAAACCATCCACAACACCAAGAAAAAGCCCACTCAAGATCATATCAAAGAGTTTGGTCTCAGATAAGGAAAAGTTTTAATTCCAATCAAAGCTTGAAAGCAAGAAAAGGAGCCCTACAAAGTTGAAGAAAAAGAAAACAAAGAAATCCCGTAACTCAAGAACATGCTCCAAAAAGTCATGAAATCTTTGTTATACCATGATTTTTCTTTGGGGAAATTGCTTCTTGATGTTAATATAATCTTTTGAAATAAAATTTTCTTGTGTTTATGGTGAAAATTGGCTTGAATATGGGTGAAAATGTTGGTTATTCTTAAGTGACAGGATTGCAACTAAGGTGTTTGATAAATGTTCCTTGAGAATGCTTTTGGATATAGTTGGGAACTTTGATTCTTGATTTTCATTCCTTAGGATTTTGTGACGTAGTATATCACTCTATATTTGAATTCTATGCTCATTGAATTCAACTTTACTAGTGCACACTTGCGATCATCTTGTCCTTCATAATCCTAGTTCTAGTTGTTCTTGTTTCTTTGTTCTTGATAACTCTTGTTTGTTTCTTGTTTAGAAGTATTCCTTTGTGCATCAAGTGTTTGTTCTTGTGTTGATTGAGTCCACATTTCTTGAAATTCTTGATTAAAACTTGATTGTTTGAGGTGCCCAACAAGTGTTTGTTGAAATTCTTCTAAGACCCCCTAATCGGAAAAATCCATTGATTTGTGTGATTGACTAAGTTGGACTAAATCTTTAGCTATTTGGGAGAATTGGGATAAAACAAGAAGGCTTGAGTATTGAGAAAAAGGCAAGAGGGTGAGACTATTTCTAAAAGAGCCTAAAAGAGCAAACACAAGTGTGGAGTGACCAACCTTTCAGAGCCAACACGCAACGAAGCAAAGTGAGGATCTATTTTTTCTCTCTAACCTCTTTTGTTTTACAGGTATAAAGAAGTAAATATTCCACCACCATGGCCCATGATCAAGAGATCTCTAGGCCTAACCCAAGTGGTCCTAGTAGACCACAAGAAGAACAAATTGATGCTCGGGTTTTGCATGATGACTTGCAAGCTATGATGAGGACTATGCAAAGTGAGTTTCAAAACATGACAAGAGAATTGATAAATCACCTTGGGCAATCTTCTACTATCACGCAACGGAGAGGCAAATAGCGATTTGAAGTAAATAGCCCTAGAATGAGGGATAGTGATGCCCATACTCCTCTGTTAAATGCCCAACAAGAGAAAGAGTGGCATGAGCACTCTATCGGGGGATTCCAACAAGCTCCAATGAGAGAGGGAAGACATGGTATGAGAGGAGGACGAGGTAGAGGTTAAGGAAAGAATGGTGGGAACAACCTAAGGGGGTTAGAAAGAGAGTTTGAGGAAGTTGATGAATAGTATGAGGGGGAACAAGTTGAAACATTTGGGGAACATAATAGAGGATGGGGCTATAGAGGAGGTAGGAGAGAACGAAATGATGAGGAGAAGGAGTTGAACCACATTAAATTGAAAATACCCACATTCTATAGCAAGAGTGACCCCGAAGGTTGTTTCGAGTAGGAAAGAAAGATGGAGATCTTCCTAGAAAGTCATACCTATAGTGAGAGGTCAAATGTGAGGTTGGCTATTTTGGAATTTTTGGAGTATGATTTGGTTTGGTGGGAGTAAGTTAGTGCACAAAAGAGATAAATGGGAGTGGAAACCGTGGCTAGTTGGAATTTATTGAAAGATATGATGAGGGTAAGGTCTATACCACACCATTACTACAATGATCTTTACCAAAGGCTCCAATAACTCAAGCAAGGGAACAAGAGTATGGAATATTACCATAAAGAGATGCAAGTAATGTTGATGAGAGCTCAAATCAATGAGGATACTAGAGCAACGAGGGCAAGGATCTTAGGAGGATTAAATAGGGAAGTTTCCAATTTGATAGAATTGTACCCCTATGAACGATTGGAGGATATGGTACATACCGCTATGAAGATTGAGAGGCAATTAAAGAGAATGGCATTTACTAGATCACCACTTCTAAATCCCAACACTACTAGCAATGTGCCAATTAAGAAGGATGAAGCCCCTAAGCCATTCCAAATGGACTTCAACAAACCAAAAGAGTCTTGGAAACCTAGAGAGGATTAGAAGCCTAGGGAGGATCGGAAACCTAGGGAAGGTTGGAACAAAGACAAGGGAAAAGCTATGGAGAGGCCACAAAGGAATAGGGACAACAAGTATTTTAAGTGCCTTGGATATGAACATACTTCCCATGAGTGTCCAAGCAAGAGAATGATGTATACTAATCCATATGGTGAGGTTTTTACCGATGAAGAAGAAGAGGGAAAAAGGTACC
Organism: Voacanga thouarsii; assembly: GCA_026120185.1. Lineage (NCBI taxonomy): Eukaryota > Viridiplantae > Streptophyta > Magnoliopsida > Gentianales > Apocynaceae > Voacanga > Voacanga thouarsii. The sequence continues at coordinate 2,442,308 of JANUWF010002207.1, forward strand.
GAGAAGACCGAGAGGGAAATGGGGATGAGTAAAGTGATGAAGGGGAAGTTGTTGGTCAAGAATACTCTTCAGTGGGAGTCATAAGAAGGTCATTGAATTCACAAGCCATTAAAGATCAAGATCACCAACAAAAAGAGAACGTTTTCTACACTAGGTGTCTAATCAACAAGACTCTTGGTAGTGTCACTATGGATAGTAGGAGTTGCACTAACATGATTAGTGCAAACTTAGTTGAGGAATTAGACATGAGTTGGATTAAACACCCCAAGCCCTACAAATTGCAATGGTTGAACGATAGCGGGGAAATGAGAGTAAATAAATAAGTTTTGGTATCTTTTAAGGTGGGAAAATACAAGAATGATGTGTTATGTGATGTGGTACCTATGCAATCGGGTCACTTACTCCTAGGGAGACCTTGGCACTATGATAGGTATGTAAAGTATGATGGGAGGAAGAATATTTATTCTCTACTAAAGGAGGGAACTAACGTTACCTTCACCCCCATGGCCCCTAGTAAGGTAAACAAAGATTAAAGAATCATGAAGGAGAAAGAAAAGAAAAAGGGAGCGCAAGATGTCAAACAAAAACAAGAAATTGAGAGGAAAGAACAAGAGAGGAGAGAAAAAGAGTTGAGAGAGAGGATGGACGAACAAGTACCTTTGACGATCAATGATAGGAGTGAGTAAGGACAAGAGAGGGAAGGTAAAGGAAGAGTAAATTTCTTTGCAAAAGAAAGTGAGGTCATAAAGGCTAAAGAAGTTAAGGAACTGGTTATTCTTCTTTTATGCAAAGGTTCTTATGTTTCTACGAATGAATCTATATTGTCTTTGCCTAATAAAATTGTAGCTATTCTTCAAGAATTTGACGGCGTTTTTCCAAAGGAGGTGCCCAGATGACTACCACCCATAAGAGGGATTGAGCATCAAATCGACTTTGTGCTCGAAGCCGTCATCCCCAACCAACCGGCGTATAGATGCAACCCGAAGGAGTCCAAGGAATTGCAAAAAGCAAGTAAAGGTATTACTTGCGAAGGGACATGTGAGAGAGAGCCTAAGCTCATGTGCGGTTCTGGTTCTCTTGGTGCCCAAAAAGGATGGGACATGGTGTATGTGCGTGGATTGTCACGCTATCAACAACATCACAGTAAAATACCACTATCCCATTCCTAGGCTATATGACTTGCTCGATGAGCTATTTGGTACATGCATTTTCTCTAAAATTTATTTGAAATTCAGTTATCACCAAATTAGAATAAGAGAATGGGATGAATGGAAAATGGCTTTTAAAACTAAACAATGGTTGTATGAGTGGCTTGTCATGCCTTTTGGATTATCTAATGCTCCTAGTACTTTCATGCGATTAATGCACCATATTTTAAGGGAATTCATTAGAAAATTTATTATTGTGTACTTTAATGATATATTAATCTATAGCAAATCATATGTGGATCATTTGAATCATGTTGAAAGTGTGCTTATTACTCTCCGAAGGGAGAGATTATATGCTAACCTTGAGAAGTAATCTTTTTGTTTAGAGAGGATTACAATCCTTGGGTATGTTGTGAGTGCCAAACGGATTGAAGATGATTAGGAAAATGTAAAAGCCATCCAAGATTACCCACCCCTACCACCATTACCCAAGTGTGTAGTTTCCATGGGCTAGCTAGCTAGCTTCTATAGGAAATCCATCTAAAATTTTAGCACTATAGCAGCCCCCTCTAATCAAAATAGTAAAGAAAAAGGTGGGATTTAGGTGGGAGAAAACATAACAACAAGCCTTTCAAACCCTCAAAGACAAATTGAGCAAAGCTCCAATTCTTATTCTTTCTAACTTTGATAAGGCACTTGAAATAGAATGTGATACAAGTGGGGTGGGAATAGGTGTGGTCTTGACCGAAGATAGAAAACCCATTGCATACTTTAGTGAGAAATTGTTTGGGGTGGCCTTAAATTACTCTACCAATGACAAAGTGCTTTTTGCCTTAGTGAGGACTCTAGAATATTGGCAACACTATCTTTTACCAAGAAAGCTTGTTATTCATACCGATCATAAGACCATTAAACACCTCAAAATCCAACAAAATTTGAACAAGAGGTATGCAAGGTGGATGGAGTTTGTTGGGACCTTTTCTTATGTCATTCGATACAAGAAGGATAAGGAAAATGTAATAGCGATTGCACTATCTCGAAGGTATGCACTACTAAACTTTTTGGATGCTAAACTTTTTGGTTTTAAACTGGGGAAGGATTTGTATATTGATGACGAGGAGTTTGGGGATATTTTCCATACTTGTGAGAAAAGTGCATTTGCTAAATATTATAAGCATGATAGTTTCTTATTTAGGGAGGAAAGGCTTTGTGTGCCAAAGGGTTCTGTTAGGGTGTTGGTACTTAGGAGGCCCATAGTGGGGGACTAATGAGGCACTTTGGTGTTGCAAAGACCTTAAGCATCCTTAAAGAACATTTTTTTTGGCTAAAAATGAGAACGGATGTGAAGAAACATTGTTCCCAATGTATTATTTTTAGGTGAGCTGTAGGATTTCTAAATTAATTAAACAGATTAAACGCAGTGGAAAATAGCAAGAAATCCAAGCCATGGATCACAAGTTTGCAGTAGAAACGGGAAAAATAGAAGATCACACTTATTACCTCTTGAAGTCGGAATTTAATTTTTTCTTGTTCCAAGAACGCAGGCGCAATCCAGATCACAAAACCGGTTCATAGCATCTCAACTGAAGTCCAAGAAAGAACTCCCTCTAATGATAATCCACACAAGGTCGAACGCTCACAATCTCACAATTCTATACTAGTAGAATTTAGGAGGCTAGGGTTTGATTAATAAGAGAGAGACGGCTAGGGTTTGATCAAGAGAGAGGTAGAGAAACGGTTTCTCTGTTATTACATGAATATTCTGTGTCTCTTACCATAAGGAAACCGTTTCCTTATATTTATAGATTTATAATTACCGTAAATTGTAACTTAGTCCTTCAACGTCCAATTGTCAACAAATTGGTCTTTGAAGTTTACTTAATTACAATTAGGTCCATGAATTATAACAAACTTATAATTCACCTATAAATATATTCCTTTTTCTTAATTAACCCCACAATATTATCAAATAATATATTTGAGCATTGAAACCTTTATTGTGTGTGACCCATTAGGTTTCCTAGTCTTATTGGTAGCATAATATGAATTAATTCTAACAATATTAGAATTAATAATCCTTAATAAAATAAAGGATTAAATTTATTAATTCTATAATTAATAAATTTATATTTAGCATATCAAGAGAGACATCTAGCAATGACTCTTGACCACCCAAAAGTCCAGAAAGTCAAGTGGCTTGACATGAACCTTTCAATAGCAAATTATCAGTGCAATAAACTCCTTTCACCACACAATATCTCATTCGGTCTAGAGCATGGAATTAGTGCCAACTCCCTCCAGAATATTATTAATTCTGGCCCGAATATTTTAGTACTTATTCAAGAAATCCATTACTCGATATGTGTATCAATTGGAACCATTTCCATCACCTAGTCGCCTTGGCCAAGGACTTCATGAGTAATGATTTCTACAAGTGGTCTTGAGATATACTCTCCTACTATTAGGAGTGGTGAATCCTTTATTGACTTTCTCAACTACTTTCGTTTACTTTACGTTGTACCCAATATCCATCCTATAGGCAGTCCTAGATAAGACTCCAAATATTAGAATCAAAGTACAACGCTTGTTAAACAAAGTACCTTGGAGATCTCAAGTCTAAGGATACTTGCACACTTGCTATAATGAGATTCTATCACTGGCACTAAATAGTTATCCAAGTGATTATCTCATTGCTAGGTCATCCAATGAACTTGTTCCAAAACAAGCATCCACACGTTAATCCTGAGTATCCCAATACTCACGGATATGAGAACCACCGCATGATCCAATTAAGAGATATAACATGTGCCAATCTTGGCGTATTAATAATGTCCCATCTTATTAATACTATGACTGGGGATTATTTAAGTACAAACACTGCATAGTGTAGTAGGAATCTCACATCATGATTTCTATCATGATTTCCTTAACACTGTGTTGTACTAGGGACTTTATCTAACGGTTTGTACATATGTTTAGATATAACAATAAAAATGAAAGATAAAGAATGCCTCTTTTTAATTTAGTATGCAATATACATGACACAAGTGATTACCTCTGGAGCACAACACTAACACAAGGGACTTGCCTCGTGTCCTGACTAAACTTTTCCGTTCACGGCCATTCGATAACTGTTTCTACTGTTTCCAATGAAACGTTGGCCGTTTACTTATAAACCTACACCACACATTATTTTCAGGTCAATTTGTGTTCAGCTAAAAAATAGCCAACGGTTAGCTGACGTTCAGCCGGGGTGCCCGACGAGTAGCCGACATCTAACCGACGTTTAGCCGACGGTTAGCCAATTTGGCCGACGATTAAGGAAAACGTCCAACTTTCGTTCACATCATTCTTTGGTCGTTTATTTGATTCTTTCAATTTCCTTTTTCCACATCCTTTGTCCCTCCATATATAAGGGATTTACTTCATATTCCTTATTTATTTCATCCAAAATCATATAGTTAATCATCCTTAAATTCGTCCATGTTCCAAGAAAAATTCTGAAATTTTGCAGCTTTAACATATGATTTTGTTTTGGACATAACTTTCAATCCACAGCTCTGTTTTGGCTCTATGATATACCAAAACCACTCTAAGGCTCTTAACTTGAATTTTGTAATCCTGTTTCCAAAATTCTATTTCCCAAGGCACGGCACTGGGGAAAAACGGCCCCAGTATTTTTACCTCACTTTTGCTATTCAAGATTTCCTTTGTCCTCTTTTAATCTTCAACACCTTAGAACCATTAATTCATTCAATTATCCTTCAAATCATCTTTAGTTCTAAATTTCCAAATTTCCAGTAGCTCGCAAAAGTCACACTTATTCAACACAAATTCATCTCTTCTAATCAAAAGCTAGTTTGATCCATTTTTCCATCCAATTAAATTTCATTTTTACTCTACTTTGATCATCACCTCTTTAACCAAAAATAAGCCTTCAAACTACCATAATTATTCAGTTCTTCCTCACACAAAACATCATTCAAGGACCCTTAGGTAGTCGGAACCTATACAAGCATATATAAGGTTCATACATAAAAGTTCACAAACCCTAACTTTAATCTAAAATCAAGACATGGAAATCATGTTTTCATGCTAAAATTGATATCATAACGATCACCATAACGAAACCTATAACTTTAATTCTTGAAGCATAGGATTTTACATTGTGTTTGAGGTGTTCTAGCTTGAATTTGCTCCAAGAATCTCCAACTATTCAAGAACAATGTTTTCTCTCTCTTTTTCCAATTTTTTGCTTGATTTTTCTCAACCCTTTTCTTTCTTGATTTCTCTTGTTTATTCCTTCTTCAAAGCTGGCTGAAATTCTAGCTATTACAACAGCCTCCTCACCGCCATACATGGTCTAAATTAGTGACCATTTGGTCACAAATTGTAGGCTATATCCGTCACGTGTCGCAATTTCATGCGTCCACCTATTATTATTATTATTTCATTTATTTTGTAAAACTTATTTGATAGGCTTTATCTTGTTTGAAATCTCATCCAACCTCTCATAATGTGACACATGTCCCTATCCACCAATCAAAAAATGCCACACGCACCATTTTTAATCGCGGTTTCCTATTTTCTCCATAAATGACCAAAATCGGATCTGAAATGGAAAAATATTTTTATTTCACCATGCAACTCAAAAAATTCTACTGAATCTATTGGTAATTCTTAAATTCTTCAATTCCTTCTCTATTTGGTCAAATTTTTGGCCAAAGTCACAGGCGCAGTCAAAATGATGAAAATGCCCCCAGTAACCCGGATAGCATAATTCACAGTAAAACATGTGTTTCATCGCACTGATCAATTTCTATTCTCGGCGCACCATCAAATTTTTATTTTATTAATAATAGTTGCCTTTCGAAGATTTAGGATATGGGTAGACCAAATCCAATAATTACATCCCGGTCCCGACCAAATATTATCATACCAAAATATTCGTCTCATTACGCCGATTAACTTTTGTTCTGGATATTGATACAAATTCTAAAACTATTACAAATAGTAGCTAGTCAAAGATAAAAAGGTGGGGTATTATATTCTCCCTTCCTTACAAAAAATTTCGTCATCGAAATTTATATTTGCCTTACTTCTATGTAGCACATACAAACATGATCTCTTGAGATATGCTCATATTCTAATATACCTTCAAATACATCATTCTCGTACGATCTATAAACCTCTGGTATAAAACAATCTATAAATTTCTAGTATTTATATCATTTTGCATATAGATCATACTTTCGTTTCCTTAAATAACCACAAATCACTTCCTATCAACTTTTATGGGCACTTCCTAGGGGTTACCCATCCTAGAATTTCTCTAACCCGAGGACGTTTAGCAACAAAGGTCTGATGATTCTAGGTACATTAGTATGATATAATCATATCCTGTCACACATTACGATAAACCAGGACTTTTAGCACTCAAATATAATACTGAAACACTATACAAGTGTGCATATTCTTATTCACACTATTCATATCACACTCTATACACAGGGCCTTTAAGTGTTCAACCTCATTTATTCCTCATCTCACTATTACTGGTCCTAAAATAGAATGTTTAGAATTAGTAAATAGTTCCTGTATAAGGTCTCTCTGACCTCCATTCCCTTTACTATTGTCTGAATTCGGGGTCACAGACCTTTTTTAGAGATATTAGATGCGAGGCGAGTCCCTTTCATTTTTAAAACCTTTTGAAAGCTAGTGTGCTTTTGATAGGGCCTAAATTAGTCATATATTTTCTAGTTATTTGAGGCAATTTTGTGATACATTTTGTTAAATAACTGGTCATATTCATTCATATTTGAGATCTTACCTGTGGAAAGATATTTTGTGCATGATTTTAGATTTTTGGGGTAAAATAAGGCAAAAACGTCGCCAAACAGAATAGAGACAGTCTCGGCCAGGACAGAAGAACTAGCGCAGGGTCTACGTGCTGTTGGCACATATTTTGAGGCGATGAAAAAAATAGGTGAAATAGAGCTGAACATAACACAGCCGACACCGGTTGGGAGCTCAGAGGCGGCATCGGCTGCACCCTGGAAGAATTGGCATGAAAATCAAGAAAATTTGATGAACAAATAGAGAAACAGACCACAACCGGTGCCAGTCCTAGGCAGGTCAAGTGCCGCCAATTGTGCACTGGTATTGAGGTGGTGCCTTGATTTTTGTGCATATTTTTTTGCAATTTGCAGAGTTTTAGTATTTTCCTACTTCTATTCGGCCAGAAACCCTAAAGGGACGAATTTAGGCACTTTTGAAGCCTATAAATAGAGGAAAAACACAATGGAATAGGGAAATTCATGGATCAAAACATAAATCATTCAAAATTAAGAAGGAATTCATCTGATCAAGAAGAATTGTACATGAGGGTCTATGAAGGAAGAAGGAGGCTTGTTTATTAGTGCTTTCTTTTAACTTTGTTTTTTTTTCTTGAACAATGATGTATTAATTATTTTATTGTAATTTGACATTGTTTTAGGTATTTATGATTTTTAGAGTTACTTTGATCTTTTGATTAATCGATTGTTATTCTTGGTATTCAATTACTTATGCTAATTACGAGATTAATTTGTTGTTTCTTTCTATAAACTTGCTTGGAAAAGAGGTTGATAGTGGTCTCAATTCATTAATTTCATATTTGTTGTCTATTAACTTTCTTGGAAAAGGGCTTAATGTTAGTGTTATGCCCTAGAGGCAATCACTTGTATGTTGTATATAACACATTTTATTTTAATAAAAGGCATCGTTTATATAACAGTTTCTTTTGTTTACTTTTGCGTAAAATAACTGTTAGATAAAGTCCCTAGTACAACACTATGTTAAGGAAATCATGATATGAGATTCCTACTATACCATTTAGTGTTAATACTTAAATAGTTCCTAGTCGTAGTATTAATGAGATAAGACATCATTAATGCCTTAAGACTAGCATGTACTAGACTTCCTGATTTGATTAGGTGGTGGTTCTCATATTCGTGAGTATTGAAATACTCAAAGTTAACACATGGATGCTTGTTAATGGAATAAGTACATTAGATGATCTAGCTATGAGATAATTATATGGATAACTATTTAGTACCAGTGATATAATCTCAATATAGCAAATGTGTAAGTATCCTTAGACTTGTGATCTGCAAGGTACTTAGTTTGCTGAGCATTGTGCTTTGATTCCAATCTCTGGAGCAAGATCGAGGGCTGCCTATGAGATAGATATTAGGTGCATTTTGAGGTAAACAAAAGTAGTTGAGAGGGTCAATAATGGATTCACCACTTCTAATAGTAGGGGTGAATATCTCATGGTCACTTGTAAGAATTACTACTCGAGAAGTCATTGGCCAAGGCTACTGTGTATTGGAAACAGTTCCAATTGATACACATCTAGAGTAGTGGGTTCTTGGTACAAGTACTATTATATTCGGGCCAAAATTAATATATTCTGGAAGGACTTTGCACTAATTTTGTACTCCAAACTAAATGAGATATTGTATGGTGAAAGGAGTTAATTGCACTGCAATTTGTTATTGAAGGATTTATGTCAAGCCACTTGACTTCTTGGACTCTTGGGTGGTCATGATGTGTTGCTAGATACTGCTCATGATATGGGAATATAGGTTTATTAATTGATGAATTAATAAACCAATCTTGATTAAAATTGATATGATTACTTCTAATTAATTATATATTATTAATCTCAAAGACGTTTGGATTAATTTATGTTTGCTAGCAATTGACTGTGAAACCTAATATGTCATACACAATAGAGGATTATATACTCAAGATGTTATTTGATAACATAGTGGGGTTAATTGCGAGAAAGAAAATTTTTTGTGGCCAAATTATAATTAGTTATAATTTGTGGTTCAAATTGTAATTGTGAGAACTTGATGTTTCCAATTACAATTAGGGAATTCTAACTATTTTAGAATTCTCAGATGGAGTATTTTCAGCAGGATTTTTTTGTGATATATATAGGATATATGCACGAAATTTCTGGGTGTGTAAGAGACAAAAATTACTCATAAAACCCTGAGGGATACACGATCGCCTCCACTCTTTTCTCTATCTCTCTCATTTTTGCCGAAAAACAAGAAGAACCCTAGCCGCCATTTTAGTTTATGCTAGCACATAAACATTTTGGTGCTTGAGTGTGATCTTCCATATGGATTTCTGTTAGAGATATCACATATTGTGATTGTAGTGGTTGGATATTCAACACTTGTGTATTTGATCAAGAGGATTGCTAGATCGCATCTCGACTTGAAGAAGGAAAAATTTTATTTTTCAGACGCTCAAAGAAAGGTAAAGCTATTACCCTTGTTCTCTTTATGTCTTGTTTTCCACAAATATGCGGATCCTGGGTTGGTATCTTGTTCTTATTTTTCCGCTATGCTATATATGATATGCGAAAGATACCCAATAGTTAATTGCTAAGAACTAGGTAATTGAAGGTTAATTGATGTCTGCCAGGATATGGATTCATTGGCTAATTTCATGTTTTAAATTTGCCAGGATATGGAAATTTAATGAAGGATTGTGGTCAATGCATCTTTTGGGTGAATTAGTTGAGACATGATATGTGATGCTAATTTCCCTGAAGATAGTGACTTCATAGATTGGAAAAGAACTAAATCTATCTTAATCATTCATGATGCCAAGAGAATGATTAGCTATGATAATGATTGGGTACTTTAAGGACATGTTTGTCAAAATAATGGTTTAAGTTACATAATTCTCCATCCTTGACATGTATATATTCTTTTATATTATTTTGTTTTCCCTTTTATTTTTTTTCACTTTATTGAGTCGATTAAACCATGAAAGAAAAGTGATTAAGGCATACTTGTTCCTTGAGGATTGACACTCATTTTAAACCATATGCTATGCTTAATGATGAGTACGCTTTCTCATATGTGTAATTTGGGGTGAACGTTTTCATTTAAACTTGATTGTGAATGTGCTTATTTTTATATGATTTCTATACCCAAATTTAAACACATCAAGTTTTTGGCACCGTTTCTGGTGAACAATATCATGAATGTTTGGATTTTGTTGATCTAACCATATTTATATGTTTATATGTCCATATGTCTATATGTAAATATGTATATATGTTCTTTGTGTAAATCGGTGTCATATCTTGTTGTTTGTAACATCGTGTGACTTAATTGACTAACATACTTATGTTATACTGTAAATACCACTAACTTTTGTGTGTAAATAGTTTGGGAATGCGTGTGTTTTTCTTTTCATTATTTTTATATTATTTATTTTTACCTTTTATTTTTCTTAATTATTTTTTTTATTTTCAATTTGATTTTTCTTTTTTGAGCGTGAGATTAACATCATCATGGACAACTACTTTTGGGCACCAGATTAAAGGAGCTACAATGATGAGAATTTGGCAAAGTTGCAATCTCGGATCGATTCTTTTTGTGAGACGTCACTTGAAGCCTCAATGCATTCTTTTGTCGCCAATTCAAATTCCTCCATTAAGTGGCATAAATAAGTATCCCAATGATTGAGCTATCAAAAAACACAACTAGTCAAGTTGGTTGGGGATGCCATAAAGGCCTATATGCTTGAACAAGAGAATCTCAAAGGAAAGAAGAGAGGATATGAGGAGCAATTGTCTAATGTGGAAAGGGAGGTATTCAATTCTACTCTACGTGCTAATAATTCTAATCTCTCTTTATCACATGATTTTTTTAGGTTCCTCTCAATTCTTGGAGAACAAGGGCCCAAATGATGATGTGTTAAATTTATCATGCCTCAAGGAGTTGGATCTTTCAATGCTGCATCATAAGAAGTCCTTGGAGGATAGTGTTAATTTCTTCCCTTCACCCCATTCAAAGGGAGGTAACTTGGTATTTTTACCTATATTAAAAAGATAAGGATGTCTTGATCTCATCTTTAAGACCTCAAATACTAAGTTTAAAGAGGAATTTTAATTATGAACATTCTTTTGAAAGGTTAAAAGGGAATTTCAAGTTTGATGCATTCTTTAGAGATCATGTGCACTTATATGTTGACAAAAATATTTGTCCATCTAAAAAATATTACAGAAAGAGGTTTGTGTGTTTTGCTTTAGTGAGAAAAATTATTTTCATAAACCTTCTATTTTTCAAAAACCTCTCTTCATTCTACATTCATCATACCCATCTTCTGTTTTGAGCTTTAAGTTCTTTTCAAAAAGGTTGTGGTAAACTTTTTGCAAAAACTTTTCACTCATTTTGGTGTGCCTAAAGTGCTCCTTAGTGATAGGGGGACTATTGTCCAAGTGCTTATAGAAGAATTCTACGCTAACATGGTTGCAAAGGACGATAACCATCGTCCACACATTGAGACATGAGTGAAGGGAACCCCCATTTTTATCACATTGATAATGATGGGGAGGACTGAGATGATTTTCTGCACTTGTTCCTACTGGTCACTTTCTTTGTCTTTTATATTTTCATGACTTTTCTAGTTATTTCTTATACTTTTCTTTTTCGTCCTATTTTCTTTACTTTTTGCTTATTTTTCTTTTCTAGTTTTTCTGCTTTGGTGTGTTTCTTTTGGGTATTTTTCTTTTTAGGTACTTCAACAATGCTCATTTCAGCTGGAATTCGACTCTTTCATAGGAGAATGCACATTGCAATGGAAGTATTTTCTTTCTTCTCTTTTCCCCTTTAGTTTTGGTCCCGTGGCAATATTCCCTTGTTCTATTTGTTTGGCCATTGAGGACAATGTCTAATTTCAGTATGGGGGAGTGGTTAGAATGGGAATTCTTCTATGCTTTATTCTTCAAGATGAACCTTTTGAGCAGATTTTTCAAAATTTTTTTCTGATTTTTGTGAACTTTCACGATGTATTTTTAACACATGTCTTTGTGCTTGATCATAGAGAATATGTTCTATATCATTTGTGGCTTATACATGACCTTTTGCACGCACTTGGACTAAGTAGTTCTTGATCAAATGCTTTATATTGTTCTTAAACCTATTTTTCTGCTAAAATTCATTGAGCATTCTAGAACTTACTTGAATACCTCTCGAGGTGAAATAAGAAAGACATTCATGATTTAACTAAGGGATGATGGCAATAGGCCTTCTTTGGATAGTTTGAGCTTTTCAAGCCTACCCATTTGATATTATCCCTAGTGCCTATTTTGAGCCTAAATTGTTAATTTTTTTCTTAAACCCATTATCATACTTTGTCCATTACTTCTTTCTAAGAGTTTGATTTACCTTCCAATTCTTTGATTGCTCTTGATGGATAAAAGTACAAGTAGAAGAATGATGAGGGAAAATGCTTGTGTAAGTATCAGGACTTGTTACTTTTAGACATGCATCATGTGTTGAGTTGGAGTTGTGGAAGGAGGAAGAAAGGAGGAAGGAAGAAAAATTGAGAAAAATAAAAAGCTGCTAGAAAATGTTGAAAGAAAAAATTGAGAAAAAAACAAAGCAGCATTTGTAAAGAAGAGAAAAAGAAAAGAAAAGCTGAAAGAAAAAGAAAAAAAGAGCACAAGAAGAATATGGTTCAGCTGGAATAAGAATTGCTGAAATTTTGATGATCTTGTGCAATATAATTGATGAGGTGAAGAACTATTCATGAAAAGAATGCAATATTTGCTTCAACTGTAATATGATTATTATATAGGATTATGGGCTTTTGATTGATTTTGTGATAAGAGAGCAAGAAAAGTTTGGAATCTATTGGTACATTTTGTTTATCCTTTTCTTGCAAACTCTTATCGTCTTTGATATTTGATTTTCCTATATCATTCGTTTGACAGCTACATTACAAACCCTTTAGCCTTACATTACAAGCTGAAAAGTCCTACTTGACCTAAGTAGAATTATGATTTGTCTGGGATTAGTGGAGAGAGTGTATGAAGAATAAGCTTATCAATTTTTTCTTCAACTAAATTCTTTCCAATGGTTTGAGAATGATGTTAAGTGTAATACCCTGCCCAAAACCACCTTTGACTATGGGAAAAAGGCATGCATTGCATAGCATCTTACATTTTATGTGGTAGCTAGAACAATTTTTATTTGCATGGATGCATGTCAATTTTTTCGTTGCTCTTGCATTTGAATTAATTGATGTGAAATAGTTGTGGTGTTGAAGATTTAGATAAGGGAGGTTTGGTCGAAGATTTGGAAGAATGAGTATTGGGGTGGTAAGAACTTCTTGTAGAAAAAAAATTAGTATTGGAATTGTTTTAGAATAGCGGGGAGGTTGGTGATTACCTTTGGTGACCCTAGTTCGAATCCTACCTTTTGTGAAGTTAGTTTCTCTTTTTGAAATTCTTTTTCTTAAACCATTTCTTATCTTGGCCGAAAAAGAATCTAGCTATTCTAGAGAAATTTTAGTATTTCTACTCCAAGGAAATAAGTCTCTATATTTATTTCCTAAATTTAAGAACTTTGATGTGAATAAAGTTCACCTTTAATTTTCAGCTTGTGTTCCTTAGGATTTTCAAAAAAACCCTAGCTAGTAATTAGAAATATTAGCTTGATTTTAGCTAGATAGATGTTGTCATGGATAGGTGGAATTAATGAGTCCTTTTCCTAGTAGGAAATCTTGTTGATTTTAATCCTAGAATGTTAGCTAAAATCTGGAAAAAAATTCCAGCAAGTACCGCCACTTCTTGAAGCACTTTTAGCTTAATCCAAACTCCTCTAGGACTAGAGGAAATCCTATCCAAATCCTTGATAAAATCAGATTTTATTTCAATCCAAATTCAACTAGGATTTTCTTCATTTTCCTAGCTGAATTTCGGCAGCTTTGTATCAACATAAGCTGTCCGAAATTCCAGCCTTCTTAGCTACAATCCAACTCTATAAATCCTAGCTCAAAACACCTAAATACTCCTTATCAATTCAGGATACCTTAGCTGCACAAAACCAGAATTTTATTCACACAAAAACACTGAAATTCATCCAGCTTATGCACAGGAATTTCGGCAGCTTGGTGCAGGAATTTCGGCCAGCTGTTGTGTTCCTAATCCAACCGAAATTCTGCACACAAAACACACCAAAAAACCCCAGCTGATTAAGCTATTTTCAGCGCCCAAAACCCTCATCTTTTCTCTAGAAATTTCGGCAGAATTACAGCCTAAACAACCCAGAATATCTTCTCCTTTTGCTCAGCAATTTCGTACAGCTTGCACAGGATTTTTCAGTCATCAAAACCCACACAAACTCTTCCTTGTTTGGCCCAAAATTCTGAACACATTCAGCCTTCTTTTGAGCAGTATTTTGGCCAGCATAGAAGGCCAAATTGCAGAATATTTTCCACCACTACACCCTCCCAAATTCAGCCAGTATCAAAGGGCACAACAAGCTGAAATTTTGCCCTTGCTGTCCAAGAAACCTAAAGCCATTAGGAGTCTTTCTAAACATCACCATCTAACCCTAAGCTAATCTTCTCCAACTTTAAATCCTAGCAATCGTCTACCCTCTCCATTCTACATGAAAATTTCAGCAACTTCTCTCTGCAAATTTTCGAAAACTGAAGAGCTATTCCAAGTAAAAACCGAACACACCTTAAGGTAAGCAAAAATCCTCTCAACCTCTTGATGCCGTTTTCTTTAATGATTCTTTTCTCCTTCTTCTACCCTCAAATCACGCCCCATAGAGGCTGATTTCATCTTCTTCCTTAATTTTCGGTCAAGAGAAGCAAATGAGGTAGCTTCTCTCTTCTTCTCAAGCGAACTCGGGACGATCACCATAGGAGCATCGAGACCTCATTACCCGGTAGTCGCAAGGTAAGGGAATACCCTCCCTTGATGCCGCAAGTAAAGTTTAATGGTGTTTATTAGCGAGATGAACATGTGGTCGTAGTATATGATCTTTAGGGACTGAATAGTTTACTTGGAATTAAATAGGGGATTGCGAATTATTGTGAAAATAAATGGGATTAGAGCATGTTTGAATTAATTGAGACCCTGATCATGATATTATATGGTTTAGATCAGGTGGATAATTGAGGAAAGCCAGCTGTGAATTTATCACGTATATCTGAGGCATATCAAGTAAGTCCTTGCATAAACTCTTTTATTAAATGTTGTGATGGTAAGTCCTTTTATAAACTGTTTTGTTAAAGGTTGTAATGGCAAGTCCATATTGTGAAGATTTGTAAACATATTGTTAAACTATGTTTGCCTGGGTTGTAAACGTGGATATTTAGTTTTTAAACGGTTTTGTCAAACTAACTATTTTATCAAGAAAACTATTCTTTTCCTTAAAATTTTAGAAATCTCTATTAAACAAAACCACGTTTTATATAGCCAAGGTTTGAAAATTTTTTCAGGAATTGACGGATATGTTCGTTGAGTACTCAATAAGGGTAGGCTAACAATACTAGTTTTGGAGGGCTAGCGTAAGTCTTCTGGCAGGAGGCCACCTCCGGAAGATGAACTCTGCTTGAAAAGGCGACAGTGTTGGTTGGTCAGGCCAGTCCGAGCTAGCATGTGTACTTGGTATGGTACTTATATTCCCGGCGTGGACACCCGGATGGTTTTGTTGGGTGTAGAGATGGAGGAGTATCTCACCCGTGAGCTGTACACTCACCTTGATCAGAACGCCCAACATGTGGTAATCTTGTCCGGACAAGGTGCACAATGTGTGGTGCCTTGGCCAATTTGTTCTCATGGAGCCCAACGTGAGGTGACATGACTTTTATCTGAGTGGAGGATTTGTTTTGTACAAAGTGTGACAATGAGAAAAACCCACTCCTTGCGAAAAGAGATTGTTTATGACTTGCCAAATTATTTTTACAAATATTTTACACTTTGCATACACGAACTATTTAAAACCCCAGGTGCACACACATGACTTACTGAGATTTATTCTCACACTGTTTTACATCATGTTTTCAGGAGATAGACTATGCTGAGTCAACGGGGCGTGTAATAGTTGAAGCTTTTTCTATTTTCTCTATCCGTTCTAGGAGACATTTGTTGCTTATGCTTCTAAACAATATTTTGTTTTATTCCGTTTTGCGCCAAGTTGAGCATGATGTAATAAGAGTATTTCTTTATTTATCTAAGTTGATCCTTTTGGAGATTACCTTTATATTTTATACCTCGTTCTAAAGACCCCTTGTCCTACGGGACGGGGCGACATCCCCGCCCTTTTAGGGTACGTAGTCGTGGGGTGTTACATTAA
The DNA here is from genome assembly GCA_026120185.1 of Voacanga thouarsii. Classification (NCBI taxonomy): domain Eukaryota; kingdom Viridiplantae; phylum Streptophyta; class Magnoliopsida; order Gentianales; family Apocynaceae; genus Voacanga; species Voacanga thouarsii. The sequence continues at coordinate 2,458,626 of JANUWF010002207.1, forward strand.
GTGTTGGGATGGTTCTACTAGTCATTCTTCACTTACACAAGTCTTGCATTTGTTATGAAGGATATAGTAGAAAATGTTTTGTTGTCTTGAATAAAGAAAGCATTGGAAATATTATATTGAAATTGATTGAGTGATTTTGGAAAAACTTGTGTTTTTCTACTTGTCTTTGATACTTTGCTTGAGGACATGCAAAGAGCTAAGTGTGGGGGAATGTGATAGGGCCTAAATTAGTCATATATTTCCTAGTTATTTGAGGCTATTTTGTTATACAATTTTTTTAATAACTGGTCATATTCCTTCATATTTGAGATTTTACCATTAGAAAGGAGTTTTGTGCATTATTTCAGATTTTAGGGGTAAAATAAGGCAAAAACGTCACTAAACAGAATAGAGGCGACACTGGCCAAGACAGGAGAACTGGCGCCGACCACGTGCTGCTGGCACGAACTTTGAGGTGATGAAAAAATTAGTGAAATAGAGTTGAACATAACACAACTGGTGCTGGTTGGGAGCTCAAAGGCGGCGTCGGCTGCACCCTGGAAGAAATGGCATGAAAATCAAGAAAAATTGCCAAACGAACAGAGAAACAGACCATAACTGGCGCCGGCCCTAGGCAGGTCAGGTGGCTCTGGCTGTGCACTGGTATTGAGGTGGAACCTTGATTTTCGTGCGCATTTTTTGACAATTTGTAGAGTTTTAGTATTTTCCTACTTCTATTCGGCTAGAAACCCTAGAAGGACGAATTTAGATATTTCTGAAGCCTATAAATAGAGGGAAAACACAAAGGAAAAGGGGAATTCACATATCAAAACACAAATCACTTAAGATTAAGGAGGAATTCATCAGATCAAGGAGGATTGTACAAGAGGGTCCACGAAGGAAGAAGAATGAGGCTTATTTATGACTGCTTTCTTTTAACTTTGTTTTCCTTTCTAGAACAATGATGTATTAATTGTTTTATTGTAATTTGATATTGTTTTAGGTACTTATAATTTTTAGAGTTACTTTGATCTTTTGATTAATTGATTGTTATTCTTGGTGTTCAATTACTTATGCTGATTACGAGATTAATTTATTATTTCTTTCTATTAACTTACTTGAAAAATGGGTTGATGGTGGTCTCAATTCATTAATTTCATATTCGTTGTCTATTAACTTGCTTGGAAAATGGGTTAATTGCTAAGAACTAGGTAATTGAAGGTCAATTGATGTCTGCCAGGATATAGATTCATTGGTTAATTTCATGTTTTAAATTTGCCAGGATATGGAAATTTAATCAAGGATTGTGGTTAATGCGTTTTTTGGATGAAGTAGTTGAGACAGGATATGTGATACTAATTTTTCTGATGATAGTGATTTCATGGATTAGAAAAGAACTGAATCTATCTTAATCATTCATGATGCTAAGAGATTGAATAGTTATGATAATGATTGGGTACTTGAAGGTCATGTTTGTCAAAATAATGGTTTGAGTTACATAATTCTCCATACATAACATGTATATTTTATTTTATTTTATTTTTATTTTATTCTTTTTCACTTTATTGAGTTGGTTAAACAATGAAAGAAAAGTGATTAAGGCATACTTGCTCCTTGAGGATCGACACTCGTTTTAAACCCTATGCTATGCTTAAGGATGAGTACGCTTACTCATATGTGTAATTTGGCATTAACATTTTAATTTAAACTTGATTTGGAACGTGATTATTTTTATATGATTTTTATACCCAAATTTAAACGCATTAGCTTCATTTTTCCATGAAATGCTATGTTTTATACCTTTTGAAAATCCTCGAAGATATTTAAGATTTTTCCGAGCAAGAATGACTTTTATGCCATTTTGGGCTTGAATGTTCTTCATGATTAGCTCGGAAACCTTAACGGATGATTAAAGCACGAATTTTGTGAATTTAGTCTTTTTGGATTACATACTTGAGATTTTCAGAAAATGGTGATTTTTGGAATCAAGAATTCATAAATTGATGTGTAACACCCTGCTACCTAGGCCCGCCAGGGCCGGGATGTCGCCCTGTCCGAAGGACAATGGGTCTTTATAACTAGGTCACACAAATAAAATAGCAGAATAAAAATAATACTTTAACTTAAAATTTATAACAACCCAAGAATAAATCCAAGAATACCATAAACAAATCCATAATAAAATTTATCCACTCTCATCTCCCCAAAGTATTACACAAAATAAATTTATCAGAAAGTCTTCCAAGGTAAGCAATATCTAGCTACTCATCCCCACAACAGGATCGACCTGAAATCATGGTAAAATGGTGGTGAGACAGAAATCCCAGTAAGTCCGTGTGTGCTTTGAATGTCCAGTGGAAATAGTTCGTGAATGCAAAGTATAAAACCTTTATAAGAGAACACTGGCAAGCAATAAGCATTAGTTAAAATCAAGAGTGGTGTTTTGGTTTTTCCAACCATACATAATCAATAAAATCAACCACTCAAAAAGGTGGTCATGTGTTACCACACGTTGGGCCTTATAACCGGTCAAAATGCCGACACTTTGTGCAGGCTGACAAAAGATAGGTGATCAGCCTACCGGGCAAAATACTCTTCCTTCTCTATACCTAAACAACAACCGAGTGTCCATTCCGGCAAAATACAATCACTTGACTGAAAAATAAACTGCTAGCTCGGACCGGCACGACCTACTCGGATTGACATCTTATCCGGGAAGGACTCACCCTCGGAGGTGGCCACCTATCGAGAGACTTACCCTAACCTTTCAAAAACTAGTCCTAGCAGTCCACCCTTATTGAGTAATCAACGACGTTTCCTACTTGGGAGCAAATGAACAAAACACCGTTCCACATGAAAAATGGCAATTAAGGGTTTCCAAAGTCTTTGTCAAAATTAGTTTTGGAAAGAGTTTTGAGTTTGAATAAATTTGCTTATTAATTTTCAAATAGTTTGTTTGTCTAACATAAGAAAGAAGTTAATCCTCAATTGCCTTTGCAGAAATGAGTGTCCATGCACTCTACATTTGCCTTGCCATAATAAACATTTTACATCAATCGGGCTTTATGCAGGAGCTTACCTGATCCTTAGCTTGAATAAAATAAAGGTCTTCAACAGTTGTCCTAACCCCGCCTGGGGTGAATATAAACCACAATCAATCTCATGCCAAAATCCACTTTCATAAATATGACTAGTTCAGTTCACTACTACCGTGATCCTACTATCCCAAGATTTAAGGCCAAATAATAAATAAAATGGGTTTATAAGCTAAGTCTAGTTTGATATTTAAATAATTAGTGTTCTGTAAAATAGGTACTAATAAGTTGAAGGTTTAAATCTTGCTAAGAAAAATTTAGAGTTTATTTGATAAAGAGTCCTAGGTGGTATTAGGTAAAATAATAATTTATTAATAATTTAGTTGTTAGAAAATAATTGATAACTAAAATTAGTTGAAAATAAATTTTAATGAGTCTTTCTTGAAAAATAATAAATAAATTTTAATAGATTTTGATTAATTTATTTCATTGGTTAATTTCATGTTTTAAATTTGCCAGGATATGGAAATTTAATCAAGGATTGTGGTTAATGCGTTTTTTGGATGAAGTAGTTGAGACAGGATATGTGATACTAATTTTTCTGATGATAGTGATTTCATGGATTAGAAAAGAACTGAATCTATCTTAATCATTCATGATGCTAAGAGATTGAATAGTTATGATAATGATTGGGTACTTGAAGGTCATGTTTGTCAAAATAATGGTTTGAGTTACATAATTCTCCATACATAACATGTATATTTTATTTTATTTTATTTTTATTTTATTCTTTTTCACTTTATTGAGTTGGTTAAACAATGAAAGAAAAGTGATTAAGGCATACTTGCTCCTTGAGGATCGACACTCGTTTTAAACCCTATGCTATGCTTAAGGATGAGTACGCTTACTCATATGTGTAATTTGGCATTAACATTTTAATTTAAACTTGATTTGGAACGTGATTATTTTTATATGATTTTTATACCCAAATTTAAACGCATTAGCTTCATTTTTCCATGAAATGCTATGTTTTATACCTTTTGAAAATCCCTGAAGATATTTAAGATTTTTCTGAGCAAGAATGACTTTTATGCCATTTTGGGCTTGAATGTTCTTCATGATTAGCTCGGAAACCTTAACGGATGATTAAAGCACGAATTTTGTGAATTTAGTCTTTTTGGATTACATACTTGAGATTTTCAGAAAATGGTGATTTTTGGAATCAAGAATTCATAAATTGATGTGTAACACCCTGCTACCTAGGCCCGCCAGGGCCGGGGATGTCGCCCTGTCCGAAGGACAATGGGTCTTTATAACTAGGTCACACAAATAAAATAGCAGAATAAAAATAATACTTTAACTTAAAATTTATAACAACCCAAGAATAAATCCAAGAATACCATAAACAAATCCATAATAAAATTTATCCACTCTCATCTCCCCAAAGTATTACACAAAATAAATTTATCAGAAAGTCTTCCAAGGTAAGCAATATCTAGCTACTCATCCCCACAACAGGATCGACCTGAAATCATGGTAAAATGGTGGTGAGACAGAAATCCCAGTAAGTCCGTGTGTGCTTTGAATGTCCAGTGGAAATAGTTCGTGAATGCAAAGTATAAAACCTTTATAAGAGAACACTGGCAAGCAATAAGCATTAGTTAAAATCAAGAGTGGTGTTTTGGTTTTTCCAACCATACATAATCAATAAAATCAACCACTCAAAAAGGTGGTCATGTGTTACCACACGTTGGGCCTTATAACCGGTCAAAATGCCGACACTTTGTGCAGGCTGACAAAAGATAGGTGATCAGCCTACCGGGCAAAATACTCTTCCTTCTCTATACCTAAACAACAACCGAGTGTCCATTCCGGCAAAATACAATCACTTGACTGAAAAATAAACTGCTAGCTCGGACCGGCACGACCTACTGGATTGACATCTTATCCGGGAAGGACTCACCCCTCAGAGGTGGCCACCTACTGAGAGACTTACCCTAACCTTTCAAAAACTAGTCCTAGCAGTCCACCCTTATTGAGTAATCAACGACGTTTCCTACTTGGGAGCAAATGAACAAAACACCGTTCCACATGAAAAATGGCAATTAAGGGTTTCCAAAGTCTTTGTCAAAATTAGTTTTGGAAAGAGTTTTGAGTTTGAATAAATTTGCTTATTAATTTTCAAATAGTTTGTTTGTCTAACATAAGAAAGAAGTTAATCCTCAATTGCCTTTGCAGAAATGAGTGTCCATGCACTCTACATTTGCCTTGCCATAATAAACATTTTACATCAATCGGGTTTTATGCAGGAGCTTACCTGATCCTTAGCTTGAATAAAATAAAGGTCTTCAACAGTTGTCCTAACCCCGCCTGGGGTGAATATAAACCACAATCAATCTCATGCCAAAATCCACTTTCATAAATATGACTAGTTCAGTTCACTACTACCGTGATCCTACTATCCCAAGATTTAAGGCCAAATAATAAATAAAATGGGTTTATAAGCTAAGTCTAGTTTGATATTTAAATAATTAGTGTTCTGTAAAATAGGTACTAATAAGTTGAAGGTTTAAATCTTGCTAAGAAAAATTTAGAGTTTATTTGATGAAGAGTCCTAGGTGGTATTAGGTAAAATAATAATTTATTAATAATTTAGTTGTTAGAAAATAATTGATAACTAAAATTAGTTGAAAATAAATTTTAATGAGTCTTTCTTGAAAAATAATAAATAAATTTTAATAGATTTTGATTAAAAGATAATAATTAAATTTTAATAATAAATATTTTACTTATTATGATTATTTCCATAAAAGGCTTTATTTGATCATGTAATACCTATATATTTTATTTCTTTCAAAACCACTATTTAATTGACTAAAATATCCTTATTATATATATAATAGTCCAAATCTACCTTCCTAGGATTTTTTTTACGAATTTACTAGAAAAATTGTAATATTAAATATTTTATTGATGAAATAAAATTAGCTTTGGGACAACTAGATCATGATTATATTTCTATTGCTAACTACAATCATGAACATATACATCCCTTCAATTCATCAAATCATCCAAATCATGCATAATATCATAGATCTAAGTTTATCAAGATATGATCTAACCTCTACTAGCATAAATATAATCATGGCTTCAATAATCCAACATGATATAAATCATATTCACTAAAGGTGACATAATCTCTAGCATACTTGATCACAAACAATACCTATGACATGGAGGCATGCATTAAACCCTAAAAACACCATACAATCAACCAGATAATCAACTCATGCATAGATCCCATCTCCATCATAAACACACATTTATTAATGCTTCAATCTCAACTCATCACAACTATACATGCTCAAGCCCTATTCATAATCTATCTTCTTCTAATATCATCATAGAGACATGAATCTAGAATTTAAAAGGATGGTTAAAAAGGCTTACTTGATTGGTGAATACCTTGAAGGAGTTTCGAATGGATCTCAACTCCTAGATGTCTAAATCCGTGCAAGGAAGATGAAGAAAGCATGGCCATGGTTGATGAAATCATTTAGCCAAGAGGAAGAGTGGTTCGGCCAAGAGAGAGAGAGAGAGAGAAAAGGGAAGGAGAGAGTCCATTAGCATACTTATTCATATGTATATTCATCAGAGATCAAAGATTATAGAAGATAAAGTTGTTTGAACAAACCTACCTTGAAGGTGTTCTTGAGCCTTCACAAAATTTCTGGTTTTTTTTATCCAAATGAGCAAATTGGATTTCAGAGTTTGATATTAAAACTGGTATGGATGGACTCCCGGTAGTGTATAAATGAAATCTGGAATTTTTAGAAGAAGTTTGAAGTGATTTGGAGAGGTATTCGCTGAAAGGAAGGAGTAGGTGTTCTTGGTGTGTTATGTGTTCTTGAAAGTTGAAGAGAGTAGAGAGGTTTTTGTTCAAGGCTGGCCGAATTTCTGAAGGGATTAGGGTTGGCCGACTGCTTGTAGAGTTTTGGTAGATGATTTTCTGGTTTGCAAGGGAAAAGGAAAGGCTAGTTGTTGAAATCCTTAAAGAATATTTTTGGGAAGCAAATTTGGAAACTAAATATAACAAGAATATCTTTGATTATTGGAGAGCTTTTAGAAAGCTGCCATGGCCGACTGCTTGTGTAGAATTTTGGTTGGATGAAAGTTGGTTGAAGGAGGCTAAGGGTGGCTGAAAATAAGGAGTATAATGGTGAAGGAAAGGTCTGGTTGTTTAAGGAATATTTTATGGAAGGTTGCTAAATTATGGTGGCTGGAATTTTTGGTATCCAATCTAGGTATGATTGCAGTAATTCTTTTGGAAATCTTTTAGGGTAGCCATGATTGGATTTTTGTGCAAAAGCTTGGGGAGGACAATGGATTTCAGTTCATGGTTGTTTAAGGGTGGTTTGTGCAGAAGAAGGGTGGAGTTTCGGCTAGGGCTAAATTAGGAAACAAGCTAGGAAACAATTCTGCACTGGATTTTCGCAAGGGCTGGAATTTTTCTGGGTAGTTTTAGCTGCCATTTTCCAACCGATTTGCAGAGAATTTGAAGGCCATATCAGAGGTATTTCAAGTTTGTTTTCCAGCCTTCATTATGGAGGAAAAACGTGGCTAAGATGCTGAACAAAAATTGAAAGAAAACAGCTTGGTTTCAGACCTCCAAAGCTGCGAATTTGCCCAGGGATTTTTCTGGTTTTGCACAGCCTTTGTGCAGTCCGAAAATGGCCAGAAAAATTCAGGTTTCAAGCTGATCAAAAGGGCCATTTTCTAGCAGCATTTGGGAGGGAATACTGGCTAAGAATTTTGACACCTTGAAGGCACAAGAAGTTGGAAACATTTCAGTTCAATACATGAAAGAAAATGAACCTAGCTAGAGTAAAGTTTTAGAAAGTTCACTAGGAAAATTAATTCACTTGGAATCATTCCTCCTCTTCCATGGTTTTGGTCCATAAGATGTCTTTCACTAAGACATTTTGAACCTCCAAAGCCACAACACATTGCTGAAAATTTTCTAGAATAAAACTGCCTTGAACAAATTGAACAAACTAATGAATTGAGAAATAAGAAAAATTAAAGATCAAGAGGAAATGAATTCCCCTTAGGAATTTTGTGTAGGGTAAAAGAGTAGGATTGGGATACTTCTATCATGCCTCCCTTAGGATAACACCTCTACCATATTCTAAAGCACCTAAGGCCGAAAATATCACTTCCCAATCAAAAATAAAATTCAATCATGCTATAGCTCTAATGATGGAATTTGAACTCAAGACCTCAAGAATTAATTCCAAAGCTCTAACAACTAAACCACAACAACTGTTGTTTTTATTTTCTTCCTAAAATATTTTTCCTATTTAATCCTCAAGCTATCTCCCTATTTTTTTTTCTCAAGCAAAAATTACCATTTTGCCCTTCTCACTCAATACTCATAATCAAGCATTCGAGACAATAAAACATAAATCCAAAGCATATAAAATCATATAAAAATATATTTAAACATGCAATAAAATATGATATGCATCCCAACCCCTTTACTCTAAGGTTGGTTTTGACTCGGATTTCACATGATAGGAATCCCCTTATTAGAAAATTTTATGGAAATATGTTTGGAAACTTTGAATTTAGTCTTCTTTTGGGACTAGAATTCTGCATTTCTTGAAATGAGTTCCTTTTGGAATCGGATATTTGGAAAATGATCCAAATGTCCTTAGTGGAATGTTTTATGGATACATTTGCAATCGGATATTGGGTAAATGACCGAAATATCCTTATTGGAACTCTTGTGAAATCTTTTCAAATCGGGTAAGGGTAAAATGACCCAAATACACTCGGAAAGTCTTTTGGAATTCGGGGTGTGTAAAATGACCCGAATGCTCTTGGAATTGATTTTTGTGATCGAGTATGTGAAATGACCTGAATACTCTTAGAAAGTTATTTTGATGTGAAAGAACTCTTTATCTTGTTTTGACATGGTTTTGGAAAATGATTTTTCGATATGAGATTGACTTTGGAAAACGATATTTTGATCTCGAAAATTATTTTATTGACCTGATGTGCCTATGGAATGAATTGATTGGCTCTACAGAGCCTATGGAAATTATTAATTGACTAGCGCGTCACTGGTATCAAATTCTAGAAAATAATATTTTACCCCAATAGTGTTTTTCTTGATATGGAAAAATGGTTTCCTAATGTGCTCAAGTACAAGCCTTTTTGGATTTTGAAACATGGTGAATAATATGAATGCTAAATTCTTAATTTCTTCAACTTGACAAACCTTGAATACTTGGCATTTGCACTCACTTGAATACTTGGCGTAAGCATACTAACTTACTTGGCATATGTACTAACATGAATACTTGGCGTAAGCACTAACTTGAATACTTAGCATATGCACTAACTTGAAAACTTGGCATAAGCACTAACTTACTTGGCGTATACACTAACTTGAATACTTGGTGTATTCGGGTCATTTTATCCATACCCGATTCCAAAAGACTTTTCCGAGGGTATTCGAGTCATGTAGCTGTTACCCGATTTAAAGAGTGTTCACAAAAGTAACAACAAGGTTATTTCGGTCATTTACCGAATACCCGATTCTAAAAGTTTTCATAAAACATTCCAATAAGGACATTTGGATCACTTTCCAAATATTCGATTCCAAAAGGCACTCATTTCAAGAAATCCAGAATTCTAATCCGAAAAGAGGATTAAATTCAAACTTTCCAAACACATTTCCGTAAAATGTTCCAATAAGGGCATTCTAGTCAATTTACGAATATCTGATTCCAAAAATTACTATTTTTTTGAAAACCCCAAGCATAAAATTCAAAATGATTAAATTCACAAAATTTATGCTTTAATCATCCTTTAAGGTTTCCAAGCTAATCATGAAGTTCACTCAAGCCCAAAAAGGCATAAAACAAATCTTGCTCAGATAAACCTTAAGTATATTCAAGGGTTTACAAAACGGTACAAAATATAGCATTTCATGTTAGTTCTTATGCCAAGTATTCAAGGTTTGTCAAGTTCAAGAAATCAAGAATTCAAGATTCATATTGTTCACTATATTTCCAAATCCAAAAAGGTTCATACTTGAGTATATCAGGAAACCATTTTTCCATATAAAGAAAACACTATTGGGGCAAAATATTATTTTTTAGAATTTGATCCCTCTGACTCACAAGTCAGTAAATAATTTCCATAGGCTCCGCAGAGCCAATCAATTGATTCCCTAGAGATAACACGTGTGTGAGTGAAAATCACTCAGTAAGTCCTGTTTGTGCTAGTACTTTAGTAAAGAGACAGAGTACATAAAACTTTTAAAGGGAAAGCATTTCGTTTGTTCACTAGAAACAATTCCAAAATTCTTTAAAGAAGAGGTTACTCAGAACTTAGTCATTTTTGGAAAACTGTGTTTCAAATAATTATGCCCAATTTCCAAATCACAGGTATTCCCCCAACAGAGGGTCGACTTGTATGCAAAGCACATAAGGCTTTGCCTTCAGCGCCATGTATTATTATGTTTACACTGTAACCTACAGTACTCAATTGTACATCGTCGGAAGGGTAAGTACACCGCAGTGTACTATCGAGAATCAAGTTAGTGCTTATGCCACATGTATTCAAGTTAGTGCATACGCCAAGTATTCAAGTTAGTACTTTCGCTAAATAAGTTAGTGCTTACGCCAAGTATTCAAGTTAGTGCATATGCCAAGTATTCAAGTTAGTACTTACGACAAGTAAGCTTGTTCTTACACTAAGTATTCAAGTTAGTACATACACCAAGTATTCATGTTAGTACATTCGTCAAGTAAGTTAGTGCTTACATCAAGTATTAAAGTTAGTGCATATGTCAAGTAAGTTAGTGCTTACGCCAAGATTCAAGTTAGTGCATACACCAAGTATTCAAGAATTGTCAAGTTTAAGAAATCAAGAATTTAAGATTCATATTGTTCACCATGTTTCCAAATCCAAAAAAGGCTCGTACTTGAGCACATTAGAAAACCATTTCTCCATATCAAGAAAAACATTGTTGGGGCAAAAAATTATTTTCTAGAATTTGATCCCATTAACTCGCAAGTCAATTAATAATTTCCATAGGCTCCACAGAGCCAATCAATTCATTCCATAGGCACATCATGCTAATAAAATAATTTTCACGATCAAAATGTCATTTTCCAAAGTCAATCTCATATCGAGAGATCAATTTCCAAAACTGTGTCAAAATAGGATAAAGAGTTCTTTTCTCACATCAAAATAAGTTTCCAAGAGTATTCGGGTCATTTCCCGTACTCGATCACAAAATTCATTTCCAAGGGTATTCGGGCCGTTTTACCCATACCTGATTCCAAAAGACTTTTTTGAGGGTGGTCATTTACCGAATACTCGATTCCAAAGGTTTCCATAAAACATTCCAATAAGGGCATTTGGATCATTTTCCAAATATCCGATTTCAAAAGGAACTCATTTCAGGAAATCCTAATTTCAAATCGCAAAAGAGGATTAAAATCGAAGTTTCCAAACACATTTCCATAAAAAGTTCCATTAAGGGCATTCTAGTCAATTTATGAATACCCGATTCCAAAATTACTATTTTTTGAAAACCCCAAGTATTTAATCCCATAGGGATTAAATTCACAAATTCATACTTTAAACATCCATTAGGTTTCCAAGAAAATTATGAAGTTCATTCAAGCCCAAAATGGTATAAAATCAAATCTTGCCAAGATAAATCTTAAATATATTTAGGGATTTCCAAAATGGTATAAAACGTAGCATTTCGTGTATAAGTAAATCACACAAGCTTTCAAAAGGTTTTAGAATTCAAAGGGACTCACATCGTGTCATGATTAAACTTTTCCGTTCACATCCGTTCGACCACCGTTTCTACCATTTTCAATGAACTATTGGCTATTTACCGATAAACCTACAGCACACATCGTTTTCGGGTCAATTCATGTTCGGCCAAAAAATAGCCGATGTCTATCCTACATGGTCAACGGGTAACCGATGTACAACTGACGTTGAGCCGACAGTTAAGGAAAACGTCAAACTTTCATTCACATCATTTTTTCTCATCGTTCATTTGATTCAGTCATTTTCCTTTTTCCACATCCTTTCTTCCTTCATAAACAAGGGATTCACTTCATATTTCTCCAATTATTTCATCCAAAATCACATAGTTAATCACCCGTAAATTCGTCAATGTTCTAGGCAAAATTCTGAAATTTTGTTACTTTGACACATGATTTTGTGTCGGACATAACTTTCAATCCACACCTCCATTTTGGCTCTATGATATACCAAAATGATCATAAGACTCTTGTAAGTTCTTTTCCAGAATTCAAATTCCCGAGGCATAGTACTAGGTAAAAACATTCCCAGTAGTTTTACCTCACTTTTACTATTCATGCTTTCCTTTATCCTCTTTTAATCTTTAACACCTTAGAAACATTAATTCATTCAATTCTCCTTCAAATCATGTTTAATTCAAAATTTTTAGATTTCCAGTAGGTAACAAAAGTCACACTTATTCAACACAAACTCATCTCTTCTAATCAAAAGCTAGTTTGATACCTATTCCTAACCAAGTAAATTCCATTTTTACTGTACTTTGATCATCACCTCCTCAAACAAAAATAAGCCTTCAAATCCCCAAAATAATTCAGTTCTTTCTCACATAAAACTTCAAGCAAAAAACCTTAGGAAGCCGGTACTTATACAAGCATATATAAGGTTCATACATAAAAGTTCACAAACCCTAGCTTTGATCTAATATGAAGACATGAAAATCAGGTTTTCATGTTAAAATTCATATCAACATAATCATTATTCACCCAACAACTTTAATTCAAGTAAGATAGGGTTTTACCTTGTGTTTGAGGCTATTTAAAGTGATTTTGCTCCAAGAACACACACACACTCTCTCTCTTCTTTCTTGCTCTCTCCTTTTTCTTTTTCTCTCAATTTTCTCTAGCTTTTCTTTCCTTTTCCTTTCTTTTCTTGGCATAATGCCTTTTATTAAAACAAAATGTGTCATATACAATGTACAACTGATTGCCTCTAGGGCACAACACTAACAACTTGCACGTTTACTATAGCGAAATTCTATCACTGGCACTATATAGTTATCTATGTGATTATATCATAGTTAAGTCATCTAATGTACTTGTTCTATTAACACGTATCTATGTGTTAACTTTGCATATCTCAATACTCAAGAATATGACAACTATTGCCTGATCAAATTATGGAGTCTTAACGTATTAATGATGTCCTATCTTATTAATACTACAACTAAGGAATATTTAAGCACTAACACTATACAATGTAGTAGAAATCTCACATCAAGATCTCTATCATGATTCCCTAACATAGTGTTGTACTAAGGACTTTATCTAATTATTATTTTTACACGAAAGTAAAGAAAATAAACTGAAAGATAAATAATGTCTTGTATTATAAAACAAATATGTCATTTACAAAGTACAAGTGATTACCTCTAAGGCACAATAATAACAATATTTTGTAAGTTTGAGTACTAAAAAAAGAGAAGGACCAGGAGATCGAAATAAGAAGAAAAGAGTCTACAAGAAGATTTCAAGAGGAAGAAGAATAAAAGATAGTCTATGACTTTGTTTTTCTATTCCTTTTGTAATATTTGTTGCATTATTGTGCTAAAAATTGATTTTTAAGTGTAATGAAGGGTTGTACCCTATTTTTATGCATGTGAATGATGTATTGTCCTTTGATCTATGATCTTTGTTCTTGGGTATTCGGTTATTTGATCTTATTTTGCTATCTTTGTTGAATGGGATTTGATTGATGTATTTCAATTGAATGTTCTTCCTTATTGGTTTTGAGAGATGGGATTGAGGATAGGACACCCATTTGACTAGGTTAGCATTTGCCATTTTCAATTAATCTGAGAGGGAAGTTGGGAATTAGGGCTAATAACTAGAAGGTTTATGAAATTGCCTAGATATAGGGATTTTGTGACATTTGGATAGTTTGGAATAGTGAGTGATGATTAAGCACTTTTAGGCTTGGTTGGTTGGGTAGAGATATCATTCAATCAAACATAGGGGTAGAAATCTCACAAGTTGAGAAAGGGTGAGATTGGAACGTGACTCACTCCCGTGCTTAGAATTAGGAGTTTTGGGTCAATAGGGCACTTGTTTCTTAAGTCTTAAGTGGGGGACTTCATTTTGTTATATAGGTTTTTCTCTTTCCAATTCCTTGGGGGTATTATAACTCTCTATTGTGTACAAGAACATAACCTCTCTCCTAATATAGTTAGTTTTACATCTTAAATTTACTTTTGGCTAAATAATGAGGAAAGAAGGAAGTACGAGTGATTACCCCTATTCCTTAAGGGCACAACACTAACAACTTGCACATTTTGTTTCTTTTACCTCCCTTTTGCAATGAGTTTGACTGAGTTAATGAAATAGCTCTAGGTGGCAGAGAAGGTCACGAAGCAACAAGCAAGGGCTATGATGGCTTTTTCTTCAACAACTGGGCCTAAGCCCAGAAAGTATATGAAGAAGAAGGGTAATACAGTGCCGCAGCCCAATTCCTAACCCAACCACAAACCCAAAGGCAAATTCTTCAAATTTGGAAAGAAAGAACACTGGAGAAAAGAGTGTCCAGATCTTCAAACCAAGAAAAACCACAGAGGTAATATTTTTTCTATCTAGAGTATAGATCAATGGTTAGATTAACTTCCATTGAGATTGTTGATTTAGGAGCCACTGATTGCATCTGTAACTCATTATAGGGGTTTAGAAAGATACAAAAACTCCAAAAGGGCGAAATGGACTACGTGTGGAAAATGAAGCACAAGTATGGGCTCTTGCAGTAGGGGAACTGGAACTTGTTTTTTTTATTTTATTTTATTGTAATAGAATAGTTATATTGAAGGATATTTTATTTGTTCCAGATTTTATGTAGAATTTAGTTTAAATTGTAAAACTAATAGATCAAGGATATTTTGTTTCTTTCCATTCCGGTAAAACTATCAACAAAAATAGAGAAGTTTTATGTACTAGGCACATGTACAAAAATTTATTCTTCATTAATCCTATTAACAATCAATTAAACAACTTTTAACCTGAACCTTTAAATAGGAAAAGAAAGACTAATGTTAATGACTCATATATTTGGCATCTAAAGTTAGGTTATATTAACTCAACTAGAATTCAGAAGCTAATCCACGTTGGGCCTTTGGGCTAATTAAGATTGAAAAGTTGGCCTCAGTGTGAATCCCGTCCTATGAAAAAAAATGACCGAAAGTTCCTGTACCCAAATGGTGGATAAGACCAATGAAACATTAAGTCTTGTTCACACTGGTGTGTGCAGTTCTTTGTCTACACTAGCAAGAGAGGGGTTTGAATACTTCATCGCCTTCATGGATGATTGTACTAGGTATGGTTATGTTTACCAAATGACATGCAAGTCTGATTCTTTTGACAAGTTCAAAGAGTTTAAGGCTAAAGTGGAGCATCAGACAAGTAAATTAATCGAGTCCTTATGATCGGATTGTGGTGGAGAGTACCTTCTCGGTGATTTCAACATTACATGGAACATCATGGGAGTGTTTCCCAGCTCTCTGTACTGGGAACTGTTGGTATTCGTGGACTCCTAAATGCGGAAAACATCCACGAATCCCTCCCGAGGACCCAAGTAAAGGATTAAGAGGATCTAAGGTTAGCAGGAATTACCTCTGGTTGCTGTAATTGAAATCCTTCGATTCTGATTGCGCTGTTGTTCGCTCAACTCGAACAATCACCAGATGCTGCAGTATGCGAACGTTCTCTATTGGATACACACCGCGAACTCACTCGATACCCGGGGAGTGCTAGCACCTAGGGTTTGAGAGGTTTTTCTTTCTCTTCTGGTAGAGAATGACACGAATGTTCTCAATTGAAAATTTTGACTCTTGAAAAGACGGCTAGGGTTTTCTTAAAAATCCCCGAACCTCTTAGAGTCCAACCCTAATAATATCTTATCATATTCTAATTTAAATTCAAATTAAATTAAAACTGATATAATAAGATTCTGCCATTATCTCGGTAATTTAACTAATTAATTTACCGAGCCAGATTCTTATAATCTGGACATCATCCAGATACATCGAATGTGGACATATTTCCAGATTCATTGTATCCGGTACATTTTCTAAGTACGATTAACTTAGACATATTTCCAGATTCATTGAATCTGGTCACCAGAAAAATAACCTAACAAGTTCGCTTATTGTATGACCCTATAGGTTCATTTAACACTGGCAGTATACCTAAATCATATTTAAATGGCCCACAAGTTATAAGCTTTCTAGTAAAACATTATAACTATCCAGGTTAAATGAAGATCGGTGATCTCTTTGAACCAAACCATAATTTTACATTTAGTCCTTTTGTCACACGATATCTAGATTAAGCATAAGGGACGGAGCATGTCATCCTTATTAAGTTTAATCAATTATTTCTTGATTTCATAATAGACTGTTCAAACAAATGATATCAATATCTTAGATTGATATATTTGAGCACGGCCATGCATTTTTAACAATCTAACTTATTAAGGGGCCCATGGATATCTCTCTCATAATTGAGAGGGACAAATTCCTTCACAATCAATCATATTTTTCTCCTTGATTTATTCTATATCCAATAGTAGTCTAATTTATTATCTAGTTAAAGACAACTTTAGACAATGTCAAAATATAGAATTTATCAAGTAGGAAATTATGATGAATTTAGGTCGAAAGACATTCAATATTATTATGGCTAGAAAGTACTTATGACATATTCCATGAAGTATTCTCACGGTGGGTCATATTCAATACAATGTTCTCTAACATTTATTTATGTCTTGACTAGATATCACAAATATCCATGGCCAGTAAAACATAGCCATCAAGTCACAAACATACTAATCTTAATTTATTATTATTCCAATAATAATAATCGATCAGGGACAGTTTTAGAATAGTCATTGCATTCATTGTAGGGTTTTACTATCAAGTCACGTACTTGATGACCACAAAATAAAGCTCACTATTCATGGAAAGGAAAGCCTCATATTATTATATAAAACATAATGACAATAGTATAAGTACAAATTAACTCTAGGGCATATCCTCAACAGTCTCCCACTTACACTAAGACCAATTTAGCATAAGCCGTAATCCCATTGATCTGGTATGACTATCATGTTTAGACGATGGGAGAGGCTTTGTCAGTGGATCTGCAACATTATCATCAGTTGGTACCTTGCATACTTTAACATCTCCTCTGTCAACAATTTCTCGAACCAGATGAAAACGTCTAAGTATATGTTTGGATCGCTAATGTGATCTTGGTTCCTTAGCTTGTGTAGTGGCTCCATTGTTGTCACAATAGAGATCCACTGGGTTCACAATACTAGGAACTACATCTAGTTCTATAATGAACTTTTTAATCCAAACTGCTTCTTTAGCTGCAGCTGAGGCAGCTACATACTCAGCTTCTGTAATAGAATCAGCCACGGTGTCTTGCTTTGAACTTTTCCAGCTTACAACACCTCTATTCATACAAAATAGAAAACCTGATTGCAATTAATAATCATCTATGTCGGACTGAAAACTAGCATCAGTATAACTATTTACAATTAGCTCGCCTTCTTGTCCTCCATAAACTAAGAACATATCTTTAGTTCTTCTTAAGTACTTCAATATGTTCTTGACAGCAGTCCAGTGTGCCTCTCCAGGATTTGACTGGAACCTGCTCGTCATGCTCAATGCATATGATACATCGGGTCGAGTACATAACATGGCATACATGATAGACCCTATAGCGGAAGCGTATGGTATCTTGTTCATGCGCTCTTCTTCATCCTTCATAGAAGGACTTTGAGTTTTGCTGAGCTTAATGCCATGTGACATTGGCAAGAATCCTCTCTTAGAGTCTTGCATACTGAACCTTTTCAATACCTTGTTAACGTATGCACTTTGACTTAGTCCAATTAGCTTTCTAGATCTATCTCTATAGATCCTTCTACCTATAATATAGGCAGCTTCACCTAAGTCTTTCATTGAGAAATAATTTCCCAACCATGTCTTTACACTTTGTAGAGTTGGGATGTCATTTCCAATGAGTAAGATATCATCAACATAAAGTACCAAAAAGACTATTGCATTCCCACTTGTTTTCTTATAAACACAAGGCTCATCTTCATTTTTGATAAATTTAAATTCTTTAATTGCTTCATCAAAACGAAGATTCCAGCTTCGAGATGCTTGCTTCAATCCATAAATGGATCTTTGAAGCCTGCACACTTTATTAGAATTCAAAGGATCATCAAAACCCTTAGGTTGTGTCATGTACACATCTTCGAGTAAGTTTCATTAAGAAACACGGTTTTGACATCCATTTGCCAAATTTCATAGTCATAATATGCTGCTATGGCAAGAAGAATTCTGATAGATTTAAGCATTACAACTGGTGAAAAGGTTTCATCATAGTTTATACCATGAGTTTGTCTATAACCTTTTGCTACCAGTCGTGCTTTGTAAGTATGCACATTTCCCTCCATGTCTGTTTTCTTTTTGAAAACCCACTTACACCCAATGGTTTTAGAACCTTTAGGTGGGTTAACCAAAGTCCAAACTTGGTTATCATACATGGATTGCATCTCAGACTTCATAGCTTCTAACCATTTTCCAGAGTCAGAACTCTTAATGGCTTCTTGATAGGAAGTGGGCTCATCATTAACCATAAGCTCCACATTGTGATCGTCAGTGATGAGAAATCCATATCTCTCAGGTTGTTGACGAACCCTATCAGATCTTCGAGGTCCTTGTTCTATAGATGTAGGCTCATCTTGGACTTGTGAGCCATCTAATCGAGATTTATTATTTGGTTCAGGCACTAATTGTGGCTCTTGAATCTCATCTTGATAAGGTTCAGGCACTAATTGTGGTCCTTGAATCTCATCAAGACGTATTTTACTCCCACTGATTCTTTTGGAAATAAATTCCTTTTCAAGAAAGAATCCATTTCGAGCAACAATTACTCTATTTTCTTTTGGGAGATAAAATTGATATCCTTTAGTTTCTTTAGGATACCCCACAAATATGCATTTATCCGATTTAGGTGCAAGTTTATCAGATAATAAACGTTTTACATAAACTTCACAACCCCAAATCTTCATAAATAACACACTAGGTTGTCTCCCAGTCCATATCTCACATGGCGTTTTATGAACCGATTTAGATGGAACTCGATTTAGTATGAATGCAGCAGTCTCCAGGGTATAACCCCAAAAGGAGATTGGAAGATCAGTTTGACTCATCATTGATCGAACCATATCTAATAAAGTCCGATTTCTCCATTCAGATACACCATTCTATTGAGGTGTTCCTGGTGGAGTTAATTGGGAAATAATTCCATAATTTCTAAGATGCTCGTCAAACTCGTGACTTAAGTATTCACCACCTCGATTCGATCGAAGTGTTTTGATACTTTTGCCAAGTTGATTTTGTACTTCATTTTGAAATTCTTTGAATTTCTAGAACGATTCAGATTTGTGTTTCAACATATATAGGTAGCCATATCTGCTGAAATCATCTGTAAATATAATGAAGTACTGAAATCCTCCTCTAGCATGTGAATTCATTGGTCCACATACATCAGTATGTATTAGGCTCAATAAATCAGTTGCCCTTTCATTTTGTCTCTTGAAAGGCACTTTAGTCATTTTGCATAATAAACAAGAATCACATGTTTTGTAAGATTCTAAATCAAACGATTTTAGAAGCCCATCATTATGAAGCTTTGTTATGTGTTTTTCTCATTTATATGGCGCAAACGACAATGCCAGAAGTAAGTCTGATTTAAATCATTGGATTTCAATCTCTTAGTATTTATATTATAGATAGACATGTTTGAAGATCCACGAAGATTTAGAATATAGAGCCCATTCGATAATGAAGCATCTCCATAAAAAATTCCGTTTTTATTAATGGAGCAAATGTTATTCCTAATAACAAATTCAAAACCTTCTAAATCCAAACAAGAAACTGCAATAATATTCCTACTCATAGCAGGAACATAAAAACAATTGTTCAGTTCTAAAACAAGCCCATTGGGCAAAATTAATTCAAAAGTTCCTACAGCTACTGCAGCAACTTTTGCTCCATCGCAACTCATAAGTCCACCTCGCCTTTTGCCAAGGCTCTACTCCGTTTTAGACCCTGCACATTTACATAAATGTGAGATCCACAACCGGTATCCAATACCCATGAATCAGAAGTAGATAAATTAATTTCAATAACATAAATACCTGAAGCGGCAGTCTCACTATCCTTCTTTTTCTTTGCTTCCAAATAGAGCTTGCAATTTCTTAACCAATGTCCTTGTTCTCCACAATGGTGGCAAGCTCCCTCCTTTGGTGTCTTGGCCTTAGGTTTAGGCTTGAGCTTGGACTTTGCCTTATCCTTACCCTTACTAGCCATGACCTTGCCCTTTTGGTTGTTCTTTTTGCCTTTCCCTTTTTGAACCATTAGAACACTAGGAGTATTATTCCTAATGTTCAGTTCTTCTTGTTTTAGCATCCCATGCAATTCAGTAATGGATTTCTCCATATTATGCGTGTTAAAATTCATGACAAACTGGTCATACTCAGCAAGTAAAGAGCCCAAGATCAAATCTGTGGCCATGTCATGATTAATAGGAGCACCAAGCTTATCAAGATGATCTAGATAGCCCTTCATGAAGTTCAGAGTTCATGGTTGCTAGCATGAGGCAAGTAACATCGTTGGAGTCATCTTTGTGCTTACTATAAGCATCTTTTTCAGCTTTTGAGGCGTTATTTGCTGGAGCAGGGGGAATAGGATTTTCAAGAACATAGAGCCTTTTTTCTTGCTTAAGAACAATTATTAAGTTTCGTGCCCAATCAAGAAAGTTAGTCCTACTAAGCTTGTCTTTCTCAAGCACAGATCGCAATGAATTATTCCAACTGTATGTTGCCATTATCTACATACAAAAATATGAAAAGTAATTAATTTTTTGAGACTTTAACGAAAAACTCCAACTAAAAGCATTTAAACTTTTTGAAACTTCAACATTTTGATGTTTCGTAGTGGGAAAATATATATATATATATATTTTTTATAAATATTTTATTTTAATCAAAAGTAAGCTTTGGCTTTAATCTTATAATTAAATAAAACTCAAATTTTAAATGAGATAGACATCAAATGTCCCAGCTAAAAATATCTCATATAATGCCCTAGGCCCAAAACCATTTTGATAGCCCAGTTAAGTCAAACCATATTAAACATATGGAAAACTAATTCCCATCTTATCTCACTCAAATAATCAAAAGCATCCTACTTTGTTAGGAATGACCATATGATGATCCAAGTAATAACAAGTGTTTGATTTTGGAAGGCATTTAACACTTAAATTTTTTTTCTTTTTTTTTTTAAATTTGATTGTAGTAAGCAGGAAATAAACATATTAAAAATGCATGCAAGACATAAATAAAAGTGACATAGCATGGCCCATGACCTATGTTGATCATCACGAGCAAAGTGAAGATCAAGGTGGTCAATCTAGGTATATGAACTCCTTAAGCATTCTCTAATGCCTTGAGCATACTCCTCCTTGGTTGTTAATGTTGGCTGCCATCTTCTTTTACATTGGATAGTAAAATTAAAATAATTACTATTCTAGGAAAGCAATACAATTTTACAACAATGAAAAACGACACGCAGGCCGTATTTTAAGAAATTACAACTTAAAACAACCATAATGTAACCCGCCAATCACATTGGGATAAAACGGGCCATGCTATGCACTATTCAAAATAATCCACAACTACAATAAAAAACACTAACGAATAACACACAATGAACAGCTAGTTGGGGTTCCAAGGGGCAGCGCCCCTGGCGGAGGTCCCCGGAAGGAAAAACGATTTTTCCTTGTCTCATTGAATGAGATTTTGCCTTCCGATTTCCAAATATTAATCAAATTAACGTTCGGACCCCTTAGTAACCATCGCTGTGAAAATTCATATTACAGACAATATGCGTTCTTTTAATCATATTTATACAAATAACATACTACCACGGCCGATTAATACAAACAATTCGCAAATATAGAATGACGGATAGCATGCTTACGATACCATATCATATTAAAGCAGGCCAATTTACAGACAATCTGCAACTAATCTGGTCTGATCAGGTAACTAAGACGCACATATTAAACCTAATTCAGGCAGTCTGCATGCTATGTATTCTAAAATCATAATCATGCGAACATGCCGATACATGTAACACCCCGCTACCTAGGCCTGCCAGGGCCGGGGATGTTGCCCCGTCCAAAGGACAAGGGGTCTTTATTACTAGGTAACCCAAATAAAATAGCGGATGAAAATAATACTTTAACTTAAAAATTTATTATATCCCAAGAATAAATCCATGAATTCCTAAACAGAAATCCATAAATAAAAATTATCCACTCTCAACTCTCCAAAGTAATACATAAGAATAAATGACAACATTCTCTCCCAAGGCAGATAACACTAGCTACTCATCCCCACAGTAGGATCGACCTGAAATCATGGTAAAAAGAGTGATGAGACAAAAATCTCAGTAAGCCCCGTGTGTGAGTTGGGCTAAAAAGACAAAACACTTTTCATGATGCATGCACTAGCAGTATATCAAAAGCTTGTCATGCCATCTTTACAAATTTAACTCTCACTTTTTCGAAGATAATTGTGAGAAGTCATGGAATAAAATGCTCTTAAAATATTCTGTTTCAAAAGATATGAATAATTAAAAGATTTTGAGCATGGAATAAAAATTCCAATGACACTTCAGAACAGTTCACCGAAAATAACTCATCAATTAAAGCAACCAAGTTAATCTAACAGGGCACAGCGGTGGAACCTACAAAATTAGCTCAATACAGTTCCAAACAACATTTTTCAACTCGTACAAAATTTGTAGAAGGCATGGTTTTAAGTCAATAATTTATTTCACAAATTCATAGTGGAGGAGCCACATGCTCAAATAAGTCATGCTGTGATTTTCAAAAATTAGATGCATGACCGAAAATTTATCTCTCGCATATTCAAAACAAATCAAAATGTTTGATGCTTGGTTCCTATGTCATGCCTGACACATTTTAAAAATTTATAAATCTAGAAGTTTCTAAAATTAGAAGTTTTCCAAATATAGAAAGTTTCCAAAATAAGAAGGTTCCAAATATAGAGGTTTTCAAAATCAGCTACCATGCTAAAATTTCAAATTTGCTAAAAATACACACCAACCTTACTTTCAAACCAAGATAATAAAATAAAATCAATTTTATGAATACAAGGGAACTTACCTTATCCTTAAGCTTAGGGTATGAACTCTGGTAGGTTGGTCCCTACCCTTGACAATCTTCTAAATCTGTCAAAGAGTTCATATAAATTAATTACAACACTTTCTAGATCATCCCAAAAGAAAATCAAGTCCAAAATCGACTTTCACAAATAAAACAAACTCAACTCACTACTACCATGATCTTAGTGTCCCAATCTTTAAGGCCAAATAATAAATAAAAAGGGTTTATAAGCTAAGTCTAATTTGATATTTAAATTAATTAGTGTTTTGGAAAATACGTACTAATAAGTTGAAGGTTTAAATCTTGCTAAGAAAGATTTAGAGTTTATTTGATGAAGAGTCCTAGGTGGAATTAGGTAAAATAATGATTTATTAATAATTTAGTTGTTAGAAAATAAATGATAACTAAAATTAGTTGAAAATAAATTTAATGAGTCTTGCTTGAAAGACAATAAATAAATTTTTAATGGGTTTTGATTAAAAGATAATAATTAAATTTTTAGTAATAAATATTTTACTAATTATGATTGTTTCCATAAAAGACTTTATTTGATATTATCATTCTATATATAATATCTATATATTTTATTTTCTAGAAAAAGCTATTATTTATTTGACTAAAATATCCTTATTATATATAATAATCGAAATTTACCCCTCCTAGGGTTTTTTGGAAATTACTAGCAAAATCCCATTATGAAATATTTTATTCATGAAATAAAAATTAGCTTAGGGACAACTAGGTCATGATCATATTTCTATGGCTAACCACAATCATGAGCATATACAATCCTTCAATTCATCAAATCATCCAAATCATGTATATAAGCATAGATCTAGACTTACTAAGGCATGATCTAACTATTACTAGCATAAATATAATCATAGCTTCAATAATCACACAAGAATATAATTCCTATTCATCATAGATGACATAATCTCTAGCATACTTGATCATGGAGACATACATCAAACCCTAGAACACCATATATTCAACCAAGATAAGCAACTCATGCAAAAATCCCATCTCCAACATATTCATACATATATTCATGCTTCAATCTCAACTCATCACAACAATATATACTCAACCCTATTCATGATTCATCTTCTATCAACATCATCCTAGAGACATGAGTCTAGAATTTAAAAGAAGGGTTAAAAAGGCTTACTTGATTGATGAATACCTTGAAGGAGTTTCGAATGAATCTAAACCCCTAGATGCCTAAATCCGTCCAAAGGAGATGAAGGAAGCATGGCCATGGTTGATGAAATCATTCGGCCAAGAGAGAGAGAGAGAGAGAGAGAGAGAGAGAGAGAGAGAGAGAGAGAGAGAGAGAAGAGAAGAAGAGAGTACATTAGCATGTTTAATCACATATATATTCATTAGAGATCAAAGATTAGCGAAGATGAAGTTGATTGAACAAACCTACCTTGAAGGTGTTCTTGAGCTTTCACAAAATTTCTGGTTTTTTATCCAAAAGAGCAAGTTGGATTTTATAGTTTGATGTTAAAAATGGCACGGATGGACTCACAACAATGAATAGATGAATTCTGGGATTTTTAGAGGTGTTTTGAAGTGATTTGGAGTGGTATTAGGTGAAAGGAAGTAGTAGGTGTTCTTGGTGTAGTGTGTGTTCTTGATGGCTGAAGAAAAATCGAGAGGAATGGTTGTTGTGGCTGTCGAATTTTCTGTCGAATAAGGGCTGCCGAAATTCTATAGGGTTTAGGAGGATGTTTCTCTGATTTGAGAGGCAAAGGGAAAGGTTAGTTGTTACAATCTTTGAAGAATATTTTTAGGAAGTGAATTTGGAAAGTAAATATCCTAAAATATCTTGATTGTTTGGACAACTTTGAAGTCTGCCATGGCTGATTGTTTGAGCAGAACTTCATGGGATTAATGCTGGCTTATGGAGGATTATGGTGGCCAAAAGTAGGGTGTACAATGATGAAGAAGAAGTCTGGTCCATTGAGCAAAATATTATGGAAGGTTGCTAAATAAGATGGCTGAAATTTTGGAAACCAATCAAGCTGAATTGCAGGGATTTGTTTGAGAGATTTTTGGACAGCCATTAATGGAATTTTGTGCAGAAGTTCAAGGGGATCAATGGAGGTTTAAGGAAGGTTTTGACAGATTAGGGTTGGTGTTTTGGCTGGAAGAGAGATAGGAAACAAGCTGGACAAAAATCTGCACAGAAATTTCGCAGCACAATGAATTTTCTGGCAGATTTTCATCTGCCACTTCCAACCATTTTACAGTGAGCTGGAAGGGGAGTTTTAGGGGTATTCAAGGCTGGTTTCCAGCCTTCTTCATGGAGGAAAAACATGGCTAAGGTACTGCACAAAATCTAGGAGAAAACAGCTTGGTTTTGAGCTCTCAAAACTGATTTTCGTACAGGAATTTTTCCTGTTTTGCTCCAGCTTGAGCAGTCCGAAATTGGCCCAGAATTTTTAGGTTTCAAACTGATCCTAAAGACCATTTTCTGGAAGCATTTGGGAGGGAAATTTAGCTAGAAATTTCGCCCTTTTGAAGGTATAACAAGCTGGAAAATTCCAGCTCATTCCATGAAGAAATATGAACTAAGCTAGAGGAAAATTTCAGCAAGCTTACTAGAGGGATTTTTCCTCTTGGAATTCCTCACAACTCTTCCATATTTTTCAGACCATAAGAAGTCTTTCACCAAGACATTTTGATCCTAAAAGGTCTCAGCAGTCTACTGAATTTTCTGGAAAGAAAAGGCTAGAACATCTTGATCAAACTAATGAGTTGAGCATTGAGAAAAGTTAAAGAACGAGGAAGAATGAATTTCCCTTCAAGAATTTCGAGTAGAGTAAAGAGTGAAATGAGAATTCTCCTAACATGTCTCTCTAGGACATTATCACCACCGTGTTCTAGGCTCTTAAGGCCGAAACTAATCCTCCCTAAGCAAAAATAAAATTTAATCTAGCTAAAGCTTCTATGATGGAATTTGAACCCTAGACCTCAATAATCTATTCCAAAGCTCTAACCACAAGACCACAACAACTCTTGTTGCTATTTCTACTAGAAAAATTATTTTCTATTCACTCCACAATCTATCTCCCTATTTTCACCCCGGGCAAAAATTACCATTTTGCCCCTCTCACACAATACTCACCAACAAGATTTCAAGGCAATAAAACTCGAATCCAGAAAACATAAAAATTCATATGAGAATATATTTAACCATGAAATAAAATATGATATGCATCCCAACCCCCTTACTCTAAGGTTGGTTTCGACTGGGGTTTCACAATACATACCGTTTAAAATCACATATACATATCATACATGTATTCAACAATACGATTAATACAGATGAATCAACCTAATCGTTTAGCAAGTTGCTCTGATACCACTGTTGGTATTCGTGGACTCCTAAATGCGAAAAACATCCACGAATCCCTCCCGAGGACCCAAGTAAACAATTAAGAAGATCTAAGGTTAGTAAGAATTACCTCTGGTTGCTGTAATCGAAATCCTTCGATTCTGATTGCGCTGTTGTTCGTTCAACCCGAACAATCACCAGACGCTACAGTATGCGAACGTCCTCTATCGGATACACACCGCGAACTCACTCGATACCCGGGGAGTGCTAGCACCTAGGGTTTGAGAGGTTTTTCTTTCTCTTCTGGTAGAGAATGGCACGAATGTTCTCAACCGAAAAATTGGACTATTGAAAAGACGGCTAGGGTTTTCTTAAAAACCCCTGAACCTCTTAGAGTCCAACCATAATAATATCTTATTATATTCTAATTTAAATTCAAATTAAATTAAAACTGATATGATAAGATTCTGCCATTATCTCGGTAATTTAACTAATTAATTTACCGAGTCAAATTCTTATAATCTGGACATCATCCAGATACATCGAATGTGGATATATTTCCAGATTCATTGTATCTGGTAAATTTTTTAAGTACGATTAACTTAGACATATTTCTAGATTCATCGAATCTGGTCACCAGAAAAATAACCTAACAAGTTCGCTTATTGTGTGACCCTATAGGTTCATTTAACACTGGCAGTGTGCCTAAATCATATTTAAATGGCCCACAAGTTATAAGCGGTTTCTAGCAAAACATTATAACTATCCAGGTTAAATAAAGATTAGTGATCTCTTTGAACCAAACAATAATTTTATATTTAGTCCTTTTGTCACACGCTATCCAGATTAAGCATAAGGCACGGAGCATGTCATCCTTATTAAGCTTAATCAATTATTTCTTGATTTCATAGTAGACTGTTCAAACAAATGATATCAATATCTTAGATTGATATATTTGAGCACGGCTATGCATTTTTAACAGTCTAACTTATCAAGGGGCTCATGGATATCTTTCTCATAATTGAGAGGGACAAATTCCTTCACAATCAATCATATTCCTCTCATTGATTTATTCTATATCCAACAGTAGTCTAATTTATTATCTGGTTAAATACAACTTTAGACAATGTCAAAATATAGAATTTATCAAGTAGGAAACTATGATGAATTTAGGTCGAAGGACTTTCAATATTATTATGGCTAGAAAGTACTTATGACATATTCCATAAAGTACTCTCACAGTGGGTCATGTCCAATACAATGTTCTCTAACATTTATTTATGTCTTGACTCGATATCACAAATATCCATGGCCAGTAAAACATAGCCATCAAGTCACAAACATACTAATCTTAATTTATTATTATTCCAATAATAATAATCGATCAGGGACAGTTTTAGAATAGTCATTGTATTCATTGTAGGGTTTTACTATCAAGTCACGTACTTGATGACCACAAAACAAAACTCACTATTTATGGAAATAAAAGCCTCATATTATTATATAAAACATAATGACAATAGTATAAGTACAAATTGACTCTAGGGTATATCCGCAACAGGAACACCCTAGTAGAATGAAGTAGCTAAAAGAATGAATAGGATATTGATTGAAATGGTCTGAAGTATGATGTCTCATACTACTATTCTATTTTTTTGGGGGGGATATGCCCTAGAAACAGCAGCATATATGCTGAACTTGGTGTCTTCCAAGTCAGTACTTAAGATACCTTATAACATGTAGACTGGGTGTAAGCCGAGTCTAAATCATCTTAAGATTTGGGGTTATCTAGCTTATATACTAATCAAGAGAGATAAGTTAGAACCAAGATTAAAATTATGCTATTTTGTTCAGTATTCAAACGGAATAAAGGGTGGTTACTTTTATCATCCCAAGGAGCAAAAAGTACTTGTTAGTACTAATGCTAGATACTTAGAGGATGATCAAAGCATATCCATTAAAGGTTCAAGAATGCTGGAACATGAGAAGAAGTTATCTTCTGAAATGACTTCTTCTTACTCGATTATAGAACAAGAAAAGACACAATCTCAAGAACCTGTACAAACGGAGCTTTGTCGTGCTGGAACGGCATCTAGGGTTCCAGAAAGATAGACTAGAGAAGCTTTTCATCTAGTCTTCGACTACCAGGAACAATATTCCACTAGATATGAGGAGGCTATTTTTTATGCCGATACAAACCTATTGTATGAAGCAATTAAAGCTGAGATTGAGTCTATGTACTTTGATCAAGTTTGGGATCCCGTAGCTTCGCCTGAAGGGATAAAACCCATTGGGTTTAAGTGGGTATAAGGGGAAGAGTGGAGTGGATGAGAAGGTGGAAACCTTCAAAGTTAGGTATGTGACAAACGTGTACACTCAGAAAGAAGGTATCGATTATGAAGAAACCTTTTCCTTAGTAGCTTTGCTTAAGTCCATCTATATCCTCCTTGTCATCACATGTCATTCTGACTATGAGATATGGTAAATGGATGTCAGTATGACATTTCTAAATGGCCATCTTAGTGAAGATATCTATATGTCCTAACTGGAAGGCTTTATTGCTGAGGGCCAGGAACATGTGGTTTGCAAGCTTAAGAAATCCATTAATGGACCTAAGTGGGTATCTAGAGCATAGAACATTCATTTTAATAAGACTGTAAAGTCTTACAATATTATTTAAAACGAGGATAAACTATGTGTGTACAAGAAACAGGAAGCATAAACATGATTTTTCTTATACTATATGTGGATAAAAGTCTACTCATTGTGAATGACGTAGAGACATTGTCAAATAGTAAGGTATGGCTATCTAGTCAATTTAGTATGAATGATTTCGGAGAAGCCAGTTATATTCTCGTGATTAAGCTTCTTAGAAATCAGAAGTAGAGAATGTTATGATCATCCCAAGCTACATACATTAACAAGTTACTGGCAAAGTTTAGCATAGACTCATGCAAGGGAGCGTTAATCCCTTGCAGACATAGATTATTTCTTTCTTTAAAAGACAGTTCAAAGTCTTAAGAAGAAAAAGATAGAATGAATAAGATTACCTATGCTTCAGTTGTGGGAAGTCTCAAGTACGCCATGCTGTGTACAAGGCCAGATATCTGCTTTGTCGTGGGTATAGTTAGTAGATATCAATCAAACCCTGGGGAGATAAATTTGCAAGCTTTAAAGCATATTCTTAATTACCTTAAAGGTATTAGGTATTATATGCTGATTTCGGGGCTGATAACTTAGTTCCTATAGGATACATGGACTCATAATTCTAGGCGGATAAGGATTAGCGAAAATCCACTAATGGATATGTCTTTATCTTATCTAGATAAGCTATTTCATGGAAGAGTATCAAGCAATCCTATATTGCAAACTCAACCATGGAAGTTGATTATATAGCTACTTCGGAGGCATCAAATGAAGTAGTCTAGCTCTGAAAGTTCCTTTTAGAACATGGAGTTGTGTCACAATTGGATAGGTCGATTGTGATGTATTACAACTACACTGGCATGGTCTCACATTCTAAGGAACCCAGGAACCATAAAAAGGAGAAGTACATTGAGAGGAAGTACCACCTGATTTGGGATTTTATCCAATGGCAAGATGTCGGGGTGGAACAAATTGCCCCACAGAACAATCTAGCAGATCGCTTCACCAAGTATTTAACTGAGAGAGTCATTAGAAGACACTAAGATTACGTAAAAGTGGGCAGTTATGGACTTATTTAGTCATAGAGTGCAAGTGGGAGATTATTGGGATGCATACCCTATTAGACTAGGTTTCTGAAGTAATTGTGATTTGCATTAATAAAAGTTTAATTCTCAAAAATTATTTGTGAATTCTAGTTTACTTTTGTACACAATTTCACTGGAAAAAAACCCATTATGTTTAAGTAAATTGTTCGTGTGAATGGAGGTCTTTCACAGTAAAGTATAGACCACAGGTTACTTAACACATAAATTATTGTTCTTAACCGAATGATAAGAATGAGAATCTCATCATGGTAAGGTTATTGTGTTATGAATTCTAAATGTAGAATGACTTACCTTCAGCAAATGAGTAGTCTTCTCATTTCATAATGCAAGCGTATTTCAAATATGTAGAACTAGACATATATTAGTTGTTTCTAAAGTACTATATTGTAGAAACCTAAATTACTACCACTTAGTGTCGACTTATACTCTACCTCTTAAGTATGAGTTGGTAATCTGACTAAGGTAGAAGCGTATGCTTTGATATACTATAGTTGAGATCCTTTTCTAGGACCAATAAGCTTGTATATTAGGTATATATAATTAGTTAGTTAAGACAGACTTGTACAAGATAGCATCTATGCTATAGCACACCTTGTGGTTGTCCAAATGATCTAAATATCGAGGGTCATGCGGAACATAACTTAGATATTTACTTTACGGTAGCTCAAAGCAAAAATATTTCAAGAAGTTGTGGACTAGTGGACTCGAATCCTAAGGATGGTAGATGTCTTTTAGAGAAGTGTTAGTACACTTTTTCCTCTCTAAATGCACAAAGATGCGTAGAAGGGTATTTTAGTCATTTCACTTGTAGGTTGGAGACATAGCTAAAGCAGCATTGTCCTTGGGGTCAATATTTCCTTATGGTGATATAAGAAAATATTTAAATACAAAATACAACTATTTATATCGCAGGGAAATTTTGGTCATTTTAGTAGCCAATGTGATGTCTTTTAGCCTCGAAATATCCCGTAAGTCCAAATTAATTTTGGGTTGAGGAAATGGTCTCAGTTAAGGGGGATTTTATTTTATTTAGGAGGTCTAATTTATTATTGAACTAGAATAAAATAAAATGACGAGATAAATTAAATTAAATTTATTATCTGGTTTAATTGTTATTCAGGGCCTAAGCCCAGATTGAATAATGGAAAAATTAACCTAAGCCTAAACTAGATAAAAAGGCTTGAATAATTATGTTTGTTTATTTGGACTCTTTAGTTATTTATTGGATTATTTTTATAATCTTGAAAAATAAATAATTATTGTTTAATATTTTTGGGTTGATTGAGTCCATTGAAAATAATAAAAATATTGATGGCCCAATAGCCTGGACCGAAGGTTTTTTTTTTTTTTTTTATTCATGGAATAGAAGAGTTTCGGCTAAACTAAACATCTTCAATTGATAACTTCCAGAGGTTTTTGAAATACAAGAAGCCCAATGTTTTGTTATCTGGTGTAGAAGCGTGTGTATCAACTGAGATACAACAGTGAACGAAAAAACCACAGAGAAGCCTTCTATATTTTTTTTCCTCTCTCTCGTTTTCCTTGTTGTTTTTTTTTTCCCTTAGTTCTATTAATTGATAGCAATGATCTAAGAAAGATCGAGACTTGCTTTTCTCACCTATTTGTTTCACCAACAAGGCTTAGGAGATAGAATATTCTAAGATGCAAGAGGCTTTATGTTCATGCCACAGAGGAGTAGAAGAATAGCGAGATTTTATTCGGAAGCATCCACGAGTCATGAAGAAGAGATCCCTGTGGTTTAGTCAAGTTCTTCACTGATAAAGAGATCATTAAAGCGCAGAGGTATTAAACGAAAAATTTTCCTTTCCACTGTGTTCTCTGTGCTTTCGTTTTTGGCTTTTGTAGCCTGTGCATGCATGCATACTGTTGTTTTCTTTTTTTAAGCTTCATTATAAACCCTAAAAAGCATTCTTGGTTAGCTAGGAACCAAGAGATCCCCTAGAGAGCTCAAAAGATTCAGTAAGGATAGGAAGATCGTGGAGATGCAAGGAGATAAAGAAGGGGTTGTTGAAGATAATCGAAGAAAAAAGGAGTTCAAGATCTTGTCCATGAGTGAATTACTCTCTTTTTCTTTGTATTACACTTCACAATGTTGAGATTTATATGATTTTCATTATAATTGAGAAATGAACCATAATTTATGTTCATGTATTGAGCTGGACTGATTATTTTAGCATGGTTGATTTATTCAATTGATTGGTTCACTCTTATTGATTTTGAGAGATGGGATTAGGAGTTGGATAGCTAATTAATTGGTCCAATATTTGTTTTCCTTTAATTAACTCGAGAGAAGTTGAAGGATTAGAATTTGGTAGTCAATGGATTTTCCAGATTGCCTAGAGATAGGGATATTGGGTCTTCCGGGTACCTTTTGGGTGATGAGTGAGTATAATGCTTCCTTGGGTTACGTTGGTTAGGTACGGAAATTAATTAATATCCTTAGGAAGGAAATCTCATAACTTGAGATAGAGTGAGGTTTATTCTTGAAAACTCATATTGGTGTTGGAGTTGGAATTTGATGAACTTAGTGATAATCTCTTTACTTGACATATTTTGGGAGATTTTTTCTTTTACATAGCCTTTCTCGTATTCTTACTTTTTGACAATCCTTCTGAATTTTCTAGTTTAGGTATGATGTACTCTCTATTGTAATAGTTTAGTTTAGTGTAGTTAGTTTATTTACCTTATATCTTCATATATTTTAGCTAGACAATGAAATAAGAGCAAAGTAATGATAATTGCTATGTTCTCATGAATTCGATACTTGCCATTCCCTATACTATGTGAGGGTTAGTGCATAGCATTTTAAATTAAAACTTTATTTTTCTAGATTGTTCATACTATTTCTAATGCAAACAAAAGCATGCATCACTTAACAAATACACCTATACTCTAGGTGATATGAATATGAAATTAGCCAACTACCTTATATTCTTGATGAAATCAACTCAAGTTCTTAAGCTTTTTTTGTAATCTAGGTAAGAAATAACAAATATGAAATTAATTAAATTGAACCCACTCTCAACTTCAATTTTCATGTCAATTAGAAAGAAGGAACATTCAATTGATTCGTCAAATGAATGAAGTAACCAAATACCAGAAATAACAATCAACTAATTAAAATGCTAAAATCAATACAAAAATCATGAATCCAAAAATGCCATCTAAATACAATTAAAACATTGGTCTCATAATTATTCAAGAAAAAGAAAACAAAGAAAAAAGAAAGAATTCAAGGACAGCCCTTTTTTTCTCCTATTGAAAACTCTCTTAAAACAATGCTCCTTTTGATGAATTCTCTTCCTTTAATCTTGAATTTGTACTTAATTCCCTAAATACACCATGTTTTGCTTATATTTTCTGTGTATTTATAGCATTCCAGGTTGCCAAAATCGTTTCCTAGGAGTTCTAGGTCGTGGACAAGTTAGATACCAAAAGAGTTCTTGGTAATTTTGAAATTTGCTAAAAAAATTAGAGTTCATACCGACACAAGATAGACAAGGGATGGTGCCAACTTAGTCCCTTGTGGCCGGTGTTGGCTCTTTTCTGTTGGTGTCTATCGGCTATGCTTTTTCACTGTTTTTCCCTATTCGATCTAGAATTGAACCAAGGCAGTGCCAGCACCATTTCACTGTTGGAATGCTGAAATTGAGTTCAAAGGTCTACCAAATTTTCACAAAATTCAACAAAATGTTTTTCTAAAACTACTTTTCTCAATTACATGAAAAAGTAAAGGAATAGGCTTGCTGTTACATCAAAAATGTCGCAAAATTACCTCAAATGGCTAAAAATAATATAGGTACATTTAGGCCCTATCACCCATTTATTTACCCAGACAAAGGGTCTTTATAACAGACATAGACAAAATAAATAAAATAAACACAAAAACCATTACATTAACGTTGTCCAACAGCTTAAGTCATAATAAACAATCCAAAAGAGAATACATCACAACGTACTTCATTATGCTATCTATGCTTATAAATATAATATACCTAAAACTGTAGGGATTATAGACCCAAGGTATAGTACTGTCTTCAATAACATTGACTCTCAGCTTCGGATCCTAAGAAAATAGAGCAAAGTACAGGTGTAAGTAAAAATCACTTAGTAAGTTTGGTGTGTATTAGTATTTGGTTTTGTCTCATAAAACCACTACAGAAGTGTATTACACTGTTCCACTAAAAACTACTCTACAACTTTGAAGAGGAAAATATAATCAAGATTTGCACAAAACATTAGGCATGTTTGCAAAGTTGAATTTTATCAACATTTTTGCCTAATATATCTAAAAAATAGCAGGCATTTCTCTCAACGGAAGGTCGGCCTTCGTATAAAGATTACAAGGCTTTACCTTCAGCTATTATAGACATATTGTGCTATGGAATGAGCCAGCAATACTCAACTATGCATTACCAAAATGGTAAGTGCATAGAAGCACACTACCTCAAAATTCTAGATATTTTATTTGCAACCGTAAGCACAAGTTTCCTAATCCTGATATCAATGACCATCGAGGTGGCAAGGGGTAAAATATACTAGGTGTCATTGCCCAATAACCATGAACAACCAAAATTATATGTCATAGGCAATGGCCAGGTCATAAACAACTAGCAAGGGACGGCTAATTCCAATGTCTGTTCACCCCGTTTGGAGTAAGACATGTTGGAATGTATGCCCTCAAACTATATTTCTAATGTAAATTCGATGTAGCAAATAAAGGTCTTTATTCTCATATTTGTTTTGTGTAATTTTACTTTAATTTATTTCGCATAATCTTGTGGGAATGTGTCAAAGTACATGATCCATACGAATGAAGGACTTTCACAGTAAGGTATGGATCACGGGTTACTTAACACATAAAAGGTAGTTCTTAACTAGATAATGAGAATGGGAATCTCATTAAGTTTACGGTTATTATATTAGGAATTCAGAATAGGGAACGGCTTACCATTTGCCAGTGAGTAATTCACTCACTTTATACTATAAGCCTGTTTAGTATATGTAGAATAGGATATATAGTAGTGGTTTCTCAAAGTACTAAAATAAAAGAAACCTTAACTACTATAGCTATAGCATGGACTAATTCCTTATGGCTTGAGTATGGGTTGGTGGTCTAACAAAGTTGGGAGCATATACTTTGATATGCTGTAGGTAACGTTCTACTGTAGGACCAACATACTTGTATGTTGGGTATATATTGCTATTTAGTTAAGACAGACTCATACAAGATAGCTTTTATGCTCTTGTTGGAGATATCACCCCTTGTGGGTGTTTGAATAGTCTAGAGATCTAGGGTCCTGAAAAACATGACTTGGATGTTTCCCTTAGGGAAGCTCTCTAGTAAAGAAGAAATTTTTTAGGAAGTCGTAGACTATTGGACTAGAGGTCTAAAGATGGCAGGTATCATTTAGAGAACTGTTAGTACAATTTTTCCTCTCTAATTGAACGGCGTTAAGTAGAGTGCTATTTTAGTCATTACACCTGTAGGTCAAAGACAATGTTACATGCAACATTGTTCTTAGGGTTAATATTTCTTTCTAGTGATAATAGGAAATATTTAAAATACAAAATACAAGTATTTCCATAGCAGGGGTGTTTTATTCATTTTGGTAACAAAGGACGACATGTCTTTTGGTCCTTAGAATTGTTTGTAAGTCCTAACAATTTTGGATTGAGGATATCATCTTAATAAAAGAGAATTTTATTTTATTCAGGAAGTCTAATTTAGTATAGGGCTAGAATAAAATAAAATGTTTAGAGAGAATAAATAAATTATATAGTTTGATTGGTTAATAAATTATCCAAGCTCTGAGTCTAGATCGAATAATTGGGAATTAACTAGACGTAAACTAGGTATAGGGCTTGATAAATTATCCTGGTCTTTTTAGGTCGGTTTATTTTTTATTGACTTTATTAAGTCCGAGATTAAATAAATAATTAAGGTTTATTACTTATTTATGGGCTTATTAGTCCAAGATAAAATAAATAATAAAGCCTAGCCCAATAGCATGGATCGAGATTTGCAGACCAGAACCAGGTTTAGGTAGTTTACCCTAGCTAAACGTCTTCTGCTCGAAAAAAAGATAATAATACCCAGAGACATACGAGTATATGGATATCCAGAGGTTTGTTATTATTGTAGTAGTTTAAGTTAAGTTAATCTCATTGGTTTTTAGGTGAAAATTGAAAAAGCCAGAATTCTCTCTTTCTTTCTCATCTTTTTCCTTTTTCTATGTTTATGTTCTTCTAGAAACAAGATCAGAGATATTGTTCTTCTGCTCATTAGTAGATAATCTAACAGCAAATTAGACTACTCCTTACCTTATAACTTTCATTAGTTAAACCTAGGCAGAGGTTATATTCCGAAAGATTAGAAGCCAGAACATACATATAGAGGAGAAGCTGAAGGCTTGTCGGATTTTCTCCTGAATCTATCATCCAAACACCATCGGTTAAACAAAATTTTTTTAAAGCTTCCACTGTTTGTTTATTGCTTTTGTGTTGTTTATACTTGCTCGATCCACTGTCTTGTGGTTTTAAAGCATGTGTAGTTAGCAAACACAGGATGCATGCTAGGCTAATAAAACTGGCCAGATCGTATTTATTTGTTGTTATTTAGATCCCTCATGTTTTTTTTGGTTTGGGTAGTTTCTCTATTCAACCTCGCGAAGTAAAGGCATAGGCTTATGTAACATTTTAATGGCTTTTCTAAAGCTCTCACGTAATCCTATAAATCTGGTCATAGGTGATTGCATTTTTTACAAAGAGATTTGTGTTTCTTGTGCTATTATAAATCGACAATGCTTGGACGGAGTTCAGGATGAAGAAACTAGAAAGAAAAATAGAGAAAAATTGAAGGAAGATGAAATAGTTTCAAGAGGAAAGCCAGACGAGGCTTTAGAATACCAGTCGCGGCTTAGAAGGAAAATGGGCTAGGTTGCAGCAGGCTTTGTGAAAGTTGGAGACCAAGCCAGCAGTGGCCTGCTCATTTAGAACTAGTTGCAATTCAGCTTTTGTAGCGGGTCGGGTTGATTCTTTTGGAATAGAACTAGAATGAGCCCCTTCTGACTGTCCGAATGGTCTAGAGATATAGAGCTCTAGGAAACATGACTTGGATGGTTGCTTTCGTGTAGCTTCTTAGTAAAGTAGAAATATTCTAGCAAGTCATGGACCATTGGACTAAAGGTCTAAGGATGACATATGTCATTTAAAGAGATGTTAGTACACTATTCACTCTAAATGAACGACGTTACGTACATGAGTATTTTAGTCATTATACCTAAAGGTCAAAGATAATGTTGCACGTAATATTGTCCTTAGGCCAATATTTTCTTCTAGTGATAAAATGAAATGTTTAAAATTGAAAAAAATAACTATTTTCGTAGTAGTGGTATTTTTAGTCGTTTTAGTAGAAAATAACGATGTGTCTTTTAGTCCTCGAATAGCCCGTCAGTCCTAATTAATTTTGGGTTGACAATATGGTCTTGGTAAAAGAGGATTTTATTTTATTTAGGAAGTCTAATTTATTATTAGACTAGAATAAAATAAAAGGTTATGAGAGATTAAATAAATTATCTAATTTAATTAGTTAATTAATAATTAAGGGCCTAAGCCCCATATTGAATAATTGGGAATTGACCTTAGCCTAAACTAGGTATAGGCTTGATAAATTATTTTATCTTTTTGGGTTAGTTTATTTATTGATAGGCTTCATCAAGTCCAAGACTAAATAAATAATTAAAGTTTTTATTTTTTATTTATGGGTTTATTTGTCCAAGACAAAATAAATAACAAAGCCTAGCCTGATTGCAAGGACTGAGGTCCATAGACCAGAACCAAGCTTCGCTAGTATACCATAGCTAAGTGCCGTCTGGTTGACGGAAAGATAATAACATCTGGAGATATACGAGTATATGGATATCCAGAGGTTTGTTGTTATTGAAATAGTCTAAGATAAGTTTATCTCAGTGGTTTTTACGTGAAATTTGAAAAAGCCAGAACTCTCACTTTCTCTCTCATCTTCTCCTTTCTCTGTGTTTCTATTCTTCCAAAAACAAGATCAAAGATATTGTTCTTCTAGATTACTGCTCATTAGCAGATAATCTGAAGGAAAATTAGACCATAATTCTTCTTACCCTGTAGCTTTCACCAGCAAAACATAGGCACAGGTCATATTTCAAAAGATCAGAAGCCACGGCGTACATGTAGAGGAGAAGCCAAAGGCTTGCCAAATTTTCATCACAAGATATCATCCAAACACCAGTGAGTTAACAACCAAGTGAACCTTCTCAGCCTGAGCAAACTACTGTGTCAAGAAAGCACAGAGGTACACAAAATTTTTAAAGCTTCCTTTGTTTGTGTTTGTTGCTTTAGGGTTACTTTATGTTTACTCGATCCACTTTCATATGGTATCAAAGCCTCTGTAGTTGGCAAACACAGGATGCATGCTAGGGTAATAAAACTAGCCAGGTCAAATTTGTTGGTTCCTATTCAGATCCCTTGTGTTTTTTCGGTATGGGCAGTTTATCTGTTAAGCCTTGTGAAGTGGAGGCAAAGGCTTATGTAATGTTTTAATGGCTTTTCTAGAGTTCTCATACAAGCCCGCAAATCTGGGCATGGGCGATTAGCTTTTTTATAGAGAGATTCAGTGTTTCTTATGCTTTTGTAAATCGACAATGCTTGGAGGAAGTTCGAGACGAAGAAATCAGAAAGAAAAATAGAGGAAAACTAAAGGAAGACGAAGTAGATTCAGTAGAAAAGCCACGCTAGGCTTTGGAAGACTAACCACGGCTTAGAAGGAAAATGGGCTAAGGCAACACTACAAGAAAATGATACATTGGTGTCAAAACTTTAGTTAGGCAAAGTTTTTTGTCACTAAAAGTACCCTTTGGCGAGGAAAATTTTTCTTTAGCAACAAAAACTTTTTGTGTCTACTGATTAAGACTTTTGGCAACAAAATTTTTATTTCCTAGCTAAAAGTGATGGCTTTAGCTTGGAAATAAGTGCGGTAGTGAGGAAAATTTAAGTTTTCTCTCTAATGATACACCATCAGTGACGAAATTTCATGTTCTAGTAAAATTTTCCTTGCTAAC
Source organism: Voacanga thouarsii (assembly GCA_026120185.1). Lineage (NCBI taxonomy): Eukaryota > Viridiplantae > Streptophyta > Magnoliopsida > Gentianales > Apocynaceae > Voacanga > Voacanga thouarsii. Next base: position 2,498,244 of record JANUWF010002207.1, read on the forward strand.
AATGCATCATCAGTGGCGGAAATACATTTCCTAGCTAAAAATATGAACTTCTATCACCATTAACTATACTTTTAGCAACAAAATTTCCATTCCTTACTAATGCACGTCCCTAAATTTTTAAATATTTACAACATGACCCATAACATTTGTAAATTGGTCTTTAAATTTTTTATACATACAAAATGACCTTATAAATTTAAATTTTAGTCTTTAAATTGTGAAATATTTATAATATGACCTTAAAAATTTTACAATTTAATCTCTAAATTTTTAAAAATATACAATATGATCAAATATGATAATATACTAGATTATGTGGTAAAATATATTTGATTACCTTCAAATTTTTTCATAATACTTTATTTATCAATTTTATTGAATTTGACACTTGGATCGTTATTATAAATATATATACAATATTAATTATATACAATGCTAATAAATATATTATACAATATTAATTAATTATCTTTTCTGGCATTCAATAAATACCTAAGATTAATTAATTAATTCTAATTAAACTCTTAAGATATGTCAACATATATAAGCCCAATTAATTAATTTATTCCAGCCTAATTCTCTTAATTAATTAATTATCTTTTCTAGGCCATCTTAAAAACCTAAGACTAATTAATTAATTCTTAATGGACTTTTGGAATAAATTTTATTTCTATTCCAAAAAATTATCCATTCAGCCCAAATTGTGTCTAAACAACACCAAGATAACTTAAGCTACTCTGAAGCCCAAAAGACATATTATTCATGGCTGCTAAAATGACCAAAATATCCTTACTATTAAATAGCCATATTTTATCATTTTAAATATCTCTATTTATCACCATATGACAATATTGACCCAAAGAATAATATTGCTAAAGCAAAATCTGCAACCTAAAGGTGAAATGATAAAAAAAAAAAAAACCATTCTATGTAACACCCACCAATGAGACAGTATAAATGTACTAACACCCATCTCAAAGACATCTACTATCCTTATATCTCTAGTTTGATAATCCATAGCTCACTTTAATGTACTTGTTTATCATTGGAAGCTACCTAAAAGCACGTATTGTAGAGTCTCATTCACAGGGCCCTAGATCATTAGATTATCCTAGACAATCACAGGGGGGTGATTTAACTTCACTAAATGAAGTATAGAAACTCTGTTGCATGAGTCCATTTGAACTAACTAGAGTAATACACCCAACATACAAGGATATTGATCTCACAAAAGAAATCTCACCTAACATACATCAGAGTACAAAAACCCTACTTTCACCAAACCACCAACTCATAGTCAAGTATGAAAGTATCAATCCACGATGTGGTAGTAATAGTCTGGTCTATTTAATTATAGTACTTTAAGAGAGACTACTACTACAAGTCTAGTTCTATGTATTTGAAATATGCTTATTCCAATGATGTTAGAGAACTACTCACTGATTCCAGGTAAACCATTCCTCATTAGAAATCATTGTATAATAGTCTTACCTTGATGAAATGCCCAGTTTTATCAAATGACTAACTCAATTTTACTTGTTTGACAAGTACCTATAGTCTATACCATACTGTGAAGAACAACCCAATACATAGACCATTACTTATCATACTTGGACCTTCAAATGTGCAACAATATAAGAAACAAACTAAATCGAATGATTAAACATTTTATTGCAATATGTTTACATAGAATACATAGTCTTTGAGGGCATACTTTCCAATAGTAGAAAGCCAGAGAATGTGACGTGGACATTTGTACAGCAAATGGAGCAAAGGTTGTTGCACTTACTCGGGGATTATCATCTACACTTGCCTTCCAGATTAATTCTAGGACTAGAAAATTGTTATTCTATACTAGTTTTATTTAAAAACATTATCTCAATTGCTTGTTTAGGTTTGCTTGGATTTCATTTTAATGTAAAAATAATAGTTGTTCTTACACATTAAATGATATCCATTATGTACTGCAACATTGATGAATGGTTTATAAGTTCTAGAAATGGAAAATCAAGTTTTCAATATAAACAATAAAAGGCCAATAAAAGATAACACAAACGTGTCTTACTTATGGCATCGTCGTCTAGACCATGTAAATGAGAATAGCATTTCTAAGTGACATAAGTGTGGAGACTTAGGCTCATTTAATTTTGAAAAATATGATATGAAACCCCAGTCAAAACCAACCCTAGAGTAACGGGGTTGGGATGCATAGCATATTTATTTGCATATTTAAATATATTTTTGTATGATTTTATGTGCTTTGGATTTGTGTTTTATAGTCTAGAGGGCTTGATTATGATTATTGAGTAAGAAGGGCAAAATGGTAATTTTTGCTTGAGGTGAAAAAAAGGAGATAACTTGAGGATTGAATAGGAAAATATTTTTAGGGGGAAAATAAGAATAAGAGTTATTGTGGTTTAGTTGTTGGAGCTTTGGAATTAATTCTTTAGGTCTTGGGTTCAAATTCCATCATAGGAGCTTTAGCTTGGTTAAATTTTATTTTTGCTTGGGAAGTATCATTTTCTGCCTTAGTGGTGTTTGGAGTAGGGTAGAGATATTGTCCTATGAGAGACATGATAGGAGTCTTCAAATCCTACTCTTTTGCTCTACACAAAATTCCTAAGAGGAATTCATTTCCTCTTGATCCTTAATTTTTCCTATTTCTCAATTCATTAGTTTGTTCATTTTGTTCAAGCCAATTTTATTCTAGTAAAATTCTAGCAATGTGTAGTGGCTTTGAAGGTTAGAAATGTCTTACTAAAAGACATCATATGGACCGAAGCAATGGAAGAGGGGGAAAGATTTCAAGTGAATTAAATTCCTTAGTGAACTTTCTAAAAATTCACTCTAGCTAGGTTCATTTCCCTTCATGCTTAGAACTAAAATTTTTCCAGCTTTGTATGCCTTCAAGGTGACGAAATTCTTAACCATTATTCCCTCCCAAATTCTGCCAGAAAATGGCCCTTTTGATCAGCTTGAAATCTGAATTTTCCTGGCCATTTTCGGACTGCACAAATACAGTGCAAAACCAGAAAATTTTCTGGGCAGATTCGCAGCTTTGGAGGTCCGAAACCAAGCTATTTTCTTCCAGTTTTTGTTCACACCTTAGCCATGGTTTTCCTCCATGAAGTAGGCTGGAAACCAGCCTTTAAAGGCCCAGAAATTCCCCTTCAAAGGCTCTGCAAATTTCTTGCAAAAGGGCAGCCGAAAACTGCCCAGGAAATTCCAGCTTTGCGAAAATGCTGTGCAGAATTTTGTCCAGCTTTGTTTCCTAATTCAACCCTAGCCGAAACTTCATCCTTTTTCTGCACAAACCACCCTTAAACCTCCATTAACTGAACTCCATTGTCCTCCCTAAGTTCTGGATGAAAATCCAGCCATGGCTGCCAAAAAGATTTCCAAAAAAATTCTGCAATCATGCCTTGATTTGGATACCAAAATTCCAGCCACCGTGATTTACCAACTTTCCATAAAATATACCTCAAACAACCAGACCTTCCCTTCACCATTAGACTCCTTAATTTCAGCCACCATTAGCCTTCTTCAACCAGCTTTCATCCAGCCAAAATTCTACACAAGCAGTCGGCCATGGCAGATTTCCAAGAGATCTTCCATATTCAAAGATATACTTGAATATTTAGTTTCCAAATTTGCTTCATAAAAATATTCTTCAAGGATTCCAACAACTAGCCTTTCCTTTTCCCTTCCAAACCAGAAAAACCATCTACCTAAATCCTACAGAAAATCGGCAACCCTAATCCTCATAGAATTTCGGCAGCCTCCATCCAAAAGCTCTCTACTTTCTTCAACCTTCAAGAACACATAGTACACCAAGAACACCTATTGCTTCCTTTCCCCTAATACCTCTCCAAATCACTTCAAACTACCTCTAAGAATTCCAGATTTCATCTATTCATTTCTGTGAGTCCATCCGTACCATTTAGAACATCAAACTCCAAAATCCAATTTGCACTTTGGGATAAAAAACCAGAAATTTTGTGAAGGCTTAAGAACACCTTCAAGGTAGGATTATTCAGTCAGCTTCATCTTCGCTAATCTTCAATCTCTAATGAATATATATGTGTTTAAGCATGCTAATGAGCCTTCTTCTCCTCTCCCTCTCTCTCTCTTGGCCGAACCACTCACTTGCTTGGCCGAATGGTTTCTTCTCCATGACCATGCTCCCTTCATCTCTTTTGGACGGATTTAGGCATCTAGGGCTTGAGATTCATTCGAAACTACTTCAAGGAATTCATCAATCAAGTATGCCATTTTAACCCTTCTTTTAAATTCTAGATTCATGCCTCTAGGATGATGTTTATAGAAGATGGATTGTGGATAAGGTTTGAGTATATATTGTTGAGGTTGAAGCATGAATGTATGTATGAATATGAAGGTGGTGGGATTTATGCATGGATGGATTATTTTGGTTGATTGTATGATGATTTGAGGTTTAATGCATGTCTCCATGTCATAGGTAGTATTTGTGATGAAGTATACTAAAATTATGTCACCTTTGGTGAATAGGATTTATATTCATGTTAGATTATTGAAGCCATGATCATATTTATGCAAGTAGAGGTTAGATCATATCTTGAAAAATTTAGATCTATGCTTATATGCATGATTTGGATGATTTGATGAATTGAAGGATTGTATATGTCCTTGATTGTGGTTAGCAATAGAACTATGGTCATGATCTAGTTGTTCCTAAGCTAATTTTATTTCTTCAATAAAATATTTAATATTATGATTTTTGGCTAGTAATTTCAAAAACCCAAGGAGGGGTAGATTTGGAATATTATATATATAATATGGATATTTTAGTCAAATAAATAATAGCTTTTGCTAGAAAAATAAAATATATAGATATTATATATAAAATGATAATATCAAATAAAGCCTTTTATGAAAATAATCATAATAAGTAAAATATTTACTATTAAAATTTAATTATTATCTTTTAACCAAAACCTACTAAAATTTGTTTAGTATCTTTCAATCAAGACTCATTAAAATTTATTTTCAACTAATTTTAATTATCAATTATTTCTAACAACTAAATTATTAATAAATAATTATTTTACCTAATTCCACCTAGGACTTTTCATCAAATAAACTCTAAATTATTTTAGCAAGATTTAAACCTTCAACTTATTAGCACCTATTTCCCAAACTCTAATTATTTTAATATCAAACTAGATTTATTTTATAAACCCTTTTATTTATTATCGAGCCTTAAAGCTTGGGACACTAGGGACATGATTGTAGTAAGTTGAGTTAGTTTTATTTGTGAAAGTGAATCTTTGACTTGAGTTTAATTGTGGTTTGTATTTACCCCATGCGGGGTTAGGTCAGCTATTGGAGAACTTTGTTGTGAGCAAGGATCAGGTAAGCTCATGCATAAAACCTATTTGATGAAAAATGATTTTTTTTATGGCAAGCCAAATGAAGAGTGCATGGTCACTCATTTCTGTAAAGGCAATTGAGGATTATTTCCATTCTCATTTCAGACAAATAAATTATTTGTAAATCAAGGGGCGGTTTTACTCAAAACCTAAAATTCTTTCTAAAACCAGTTTTGCCCCAAGCTTTGGAAAACCTTAATTGCCATTTTCAAGTGGAACTATGTTTTGTTAATTTTTCCAAGTGGGATATGTTACGTTGAGTACTCAATAAGGGTAGGCTAGTAGTACTAGTTTTGAATAGTAAGAGTGAGTCTTCTGGCAGAAGGCCACCTCAAGAAGATAAGCTTAATTTAGAGAAACGTCAGTACTACTAAGTCATGCCGGTCCGAGCTAGCAGTTTTTATTTTAGTCAAGTGACTGTGTTATGCCGGAATGGACACCCGATTATTGTTTGGGTATAGAGAAGGAGGAGTATCTTACCCAGTAGGCCGATCACCTACCTTTTGTCAGTCTGCACAAAGTATGGAATTCTGACCGGCAATATGCACAAAATGTGGCATACTGATCATGTGGACATGGGGCCCAACGTATGGTAACCCATTACCACCCTTTTTGAGTGGTTGGTTTTATTGTGCACTTTTGATTATATATGCTTGGAAAAGCCAAAACAACATTCTTGCTTTTGACTAATGTTTATTACTTGCCAATATTTCTCTTATAAAGATTTCACACTTTGCATCCACGAACTGTTTTCACTGAACACCCAAAGCACACACGAACTTACTGAGATTTCTGTCTCATCACATTTTTACCATGATTTTCGGTCGATCCTGCTGTGGGGATGAGTAGCTAGTGTTGTCTGCCTTGGAAGAGAATGTTGTCTTTTATTTTTATGTATTGTTTTGGGGAGTTGAGAGTGGATGATTTTATTTATGGATTTTTTTTTTCTTTTGGGAATTCTTTGATTCATTCTGGGTTTTAATAAATTTTAAGTTAAAGTATTATTTTTATTCTACTATTTTATTTGTGTGACCTAGTTATAAAGATCCCTTGTCCTTTGGACGGGGCGACATCCCCGGCCCTGGCGGGCCTAGGTAGCGGGGTGTTACATATGAGACTTGTGAATCTTGCTTACCAAGAAAAATGACTAAAACCTCTTTTTCTAAGAAAGGGAAAAGGGCTAAGAAATTATTAGAACTAATACATACTGATGTATATGGGTCAATGACATTGCAAGCAAGAAGGGGTTATTAATATTTCATTTCATCAATGATTATTCAAGATTGGGGTATTTGTATATAATGAAATGCAAATCTGAAGCTTTTGAAGAGTTCAAGTAATTTAGAAATGAAGTAGAGAAACAACTTGCTGAGAGTATTAAAACTCTAAGATCCAATTGAGAAGGTGAATACTTAAGCTAAGAGTTTATATGTTATCGTAGAGACAATGGAATATTATCTCAATGGAATCCACCACATACACCTCAGCATAATGGTGCATATGAAGTAAGGAATTGAACTTTACTATATATGGTTCGATCCATGATGGTTTTTGCTAATCTACTAAAATCGTTTTGGGGATATACACAGGAAACTGTTGTTTATATTTCAAATACAGTTCCATTTGAAACGGTTGACACTGTCCCATTTGAGCTATTTTATAGTAAAAGACTAAAGCTAACTCACATGAGAATTTGGGGATGTCTTGCTTATATAAAGAGGATAAAGTCAGACAAATTAGAGAATAAGTTTGACAAGTGTTTGTTTGTAGGATATCGAAAAGAATCTCATAGATATTATTTCTATCTTCCTATTGACAATCAGGTGTTTGTTTCAAGGCATGTTATTTTCCTAGAAAAGGAATTTGCTCTTAAGGGAGATAGTGGGAGTAAAATTAAACTTAGTGAAGTTCAATAAGCACAAACAAACAATCAACTATTTGATCCCAAATCTATTGATAAAATAGATGAACCATCAAATGCGCATGAACCTCGTAGGTCAAATAGGATAAGCGTGGCACCTGAGAGATTTGGATTTCTTATCACTAACCGCAATGACATATCGCTCATAAAAAAAAGAGGGGCCTACCACTTATGAAGAAGTTATGAATAGTTCAGAATCTAACAAATGGCTTAAAGACATAAAGTTAGAAATAGATTCCAAGTATAATAGTCGAGTTTAGACTTTGGTTGATCCACTTGAAGGGATAAAACCTATAGGGTGTAAATGCATTTTCAATAAGAAAACCATATGGATGGTAATGTGATTACCTATAAGGTGTGATTGGTTGCAAAAGGTTATCATCAGAAACAAGGTATTGTCTATAATGAAACATTTTCACCAGTAGCAATGCTAAAATCTATTAGGATACTCCTAGTGCTTGTTGATTATTGTGATTATGTGATTTATCAAATGTATATGAAAACAGCTTTCCTTAATGGATTGTGCATGACACTGTTAGTATTGGGCTCTAGAGGCAATCACTTGTACCATGTATATTGCATATTAAATTAATAAGAGGCATTCTTTATCTTTTAGTTTGATTGTTATATCTAAATATGTGTACAAACCATTAGATAAAGTCCCTAGTACAACACAGTGTTAAGGAAATCATGATAGAGATCATGATGTGAGATTCCTACTACGCTATGTAGTGTTTGTACTTAAATAATCCCCAGTCATAGTATTAATAAGATGGGACATTATTAATACGCCAAGACTGACACATATTATATCTCTTGATTGGATCAAGCGGTGGTTCTCATATCCGTGAGTATTGGGATACTAAGGAATAACGTGTGGATGCTTGTTTTGGAACAAGTTCATTGGATGACCTAGCTACGAGATAATCACTTGGATAACTATTTAGTGCTAGTTATAGAATCTCATTATAGCAAGTGTGCAAGTATCCTTAGACTTGAGATCTCCAATGTACTTTGTTTAACGAGTGTTATACTGTGATTTTAATCTTTGGAGTCTTATCTAGGACTGCCTATGGGATGGAAATTGGGTGCAACGTAAAGTAAACGAAAGTAGTTGAGAAAGTCAATAAAGGATTCATCACTCCTAATAGTAGGAGAGTATATCTCAACGGCACTTGTAGAAATCATTACTCATAAGTCCTTGGCCAAGGCGACTATGTGGTGGAAATGGTTCCAATTGATACACATATCGAGTAATGGATTTCTTGAACAAGTACTAAAATATTCGGCCAGAATTAATAATATTCTGGAGGGAGTTGGCACTAATTCCATGCTCTAGACCGAATGAGATATTATATGGTCAAAGGAGTTTATTGCACTGATAATTTGCTATTGAAAGGTTCATGTCAAGACACTTGACTTTCTGGACTTTTAGGTGGTCAAGAGTCATTGCTAGATGTCGCTCTTGATATTCTAAATATGGATTTATTAATTAGAGAATTAATAAATTTAATCCTTTATTGTATTAAGGATTATTAATTCTAATATTGTTAGAATTAATTCATATTATGCTACCAATAAGACCAAGAAACCTAATGGGTCACACATAATAAAGGTTTGAATGCTCAAATATATTATTTGATAATATTGTGGGGTTAATTAAGAGAAGGGAATATATTTATAGGTCAATTATAAGTTTGTAATAATTCATGGGACCTTATTGTAATTAAGTAAACTTCAAGGACCAATTTGTTGACAATTGGACGTTGAAGGACTAAGTTACAATTTACGATAATTATAAATCTATAAATATAAGGAAACGGTTTCCTTAGGGTAAGAGTTACAGACTATTCACGCAATAACAGATAAACCATTTTTCTGCCTCTCTCTTGATCAAACCCTAGCCGTCTTTCTCTTATTAATCAAACCCTAGCCTCCTAAATTCTACTAGCATAGAATTGTGAGATTGTGAGTGTTCGACCTTGTGTGGATTATCATTAGAGGGAGTTCTTTCTTGGACTTCAGTTGAGGTACTGTGAACCGGTTTTGTGATCTGGATCACGCTTGCGTTCTTGGAACAAGAAAAATTTAAATTCTGGCTTCAAGAGCTAATAAGCTTGATCTTCACTTTTTCCCGTTTCTACTGCAAACCCGTGATCAATGGCTTGGATTTCTTGCTATTTTCTGCTGCGTTTAATTTGATTAATATTGTTTGAATTCCTACAGTGCCTACAGTGGTATCAGAGCCTACGGGTTTGCGTTTTAATGGGATGTTTTATTGCTTTGAATTGTTCAAGCATGTAAATTGGATGATTATAGCATGTTAATTGTATGATCATGTCTGCTGGTTTGTTTTTAATCATCTGGGTTTTGTTTTGAATAATCTGGGTTGCAGAAATCGTTTTTGCATTGTGGGTTTTATGCTTTCGAAAATATTGCAGAATGGTTCTGCGTCTGTGTTCAGGTTTTGGCTTTAGGTGATGTTCATCCTGTAATTAAGCCTTCCATTTAATAATTTAGATTGTTAAATTGATTGTGAGAATGATCACAATGGTTTGTTAATAAAGATTAACAAAGATCAACATCAAAAACTGGTTTTGATTGATATAGGAACGGCCCCGAACTGAACAAAAATTTGCAGAAAATCCAAGCCGCACGCGATGGTTACTGTTCGGTGTTTTTTAAAAAAAAAAGAAAAAAGAAAAAAGGGGTTCTGGAATAGAATTTTGAAAGGAAAAATCTCATTTGATGAGAGGTGATAAAATCGTTGCGTGACGGGACCCAGAAGAATTTTCTCAAAATTAGTTTTGAGACAATCAATTTTATTTTTCAAAATAGTGATTTTGAAAATTTAAAATTAATGTATTTTTCTAAAATGTTGATTTTAGAATTTGTTTCATTTTCCCAAAATAATGGTTTTAGAATAATAAAAATATATGTTTATTTTGTTTAAGCATAGTTAATGGCATGGTGGATGGTTATGGACTAAAACCAATTATATCTGTTCATGCATTTTTTACCGCTTTGTTTTAATGAAATAGGGCCTGCGTGTCCTGCCTTCTCTCAAATTCTGATGTAATTCTCTTATCATCTAACTCCCCTCGAATGTAACTCGAGGTTTCTCCTTTTAGTAAATTATGTAATTAGATTATATAGGTTAGATTGAGGTAGAATTTTACTTTCAAGATTTTGAAGATGGCGTACAAAATAAGGCGAGATGGTAAGACCCTCTACTTATAACATGCATGAACACATAGGGTTGACCATATTAATTTCCTTGGTGGCTCAAGGAAATTAATTTAGAAAGTCCATAATCATGCCACGTAATTGTTTATTTCCATGTTTATCAATTTATGCTGCTTATTGATAAATTGTATGCATGTCTAACGATGAGACCACTAAAAGGAACAAATTCCTCAAATAATATTAAACGTAATTCCTTCCATTAATAAAGTAAGAACGAGAGTCCTTTTTCAAGACCAGGTTGTTTGGCAAACCCAATCCTACTTGACATCGGGCATGTTCAAGCTATGGAATTAAATTTCTTTGGAATTAAATTCCTGATTAATGGGTCGGGTTTAACTAAATTCTTTTATCCCGGTTGGGCAAACTCAAGCATAAAGAAATTTAGAGGAAATGTTGGGGTAGTCCTAAAGGCTTTAAGATTAAAAGCTGTTAATCACCTAATGATCCGGTAGTTACATACGATGTAATTGGTATTGGATACCTACCAATAAACTTAAGGATGGCTTGTTGGGCAAACCCAAGGTTATTCTTAAGGAATTTGGATACTGGTCCGCTAGGAAAGCTTCCAACGGGTTTTCCTGAATCAATAGTGGGGGCTATTGGTTTGAGTAAAAATAGTGGAATAATTATGCGCTTAATTAAAGACCTAATTAATTGCATTGCATTTGCGTATACATGTTCTAATAATTCTATCTTTACATCTAGGTCATTTGCATCATGTCGACAAACCTAAACTTGCGTAGCATCTTGGGAACAAACAAGCTCACTGAATCAAACTATTTGGACTGGTATAGAAACTTGAGAATCGTTCTCAAGTCGGAAAAGTTGCTCTATGTGCTAGAAGCTCCTATTCCGCCACCTCCAGCTCAAGATGCTCATGCTGAAGAGCATGTTGTCCACAAGAAGCACAAAGAAGATAGCGACACAGCATCTTGTATCATGCTGGCGTCAATGTCTCCTGAGCTGCAAAAACAGCATGAGCATATGGATGCTCAATCGATGATCTTCCATCTTAAAGAGCTGTTTGATAAACATTCTAGAACAGAGAGATATGAGATCTCTAAACAACTGTTCCTTGCTAAGATGGCTGAGGGTGCTTCGGTGGCCACTTATGGGTTGCAAATATTGGGCTACATTGAAAAGCTTGGGTCTCTTGGGTTTGTAATGTATCATGAGTTAAGTATTGACTTAATTCTACAATCATTACCAAGTAATTTTTCGCAGTTTGTGATCAACTACCACATGAATAATATTGAGACCACATACCTGAGCTAATCAATCTGCTTAAGACTGCCGAGTCCTCTATGAAAAAGGATGATAAGGCAATCTTGTTAGTAGGTTCTTCATCTTCTAAGAAAAAGGTTTCTAAGAAGAAGAAGAAGAACACTCATACTAAGCCTAAAGGAGGTATCAAGAAGAAGGAGGCTGCCCCTAAAGGCCCATGTCATCATTGTGGTAAAATGGGCCACTGGAGGCGTAACTACAAGGCCTACTTGGAGACTGTGAAGGAAAAGAAGGAGAAGGAGAAGCTTGCAAGCACTTCTACTTCTAATCCTGGTATGTTTATGATTGAGATTAATACTGCCTTTAATAATAAGATATGGGTATTGGATACCGGTTGTGGATCTCATTTATGTAATAATTTACAGGGACTAAAGGACAGTAAAAGGTTAGAGAAAGGTGACGTGGACCTACGAGCTACAAATGGAGCAAAGGTTGCTGCACTAGCTATGGGGACTTGTCATCTCAATCTACCTTTTGGACTAGTTTTAGAACTACAAAACTGTTATTTTGTACCAATTTTGTTGAAAAACATTATCTCAATTGCTTGTTTAGACATATTCGGATTTCATTTAAGTTTTAAGAATAAATGTTGTTCTTTCTCATTAAATGATATTCATTATGGTTCTGCAACTTTGATCAATGGTTTATATGTTCTAGACATGTATAATCCAATTCTCAATATAAGTAAAAAGAAACATAAAAATGATAACTTAATCTCATCTTACTTATAGCATTGTCGTTTAGGCCATGTAAATGAAAAACGTGTGTCTAAGTTATACAAATTGGGTGACTTAGGGTCATTTGATTACGAATCATATGACACATGCGAATCTTGTTTACTTGGAAAAATGGCTAAAACTTCTTTTTCAAGAAAATGAGAAAGGGCAAAAGAGTTATTAGAACACGTACATTCAGATGTATGTAGCCCAATGTCAATACAAGTAAGAGGAGGTTATCAATACTTCATTACCTTTATTGATGATTATTGTCGATATGGGTATTTGTATTTGATGAAATACAAATCTAAAGCCTTTGACCGTTTCAAAGGCTTCAAGAATGAAGTAGAAAAACAACTTGGCAAAAGTATTAAAGCTCTTAGATCCAATCGAGGAGGTGAATACTTAAGTCGAGAGTTTCTAAGTTATCTAATAGATAACGGAATATTATCTCAATGGAATCCACCATATACACCTCAACATAATGGTATATCTGAGAGAAGGAATCAAACCCTTCTAGATATGGTAAGGACCATGATAGCTTTTGCAGACTTACCAAAATCGTTTTGGTGGTACGCACTGGAGACTGCTGTTTACATTTTAAACAGAGTTCCGTCGAAAACGGTTGATACCACTCCTTATGATTTATTCTTTGGTAAGAGACCAAAGTTATCTCATTTAAGGATTTGGGGTTGCCCTGCTTTTGTTAAAAAGGTAATGTCAGACAAACTTGAAAGTAAGTCTGACAAATATTTGTTTGTTGGATATCCAAAAGAATCGTTTGGATATTACTTCTATCTTCCTTTTGAAAATAAAGTTTTTATTTCAAAACATGCTGTCTTCTTAGAGAAGGAGCACATGTTCAAAGAAGATAGTGGGAGCAAGCTTGAACTTAGTGAAGTTCAAGAAGAGCAAATAAATATTGATCAACTATCTGAACCTGTATCTATTCAAATAGATGAACCTTCTAACATACAAGAGCTTCGTAGGTTAAGTAGGATACAAGTGCTACCTAAGAGATATAGATTTCTCATAAGTGACCATAATGACGTATTGCTCATAGATGACGATGAGCCTACTACTTACGAGGATGTTCTGAATAGTTCAAAATCTGACAAATGGCTCGTAGCTATGAAGTCAGAGATGGATTCCATGTATGACAACCAAGTATGAACTTTGGTTGATCCACTTGAAGGAATCAAGCCTATAGGGTGTAAATGGGTTTTCAAAAAGAAAACTAACATGGATGGTAATGTGGTTACCTATAAGGCTCGCTTGGTAGCAAAAGGTTATCGTCAATGACAAGGTATTGACTATGACGAAACATTTTCACCAGTCGCGATGTTGAAATCCATAAGAATACTCCTAGCCATTGTCGCTCATTACGATTATGAGGTCTGGCAAATGGATGTGAAAACAGCTTTCCTTAATGGAAACCTAATTGAGGAAGTGTATATGACACAGCCTGGAGGTTTCATGTCCAAAGATAGCACAAAGGTGTGCTAGTTGCAAAGGTCCATTTATGGACTTAAGCAAGCATCTAGGAGTTGGAATATCCATTTTGATGAGAAAATTAAAGATTTTGATTTCATTCAAAACATGGATGAACCTTGTGTGTACAAGAAGGTTAGTGGGAGTAAAGTTGTTTTTCTATTACTTTATGTAGATGACATATTGCTTATAGGAAATGATGTTTCCACTCTTCAATTAGTGAAGATTTGGTTTTCCAAGATGTTCTCCATGAAAGACCTTGGAGAAGCAGCATATATTCTGGGAATAAAGATCTATAGAGATAGATCTAGAAGGTTGCTAGGTCTTTCACAGTCTACATGCATAGATAAAGTGTTGAAAAGGTTCAGCATGGATCAATCCAAAAGAGGATTCTTACCTATGACACATGGTGTAAGCCTTTTAAAGTCGATGTCTCAAAAGACACAAGTTGAAAGGGATCTCATGAGTAGAATTCCATATGTATCGGCAATTGGGTCTATCATGTATGCTATGATATGTAGTTGGCCCGATGTATCGTGTGCTCTTAGCTTGACGAGCAGATACTAATATGATCCTAGAGAGAGTCACTGGACGGCTGTAAAGAATATCCTTAAGTACTTTCGAAGGACTAATGATGCATTCTTGATATATGGAGATGGTGATTTACAAGTAAGAGGGTATACTGATGCCAACTTTTAGTCCGATAAGGATTTGCTACGTATTTACATTAAGTGGTGAGGCAGTTAGTTGGAAGAGCTCAAACAAGAGACTACTGCCGACTCGACTACTGAAGCAGACTACATAGCAGCTTCTGAAGTAGCTAAAGAAGCAGTATGGATCAAGAAGTTCATCACTGAACTTAGAGTGGTGCCCAGCATTGTTGATTCGATACCTTTGTATTGTGATAACAATGGAGCCATTACACAGGCAAAGGAACCACGGTCTCATCAACGATCCAAGCATGTACTTAGAAGCTATCATCTGATTAGAGAAATCATAGATAGAGGAGATGTAAAGATAGAGAGGATTCCCACGGATCAGAACATAGCTGATCCACTCACTAAAGCGCTTTCCCAGAAGAAACATGATAAACATGTTGAGTCATTTGGTATTCGATACCTGAATGATTGGCTCTAGTGCAAGTGGGAGTTTGTTAGTGTTGTGCTCTAGAGGCAATCACTTGTATCATGTATATTGCATATTAAATTAATAAGAGGCATTCTTTATCTTTTAGTTTGATTGTTATATCTAAATATGTGTACAAACCGTTAGATAAAGTCCCTAGTACAACACAGTGTTAAGGAAATCATGATAGAGATCATGATGTGAGATTCCTACTACACTATGTAGTGTTTGTACTTAAATAATCCCCAGTCATAGTATTAATAAGATGGGATATTATTAATACGCCAAGACTGGCACATGTTATATCTCTCGATTGGATCAAGTGGTGGTTCTCATATCCGTGGGTATTGGGATACTCAGGATTAACGTGTGGATGCTTGTTTTGAAACAAGTTCATTGGATGACCTAGCTACGAGATAATCACTTGGATAACAATTTAGTGCCAGTGATAGAATCTCATTATAGCAAGTGTGCAAGTATCCTTAGACTTGAGATCTCCAAGGTACTTTGTTTAACGAGCATTGTACTGTGATTTTAATCTTTGGAGTCTTATCTAGGACTGCCTATGGGATGGATATTGGGTGCAACGTAAAGTAAACAAAAGTAGTTGAGAAAGTCAATAAAGGATTCACCACTCCTAATAGTAGGAGAGTATATCTCAACGGCACTTGTAGAAATCATTACTCATGAAATCCTTGGCCAAGGCGACTATGTGATGGAAATGGTTCCAATTGATATACATATCGAGTAATGGATTTCTTGAACAAGTACTAAAATATTCGGGCCAGAATTAATAATATTCTGAAGGTAGTTGGCACTAATTCTATACTCTAGACCGAATAAGATATTGTATGGTGAAAGGAGTTTATTACACCGATAATTTGCTATTGAAATGTTCATGTCAAGCCACTTGACTTTCTGGACTTTTAGGTGGTCAAGAGTCATTGCTAGATTTCTCTCTTGATATGCTAAATATGGATTTATTAATTAGAGAATTAATAAATTTAATCATTTATTTTATTAAGGATTATTAATTCTAATATTGTTAGAATTAATTCACATTATGCTACCAATAAGACCCGGAAACCTAATGGGTCACACACAATAAATGTTTTAATGCTCAAATATATTATTTGATAATATTGTGGGGTTAATTAAGAGAAGGGAATATATTTATAGGTCAATTATAAGTTTGTAATAATTTATGGGACCTAATTGTAATTAAGTAAACTTCAAGGACCAATTTGTTGACAATTGGACGTTGAAGGACTAAGTTGCAATTTACGATAATTATAAATCTATAGATATAAGGAAATGGTTTCCTTAGGGTAAGAGATACAGACTATTCACGCAATAACAGAGAAACTGTTTCTCTGCCTCTCTCTTGATCAAACCCTAGCCGTCTCTCTCTTATTAATCAAACCCTAGCCTCCTAAATTCTACTAGCATAGAATTGTGAGATTGTGAGCGTTCGACCTTGTCTGGATTATCATTAGAGGGAGTTCTTTCTTGGACTTCAGTTGAGCTGCTGTGAACCGGTTTTGTGATCTGGATCGCGCCTGGGTTCTTGGAACAAGAAAAATTTAAATTCCGGCTTCAAGAGGTAATAAGCGTGATCTTCTCTTTTTCCCGTTTCTACTGCAAACCCGTGATCCATGGCTTGGATTTCTTGCTATTTTTCGTTGCGTTTAATCTGATTAATATTATTAGAATTCCTACAGACACAACATGACGGTTTCACATGCGTAGATTACACTAAAGTGTGCAGTGACAAAAGTCCATTTATAGACTAAACCAAGCTTCTAGGAGTTGGAACATCCATTTAGTTGAAACAATTAAAGATTTCGATTTCAAACAACACATGGATGGATATTGTGTATACAAGAAGGTTAGTAGTAGTGCAATTGTTTTCTTATTGTTATATGTAGATGATATATTGCTAATAGGAAATGATATCTCTATTCTACAATTAGTCAAGATTTTATTGTCAAAGAAGTTTTCCATGAAAGACCTTCAAGATACAACCTATATTATGAGAATAAGGATCTATAGAGATAGATCATAAATGTTGCTTGGTCTTTCATAGTCTACACACATAGCCAAAGTGCTAAAGAGGATTATCATGGATCAATATAAAAAGGAATTCTTACTCATGAACCATTGGATAAGCCTTTTAAAATCTATGTATCCTAAGACATAAGATGAAAGGGATCACATGAATAAGATACCATATGCTTCGACAACTAGTTCTATCATGTATACTATGATATGTACTAGGCCTAATGTATCTTGTGCTCTTAGTTTGATTAGCAGATACAAATCAGACCCTGAAGAAGGTCAGTGGGTGGATGTCAAGAATACCCTTAAGTACATGAGAAGAACTAAGGACGTATTCTTGGTATATAGAGATGGTGACTGGCAGGTTAGGGAGAATACAGATGCCAGTTTCTAATCCGATAAAGATGAGTACAAATCCCAATTAGTTTACATGTTCACTTATGTAGGTGGGATGGTTGGAAAAGTTCCAAATGAGATACAACTGCCGACTCAACCACTAAATTTGAGTATATAGTAACTTCCGAAGCAGCTAAGGAGGAGGTTTGGATCAAGAAATTCATTACAAAACTAGGTGTAGTGCCCATCGTTGTCTATCCAATACCCTTATATTGTGATAACAATGGAGCTATCGTACAAGCAAAGGAACCACGGTCTCATCACCGCTCCAAACATGTACTTGGGTGCAATCACATGATTAGAGAAATCATTGATAGAAAAGATGTAACGATAGAAAGAGTTCACACTGGTCAACACATAGTCAATCCACTCACAAAGGCATCTCCTAAAAAAAATATAATGGTCATGTTCAGTCATTTGGTATTAGATATATAAATTATTAGGTCTAGTGTAATTAAGAGAATGTTAGGATTGTGTTTAAGATGCAATCATTTGTATAATGTATTTTTATGCATTAAATTAATAAAAGGCATTCTTTATTATTTAGTTTCTTTGTTTGTATTCAATTCTATGTATAAAAACTGTTACATAATGTCACAAGTACAATATTAGTTAAGGAAATCATGACTGAGACTATGATGTTAGATTTCTACTACACTGAATTTTGTTTGCACTTAAATTATCCGTAGTCAAAATATTAATGAGATAGGATATCAATAATGTTCTAAGACTAGCATGTGTGAAACCCCAGTCAAAACCAACCTTAGAGTAAGAGGGTTGGGATGCATATCATGCTTTATTTCATGATTAAATACATTTTCATATGATTTTATGTGCTTGGAATTTGAGTTTTATTGTTTTAAAGTCTTGTTGGTGAATATTGTATGAGAGGGGCAAAATGGTAATTTTTGCCCAAGGTAAAAATTGGGAAATAGCCTGTGGAAGGAATAGGAATTAATTTTCTAGTAAAAATAGCAACAAGAGTTGTTGTGGTTTAGTGGTTAGAGCCTTAGAATTAATTCTTGAGGTCTTAGGTTCGAATTCCATCATAGAAGCTTTAGTCTGATTAAAATTTTATTTTTGCTTAGGGACGATTAGTTTCGGCCTTAAGGGGCTAGAGCAAGGTGGTGATAATGACCAAGGAGAGACATGTTAGGAGAATTCTCATTTCACTCCTTTGCTCTACTCGAAATTCTAAAAGGGAATTTATTCTCCCTTGACCTTTAGTTTTTCTTAATTTTCAACTCCTTAGTTGATCAAGGTGTTTTATCCTTTTTCTTTCCAGAAAAATTCAGTAAAGTGCTGAGGTCTTATAGGATCAAAAAGTCCTAGTAAAAGGATTCTCATGGTCTGGAAAATGTGGATGAATTGTGGGAAATTCCAAGAGGAAAATCGCTCTAGTAAACTTGCTGAAATTTCACTCTATAGCTAGTTCACCTTTATTCTTGGAATGAGCTGAAATTTTCCAGCTTGTGTACCTTCAAAATGTCGAACTTCATAGCTCGAATTTCCTTCCAAATGCTGCCAGAAAAATGGCCTTAAGATCAGCTTGAAACATGAATTATTTCTGCCATTTTCGGACTGCTCAAGAGTTGTACAAACCTGTGAAAAATTCTGGGCAAATCGCAACCTTGGAGACTCAAAACCAAGCTATTTTCTTCCAGATTTTGTGCAGCACCTTAGCCATGTTTTTCCTCCATTAAGAAGGATGGAAACCAGCCTTGAATACCCCTGAAACCCCCCCTTCAAACTCGCTGCATCTCAGCTGGAAGTGGCGGACGAAATTCTGCCAGAAAATTCCTGTGCAGCGAAATTGTTGTGCAGGAAACTTTCCAGCTTGTTTCCTTTTTCTCCTCCAGCCGAAAATGCCAACCTACTTCTGTCAAAACCTCCCTTAAACCACCATTAAGAGAGATCCAATGTTTCCCCTGAACTTTTGGACGAAAGGCAGCAATGGCTATCTGAAAATCTCTCCAACAAATCCCTGCAATTTTGCTTGATTACTTTCCAAAATTCCAGCCATCCTATTTAGCAACCTTCCATGATATCTTGCTCAATTACCAGACTTCTTCTTCATCTTTTTAGCCCTTAGTTTCAGCCATCATAAGCCTTGTAGAACCAGCTTTAATTCCTCAGAAAAGCCACACATTCAGTTGGCCATAGGAGACTTCAAAGCTGTCCAGAAAAATCAAGATATTCCTAGAATATCTAGTTTCCAAATTCTCTTCCTAAAAATATTATTCAAGGATTGTAACAACTAACCTTTCCTTTCTCTTCCAAATTAGAGAAACCACTCCCTAAACCCTATAGAATTTTGGCTGCCCTAATTCCACAGAAATTCGGCAGCTCTCCCAACCTCTCTCTCTCAATTTTCTCTAGCCACCAAGAACACACACACACTACACCAGGAACACCTACTACCTTCTTTCACCTAATACACCTTCAAACCACTTCAAACTCTCACGAAAATCTCCAGATTTGATCTACTCTTTGCTGTGAATCCATCCACACCATTATTAACATCAAACTCCACAAATCATCTTGCTACTTTGAATCAAAACCAGAAATTTTTGTGAAGGTCAAGAACATCTTCAAGGTAAGCATACTCTATCAACTTCGTCTCCTTCAAACTTGATCTCCAATGAGAACTTATGTGAATGAACATTCTAATGATATATATATATATATATATATATATATATCTCTCCCTCTCTCTCATGGCTCGAAATTCCCTCACTTGGCCGAATGGTCTCTTTTTCCATGACCATGCTTTCGCCACCTCTCTTGGACATGATTAGGAATCTAGGAGTTGAGATCTACTCTAAACTCTTTCAAAGCACTCATCAACCAAGTAAGTACCTTCAATCCTTCTTCTAAACTCTATAATCATATCTCTAGGATGATGTTGTTAAAAGATGAATGGCGATGGGATTGAGTATGTGTTGTTGATGTTTGAAGCATGAGTACATGTATGATTGTGAAGGAGATGGGATTTATGCATGGAAGGATTATATTGGTTGATTGTATGTTGATTTAAGGTTTGATGCATGTCATAGGTAGTATGTGTGATGAAGTATGCTAGAGATTATGTCTCCTTTGGTGATTAGGAGTTATATGCGTGACTGGAATATTGAAGCCATGATCATGTTTATGCTAGTAAAGGTTAAATCATGTCTTAATAAATTTAGATCTATGCCTATATGCAAGAGTTGGATGATTTAATGAATTGAAGGATTGTGTATGATTTTGATTGAGGATGGCCATAGAAATTTGATCATGATCTAGTTGTCCCTAAAACTAATTTTCTTTTTATGCATAAAATACTCAATAGAATAATATTACTAGTATTTTCGAAAAACCCTAGGAAGGGTAGATTTGGAATTATATATATGTAAAGGATATTTTAGTCAAATAAATAATAATTTTGCTAGAAAATAAAATAAATAAATATTATTTAAAATAAAGAGATCAATTAAAGCTTTATGAGAATGATTCATAATTAGTAAAACATTTACTAAATCAAAACCTTTAAGGATTTACTTATTATTTTCCAAGAAAGGCTTATTAAATTTAATCTCAACTAGTTTTAGCTATCAATTATTTTCTAGCAACTAAACTATCATTAAATCACTATTTTACCTAGTATCATCTACGACTCTTGATCAAATAAACTCTAAATTTTTCCTAACATGGTTTAAACTTTCAACATATTAGAATTTATTTCCCAAACCATTAATTATTTTAAATAACTAATTAAACTTAGCTTATAAATCTATTTAGTTATTATTTTATCTTAAAGCTTGGGACACTAGGATCATGGTAGTAGTGAATTGAATTGATTTAAAGTTGAGGAAGTGGTTTGTGACTTGAAATTGATTAAGATTTGTATTTACCCATGTGGGGTTAGGTCAGCTGTTCCAGACCTTGTTGTTGTGAGCAAGAATCAGGTAAGCTCCTGCATAAAACCTATCGATGTGAAAATGTTTTCCTTCTGGAAAGCTAAATGTGGAGTGTATGGACACTCGTTTATCTGAAGGCAATTGAGGGTTGAATTGGTTCTTATTCCCAACACTTCAATTATTTAAAAGTTACTGAGCAGATTTCCCGAACTTAAAACTCTTTCTAAAGTTGATTGTTCCCAAAACTTTGGAAATCCTCAAATTACTATTTTTGTGAAGTGCAATGTTTTGTTCATTTTATCCCAAGATGGTAACGCCGTTGAGTACTCAATAAGGGTGGACTATAAGGACTAGTCGTTGAAGGGTTAGGGTAAATCTCTCAGCAGGTGGCCACCTCTGAGTGGTGAGTCCTTCCCGGATAATGTGTCAGTCCAGGGAGTCGTGCCGGTCCGAGCTAGCAGTTTGTTTTCAGTCGAGTGACTGTGTTTTGCCGGAATGGACACCCGGTTGTTGTTTGGGTATAGAGAAGGAGGAGTATCTTGCCCAGTAGGCCGATCACCTACTTTTGTCAGTCTGCACAAAGTGTCGGCATTCTGACCGGTTATGGGGCCCAACGTGTGGTAACCCATATCCCTTTCTTTTGGGTGGTTAATTTCATTACTTGTGTACGACTAGATAAGCCAAAATGCCACTCTTGCTTTTGACTAATGTTTGATGCTTGCCAATGTTTCTCTTATAAAAGTTTCACACTTTGCATCCACGAATTGTTTTCACTAAACACCCAAAGCACACACGGACTTACTGAGATTCTTATCTCATCCCCTTTTTATCATGATTTCAGGATGATCCTACTGTGGAGTTGAGTGGCTAGTAATATCTGCTTTGGAAGAGAATGTGTCTTTTGATTTTTTGTATTGCTTTGGGGAGGCGAGTGTAGATAATTTTATTTATGGTTCTGTTTTGGAATTCATGGATTTATTCTTGAAGTTTTCTTTGGGTTGTAATAACTTTTTAAGTTAAAAATTATTTTTATTCCGCAATTTGTTTGTGTGACCTAGTTATAAAGACCCATTGTCCTTTGGACGGGGCGACATCGGGGTGTTACTAGTAGTATCAGAGACTAGGTTATAGGCAAATATTGCTGATATATGTTTTATTTATTTAAGTTTAAATCTTTTCTGCCCTATCTTGTTGCTACTGTAGGATGGTTAGACTGCTTAGGACAGCAAGGAAAGGGCAGCAGTGGCACCCGCCTTATTATCTAGACCAGGAGGACCTTCTAGTTCCCCAGCCTGCCCTTCAGCTAGTTGTCCCTATAGAGGATAACAATGATGTTGGGGTTATCCCTATGGAGGATAATAGTGATGATGAGTTTAACCTTATGGAGGATAGTAGTGAGAACGAGGTCCAAATCCTAGAGCCACCTCCAATCCCGGTGATAGACATAAGCTCTGACAGTGAGGATGATGTGATGATAGTGGAGCCTGAACCCCACCCTCCTAATGCCGAAGTGGATTTAGTAGCAGCTAGTGATGACCCGGGGGAGATAGACTATGAGTCTCCACCCATGCCTTCTTTCATTCCTTCCTTCAGCCGAGTTGAGGCCGGAGAGAGTTCTAGGCGCCTTGGGAAGGAGCCAATGGAGGGATTTACTAGCGGGGACGGAGTAGATTTTTCTAAGAACACCAGGGGTTGGTTGTATGAGGCTGATGATGAGGGTTCGGATGAGGATTAGAGAACTAAGAGTTATTTTGTTTTAGATGGATATTTATTTGTTGTCTTTCGAGAACTAGTATGTCAAAGATTTTCAATTTTATGTTCCATTCACAACTTTGGATTTATGCAAGTCAATCTTTGAAATCAAAATTTATGAGCAATCCTTTAAATAAGTTGCGTCTAACTTCTTCCTACTCATACTTGGCTATGTATGCTTGCAGCACTAAAATAATTTGATACTTGAGTGCATACATTTAACATCTGGGGTATGGTATAGAATGGCACCCAAGAGACGTGCACCTTCTTCAGCCGAAGGATTCCGGAAGTAGACCGGGTAGCACCAGAAGTTGAAACCTTTCAGGTGCAATCACCCCCATCAGGGTAATGGACAAAGTGATCCCGAGATGGGCATGGGGTCTGATTCCCCAGTAGATGTGTCAATGGGCCAGGCACTCAACAAAGTGGCCGAGATTCTTCAGACGTTGACTGAGCGAAGGCACCCTAGAGGGGAAGATGAGGCACTGGAGAAATTATTAAAGTTCCGACCGCCCATCTTTATGGGTGAAGCTAAGCAAGACCAGAGGGTCGAACAAATGGAAGACATTTTCGCAACGCTCCAGTATTCGGAGGAACGGATGGTTAAATTTGCAGCTTTTCGATTGAGAGGGCCAGCTTGGGCATGGTGGCAGCGGGTCCAAGAGGACTGGGTGATGGATGAGCAAGAATGCTCGTGGTCCAACTTCATTGAAGCCTTCAGGGCTAAATACATCCCTCAGCGGATTGTGGAGAAGCGGGAGGACGAATTTCAGAATCTGAAGCAGGGGAGCATGTCAGTGGCTCAATATGCGGCGCGATTTACGCAATTGTCGAAATATTGCCGAAGATTGGTCGACACCGAGCAGAATAGGACGAGGCAGTTCGTCAAAGGGCTAAGACCGGAGCTGAGGAGAGCATCGGCACCTGCTCCACCAACATCTTACTCGGGGGCGATGGACGCAGCTACTCGCACAGAGAATGAGGGCCGCAGCAGGCTAGCGGCCAAGCCTTTCCAGCCACCAAGGCAGCAGCAGGGACATTTCTCGAGGCTGCAACTTCACAAGCACCCTGCTAACCAGCAATGGCAGAACCGGGGAAAGCCAGCTCGTACAGCACCAGTTGGACCTGCCCCGAATTTCCCGACATGCAGGCAGTGTGGGAAGAAAGGCCACACCAAGAGAAATTGCTGGTCTAAGGGTGGAGATAGAAAGTGCTACCACTGTGGTGACCAGAACCACCTGAGGGATACCTGCCCCATGTTGCATCGGGTCGGGCAAGGAAACCTGGCTCAGAACCCGGGTCCTAATCGAGCCAATGCCACTGAAGCATCTGGGAGTGGAGTACCGAAACCGCAAGTGAAGGCTAAGGTATTCGCTCTCAATAGAGAGGAAGTTGGGGCTGATGCATTGGTGGTAGAAGGTATGTTCACTATTCAAGGACATTCCGTTAATGCTTTGATTAATCCTAGCTCTACTCATTCCTATATAAACAAGTTGGGTGCATATCATTTGGGTTGGAATGGAGTAGAGTTACCTTTCACTTTAGAAGTAAGCACGCCTTTGAGGAAAATAGTGCAAGCGGATCGATTTGTGATGGATTGTAAGATTAAGGTGGGGAGATAAAATCTAGAGGGAGATTTGATTATGATAGACATTGAGGATTATAACTTGATTTTGGGGATGGACTGGTTAGCCAAGCATGGGGCTAGAGTAGACTGTAAAAATAAGTCAGTTCAGTTCGTCAGGCCGGGTTATGATGTGTTAGAATTTAATGGCAAGAGAGTGAAAGAGCTGAAGTACTTGATTGCGGGGGCTAAGGCCCGGAAATTGTTAAGGCAAGGATGTCAGGGTTATCTGGCTTACGTGATGAACAAGCCTAAGGACTAGTGTACTCTGGAGGACACGGAAGTGGTGAAGTATTTCCCCGATGTATTCCCAGCGGAGCTTGATTCTCTACCTCCTAGCCGAGAAGTGGAATTCACGATAGACATAGTTCCCGGAGCGGAACCAGTATCGCGGACTCCATACTGGATGGCACCGACAGAGTTAAAAGAGTTGAAAGAGCAGTTGGAGGAGTTAGTAGGACAAGGCTATATCAGACCAAGCACGTTGCTCTGGGGAGTGCCTGTGTTATTTGTAAAGAAGAAGGACGGAACCTTGAGGCTATGCATCGACTACCGAGGGCTGAACAATTTTACGATTAAGAACAAGTACCCCCTCCCACTGATTGACAAGCTGTTTGATCAGCTGCAAGGATCTAGTTGCTATTCCAAGTTGGATCTGAGGCAAGGTTAATACCAGGTGCGGATAAGAGAAGACGATATTCCTAAGACAGTCTTTAACACCCGCTATGGACATTACGAGTTCGTGGTGATGCTGTTTGGGTAACTAACACTCCAGCAGTGTTCATGGACCTAATGCACCGAGTATTTCGACCCTATCTGGATAAGTTTGTGGTGGTCTTCATCGACGATATTTTGATCTACTCCAAGAGTCCGGAGGAGCATGTGGGGCATCTGAGGCTCGTGTTGGAGAAATTGCGGGAGCATAAGATGTATGCCAAATTCAGCAAGTGCGAATTCTGGCTAGACAGTGTGGCATTCCTTGGCCATGTGGTGACCAAGGAAGGAATCAAGGTAGATCCGGCAAAGGTCGAGGCGGTATCAGACTGGAAGCAACCGGAGAATATTACTGAGATCCGGAGTTTCTTGGGATTGGTCGGATACTACCGAAGATTTATCAAGGGATTCTCGACGCTCGTATCGCCAATGACCCGTTTGTTAAGGAAGGATGTTCCGTTTGTGTGGAACGAAAAAAGCGAGAAAAGTTTCCAAGAATTAAAGAAGAGACTGATGACAGCATAGGTATTAAGTCTACCAGAGGAAGGCAAACCTTACGCGCTATACACCGATGCTTCGAAAGAAGGTTTGGGAGCGGTGTTGTTGCAAGAGAGGAAAGTAATTGCTTATGCTTCTCGGAAGCTAAGACCCCATGAAGTGAACTACCCCACTCACGATTTGGAGCTGGCAGCTATAGTGTTAGCCCTAAAGAAATGGCGACACTACTTGTATGGGGCCGAGTACGAGGTGTTCACCGACCATAAGAGTCTAAAGTATATCTTCACTCAGAAGGATTTGAACTTGAGACAACGAAGGTGGATGGAATTCTTGGAGGAATACTATTGCCCGATCAACTACCATCCCGGGAAGGCCAACGTTGTGGCAGAAGGCCTAAGCAGAAAAGTTGGAATGGCTAGATTGAAGGTGTAGGAGATGCAAGTAGTTCAAGATGTATTAGACAGAAGGGCAGAGGTACAAGACAAAAGAATCGTCATTAGCAATTTGAAGTTGGTGCCAGATTTGAAGCAAGAAATAGCGGAAGCTCAGCGAAGTAGCACCGAGTTTCAAAATTTCAAGGATAAGGAACTTAAGCAACCGGATAGCGAATTTCGTCATGATGAGGTGGGAACTCTTTATTTCAGAAGCCGATTGTGTGTACCCAGGGAGCAGCAATTAAAGGACAGAATTTTGGAGGAGGCGCACAGGAGCAAGTACGCCATTCATTAGGGAGAGGTTAAAGGCTGAAATTGAATTGATTTAAAGTTGAGGAAGTGGTTTGTGACTTGAAATTGATTAAGATTTGTATTTACCCATGTGGCATTAAATCAGCTATTCGAGACCTTGTTGTTGTGACCAAGAATCAGGTAAGCTCCTGCATAAAACCTATCGATGTGAAAATGTTTTCCTTATGGCAAGCTAAATGTGGAGTGTATAGACACTCATTTATCTGAAGGCAATTGAGGGTTGAATTGGTTCTTATTCCCAACACTTAAATTTTTTAAAAGTTACTGAGCAGATTTCCCGAACTTAAAACTCTTTCTAAAGTTGATTGTTCCCAAAACTTTGGAAACCCTCAAATTACTATTTTCGTGAAGAGCAATGCTTTGTTCATTTTATCCCAAGTGGGAAACGTTATTGAGTACTCAATAAGGGTGGACTACTAGGACTAGTCGTTGAAGGGTTAGGGTAAGTCTCTCAATAGGTGGCCACCTTTGATGGGTGAGTCCTTCCCGGATAAGATGTCAGTCCAGGGAGTCATGCCGGTCCGAGCTAGCAGTTTGTTTTCAGTCGAGTGACTGTGTTTTGCTGGAATGGACACCCGGTTGTTGTTTGGGTATAGAGAAGGAGGAGTATCTTGCCAAGTAGGCTGATCACCTACTTTTGTCAGTCTACACAAAGTGTCAGCATTCTGACCGGTTATGGGGCTCAACGTGTGGCAACCCATATCCCTTTCTTTCGGGTGGTTGATTTCATTACTTGTGTATGGCTAGATAAGCCAAAACGCCACTCTTGCTTTTGACTAATGCTTGATGCTTGCCAATGTTTCTCTTATAAAAGTTTCACACTTTTCATCCACGAACTGTTTTCACTAAACACCCAAAGCACACATGGACTTATTGTGATTTTTGTCTCATCACCTTTTTATCATGATTTCAGGATGATCCTGCTGTGGAGTTGAGTGGCTAGTAATATCTGCTTTGGAAGAGAATGTGTCTTTTGATTTTATGTATTGCTTTGGGGAGGCGCGAGTAGATAATTTTATTTATGGTTCTGTTTTGGAATTCATGGATTTATTCACGAAGTTTTCTTTGGGTTGTAATAATTTTTTTAAGTTAAATATTTTTTTTATTCCGCAATTTGTTTGTGTGACCTAGTTATAAAGACGCCTTATCCTTTGGACGGGGCGACATCCCCTTCCCTGGCGGGCCTTAGCTTCGGGGTGTTACAAGCTCGTGTTATACTTCTTAATTTGATCAAGTGGTGGTTTTCACACCCGTAAGTATTTTGATACTCCAAGTTAATATGTGGATGCAAGTTATTTGAACAGTACATTGGATAACCTAATTGTGAGATAATCACAAAGATAACTATTCATTACTAGTGATAGAATCTTATTGTTGCAAATATGCAAGTATCCTTAGACTTGAAAACTCTAATGTACTTTATTTACTAAGCGTTGTACTTTGATTCCAATCTCTAGAGTACCTATATGATCACCTACGGGATGGACATTAGGTACGGTGTGAAGTAAACGAAAGTAATTGAAAGGGTCAATAAAGGATTCACCACTTCTAATAGTAGGAGAGAATATCTCAAGGTCACTTGTAGGAATCATTATTAAGTTATCCAAGGCTGATCAAGGACATTCCGCTAATGTTTTGATTGATCCTGGCTCTACTCATTCCTATATAAACAAGTTGTGTGCATATCATTTGGGTGGGGATGGAGTAGAGTTACCTTTCACTTTAGAAGTAAGCACGCCTTTTGGGAAAATGGTGCAAGCGGATCAGTTTGTGAGGCATTGTAAGATTAAGGTGGGGAGATAAAATCTGGAGGGAGATTTGATTGTGATAAACATTAAGGATTATGACTTGATTTTGGGGATGGACTAGTTAGCCAAGCATGGGGCTAGAGTAGACTGTAAAAATAAGTCAGTTCAGTTTGTTAGGCCGGGTTATGATGTGTTAGAATTTAATGGCAAGAGAGTGAAAGAGCTGAAGTACTTGATTGCGGGGGCTAAGGCCCGGAAATTGTTAAGGCAAGGATGTCAGTGTTATCTGGCTTACATGATGAACAAGCCTAAGGACCAGTGTACTCTGGAGGACCGGGAGTGGTGAAGGATTTCCCCGATGTATTCCCAGCGGAGCTTGATTCTCTACCTCCTAGCTGAGAAGTGGAATTCACGATAGACATAGTTCCCGGAGCGGATCCAGTATCGCGGACTCCATACCGGATGGCACCGGTAGAGTTGAAAGAGCAGTTGGAGGAGTTAGTAGGACAAGGCTATATCAGACCGAGCACGTCGCCCTGGGGAGCGCCTGTACTATTTGTAAAGAAGAAGGACAGAACCTTGAGGCTATGCATCGACTACCGAGGGCTGAACAATTTGACGATTAAGTACAAGTACCCCCTCCTGCTGATTGACGAGCGGTTTGATCAGCTGCAAGGATCCAGTTGCTATTCCAAGTTGGATATGAGGCAAGGTTACTACCAGGTGTGGATAAAAGAAGACGATATTCCTAAGACAGTCTTTAACACCCGCTATGGACATTACGAGTTCGTGGTGATGCCGTTTGGGGTAACTAATGCTCCAGTAGTGTTCATGGACCTAATGCACCCAGTATTCCAACCCTATCTGGATAAGTTTGTGGTGGTCTTCATCAACGATATTTTGATCTACTCCAAGAGTCTGGAGGAGCATGCGGGGCATCTGAGGCTCGTGTTGGAGAAATTGCGAGAGCACAAGCTGTATGCCAAATTCAGCAATTACGAATTCTGGCTAGACAGTATGGCATTCCTTGGCCATGTGGTGACCACGGAAGGAATTAAGATAGATCCGGCAAAGGTCGAGGCGGTATCAGACTGGAAGCAACCGGAGAATATTACTGACATCCGGAGTTTCTTGGGATTTGCCAGATACTACCGATGATTTATCAAGGGATTCTCGACGCTCGCATCGCCAATGACCCGTTTGTTAAGGAAGGATGTTCCGTTTGTGTGGAACGAAAAAAGCGAGAAAAGTTTCCATGAATTAAAGAAGAGACTGATGACAGCACCGGTATTAAGTCTACCAGTGGAAGGCAAACCTTAGGCGCTATACACCGATGCTTCGAAAGAAGGACTGGGAGCGGTGTTGATGCAAGAGAGGAAAGTAATTACTTATGCTTCTCGGAAGCTAAGACCCCATGAAGTGAACTACCCCACTCACGATTTGGTGTTGGCAGCTATAGTGTTCGCCTTAAAGAAATGGCAACACTACTTGTATGGAGTCGAGTACGAGGTGTTCACCGACCATAAGAGTCTAAAGTATATCTTCACTCAGATGGATTTGAACTTGAGGCAACGAAGGTGGATGGAATTCTTGGAGGAATACTGTTGCCCGATCAACTACCATCCCGGGAAGGCCAGCGTTGTGGCAGACGCCCTAAGCAGAAAAGTTGGAAAGGCTAGACTGAAGGTGCAAGAGATGCAAGTAGTTCAGGATGTATTGGACAGAAGGGCGGAGGTACAGGACAAAAGAATCGTCATCAGCAATTTGAAGTTGGTGCCGGATTTGAAGCAAGAAATAGTGGAAAGCTCGGCGAAGCAGCACCGAGATTCAAAATTTGAAGGATAAGGAACTTAAGCGACCGGATAGCGAATTTCATCATGATGAGGCGGGAACTCTTTATTTCAGAGGCCGATTGTGTGTACCCAGGGAGCAGCAATTAAAGGACCGAATTTTGGAGGTGGCGCACATGAGTAAGTACGCCATTCATTCGGGAGAGGTTAAAGGCTGCTCAGAGCCGGCAGAAGAGCTATGCGGACAACCGGAGAAGGGAATAGGAATTTTCAGTTGGGGATCGTGTATTTCTGAGGCTAACACCCAATAGGGGGATTTAGAAGCATCGAAAGGGCAGAAAGTTGAATCCGAGATATTTGGGGCCGTTTTTTATTAAGGAAAGAATCGGACCAGTAGCTTACCGATTAGACCTGCCGAATGGGTTGACGGGTATCCACGATATGTTCCATGTGTCGCAGTTGAAGAAGTATAATGCGGATCCCAATCACGTATTAAATGATGAACCATTGGTGTTACAGCCAGATCTGAGCTACATGGAGAAGCCTGTGCGGATATTGGACCACAGTGTCAAGACCCTACGGAATAAGCGGATACCGATGATTAAGATTCAGTGGGAGCACCATGGAACGCAGGATGCCACATGGGAATCTGAAGAATGGGTTAAGTAGATGTTTCCCGAGCCGAAATAGATGTATGCTTGAATTTTGGGACGAAATTCTTCTAAGGAGGGGGGGATGTGAAACTCCAGTCAAAGCCAACCTTAGAGTAAGAGGGTTGGGATGCATATCATGCTTTATTTTATGATTAAATACATTTTCATATGATTTTATGTGCTTGGAATTTGAGTTTTATTATTTTGAAGTCTTGTTGGTGAGTATTGTGTGAGAGGGGCAAAATGGTAATTTTTGCCCGAGGGGAAAATTGGGAAATAGCTTGTCGAAGGAATAGGAATTAATTTTCTAGTAAAAATAGCAACAAGAGTTGCTGTGGTTTAGTGGTTAGAGCCTTAGAATTAATTCTTGAGGTCTTGGGTTCGAATTCCATCATAGAAGCTTTAGTTTGATTAAAATTTTATTTTTGCTTAGGGATGATTAGTTTCGGCCTTAAGGGACTAGAGCAAGGTGGTGATAATGACCTAGGAGAGACATGTTATGAGAATTCTCATTTCACTCCTTTGCTCAACTCGAAATTCTTAAAGGGAATTTATTCTCCCTTGACCTTTAGTTCTTCTTAATTTTCAACTCCTTAGTTGATCAAGGTGTTTTATCCTTTTTCTTTCCAGAAAAATTCAGTAAAGTGCTGAGGTCTTATAGGATCAAAAAGTCCTAATAAAAGGCTTCTCATGGTCTGGAAAATGTGGATGAATTGTGGGAAATTCCAAGAGGAAAATCCCTCTAGTAAGCTTGATGAAATTTCACTCTATAGCTAG
Source organism: Voacanga thouarsii (assembly GCA_026120185.1). NCBI lineage: Eukaryota > Viridiplantae > Streptophyta > Magnoliopsida > Gentianales > Apocynaceae > Voacanga > Voacanga thouarsii. Next base: position 2,530,090 of record JANUWF010002207.1, read on the forward strand.
TTCACCTTTCTTCTTTGAATGAGCTGAAATTTTCCAGCTTGTGTACCTTCAAAATGTCGAACTTCATAGATATCATTTCCTTCCAAATGCTGCCAGAAAAATAGCCTTAAGATCAGCTTGAAACATGAATTATTTCTGCCATTTTCGGACTGCTCAAGAGCTGTACAAACCAGTGAAAAATTCTGGGCAAATCGCTACCTTGGAGGCTCAAAACCAAGCTGTTTTCTTCCAGATTTTGTGCAGCACCTTAGCCATGTTTTTCCTGCACTAAGAAGGATGGAAACCAGCCTTGAATACCCCTGAAACCCCCCTTGAAACTCACTGCAAGCTGGAAGTGGCGGACGAAATTCTGCCAGAAAATTCCTGTGCAGCGAAATTGTTGTGCAGGAAACTTTCCAGCTTGTTTACTATTTCTCCTCCAGCTGAAAATGCCAACCTACTTCTGTTAAAACCTCCCTTAAACCACCATTAATAGAGCTCCAATGTTTCCCCTGAACTTCTGGATGAAAGGCAGTAATGGCTGTCCGAAAATCTCTCCAATAAATCCCTGCATTTTAGCTTGATTACTTTCCAAAATTCCAACCATCTTATTTAGCAACCTTCCATGATATCTTGCTCAATTGACCAGACTTCTTCTTCATCTTTGTAGCCCTTAGTTTCGGCCATCACAAGCCTTGTATACCCAGCTGTAATTCCTCAGAAAAGCCACACATTCAGTCAGCCATAGGAGACTTCAAAGCTGTCCAGAAAAATCAAGATATTCCTAGAATATCTAGTTTCCAAATTCTCTTCCTAAAAATATTCTTCAAGGATTGTAACAACTAACCTTTACTTTCCCTTCCAAATCAGAGAAACCACTCCCTAAACCCTACAGAATTTCGGCAGCTCTAATTCCACAGAAATTCGGCAGCTCTCCCAACCTTTCTCTCTCGATTTTCTCTAGCCACCAAGAACACACACACACTGCACTAAGAACACCTACTACCTTTTTTCACCTAATACACCTTCAAACCACTTCAAACTCTCACGAAAATCTCCAGATTTGATCTACTTTTTTCTGTGAATCCAGCCACAACATTATTAATATCAAACTCCACAAATCATCTTACTACTTTGAATCAAAACCAGAAATTTTTGTGAAGGTCAAGAACATCTTCAAGGTAAGCATACTCTATCAACTTCGTCTCCTTCAAACTTGATCTCCAATGAGAACTTATTTGAATGAACATACTAATGATCTCTTCTCTCTCTCTCTCTCTCTCTCGGCCCTAAATTCCCTCTCTTAGCCGAGTGGTCTCTTTTTCCATGACTATGCTTTTGCCACCTCTCTTGGACATGATTAGCCATCTAGGAGTTGAGATCTACTCTAAACTCTTTCAAAGCACTCATCAACCAAGTAAGTACCTTCAATCCTTCTTCTAAACTCTATAATCTTGTCTCTAGGATGATGTTGTTAAAAGATGAATGGCGATGGGATTGGGTATATGTTGTTGATGATTGAAGCAATAGTACATGTATGATTGTGAAGGAGATGGGATTTATGCATGGAAGGATTATATTGGTTGATTATATGTTGATTTGAGGTTTGATGCATGTCACAAGTAGTATGTGTGATGAAGTATGCTAGAGATTGTGTCACCTTTGGTGAATAGGAGTTATATGCATGACTAGAATATTGAAGCCATGATCATGTTTTTGCTAGTAAAGGTTAAATCATGTCTTAATAAATTTAGATCTATGCCTATATGCAAGAGTTGGATGATTTATTGAATTGAAGGATTGTGTGTGTTCTTGATTGAAAATGGCCATATAAATTTGGTCATGATCTAGTTGTCCCTAAAACTAATTTTCACTTTATGCATAAAATACTCAATAGAATAATATTACTAGTATTTTCGAAAAACCCTAGGAAGGGTAGATTTGGAATTATATATATGTAGACGATATTTTAGTCAAAGAAATAATATTTTTGCTAGAAAATAAAATAAATAAATATTATTTAAAATAAAGAGATCAATTAAAGCTTTATGGGAATGATTCATAATTAGTAAAACATTTACTAAATCAAAACCCTTAAGGATTTACTTATTATTTTCCAAGAAAGGCTTATTAAATTTAATCTCAACTAGTTTTAGCTATCAATTATTTTCTAGCAACTAAACTATCATTAAATCACTATTTTACCTAGTATCATCTACGACTCTTGATCAAATAAAATCTAAATATTTCCTGACAAGGTTAAAACTTTCAACCTATTAGAATTTATTTCCCAAACCATTAATTATTTTAAATAACAAATTAAACTTAGCTTATAAATCTATTTAGTTATTCTTTTAGCTTAAAGCTTGGGACACTAGGATCATGGTAGTAGTGAATTGAAATGATTTAAAGTTGAGGAAGTGGTTTGTGACTTGAAATTGATTAAGATTTGTATTTACCCATGTGGGGTTAGGTCAGCTGTTCGAGACCTTGTTGTTGTGAGCAAGAATCAGGTAAGCTCCTGCATAAAACCTATCGATGTGAAAATATTTTCCTTATGGCAAGCTAAATGTGGAGTGTATGGATACTCGTTTATCTGAAGGCAATTGAGGGTTGAATTGGTTCTTATTCACAACACTTAAATTATTTAAAAGTTACTGAGCAGATTTCCCGAACATAAAACTCTTTCTAAAGCCGATTGTCCCAAAACTTTGGAAACCCTCAAATTACTATTTTCGTGAAGAGCAACGCTTTGTTCATTTTATCCCAAGTGGGAAACGTCATTGAGTACTCAATAAGGGTGGACTACTAGGACTAGTCGTTGAAGGGTTAGGGTAAGTCTCTCAGCAGGTGGCCACCTCTGAGGGGTGAGTCATTCCTAGATAGGATGTCAGTCTAGGGAGTCGTGCCGGTCCGAGCTAGCAGTTTTTTTTCAGTCGAGTGACTGTATTTTTTCGGAATGAACACCCGGTTGTTGTTTGGGTATAAAGAAGGAGGAGTATCTTGCCCAGTAGGCCGATCACCTAATTTTGTCAGTCTGCACAAAGTGTCGGCATTCTGACATGTTATGGGGCCTAACGTGTGGTAACCCATATCCCTTTCTTTCGGGTGGTTGATTTCATTACTTGTGTATGGCTAGATAAGCCAAAACACCACTCTTGCTTTTGACTAATGCTTGATGCTTGCCAATGTTTCTCTTATAAAAGTTTCACACTTTGCATCCACGAACTGTTTTCACTAAACACCCAAAGCACACACGGACTTACTGAGATTTCTATCTCATCACATTTTTATCATGATTTCAGGATGATCCTGTTGTGGAGTTGAGTGGCTAGTAATATCTGCTTTGGAAGAGAATATGTCTTTTGATTTTATGTATTGCTTTGGGGAGGCGAGAGTGGATAATTTTATTTATGGTTCTGTTTTGGAATTCATGGATTTATTCTTAATGTTTTCTTTGGGTTGTAATAACTTTTTAAGTTAAATATTATTTTTATTCCACAATTTGTTTCTGTGACCCAGTTATAAAGACCCCTTGTCCTTTGGACGGGGTGACATCCCCGGTCCTGGCGGGCCTAGGCTTCGGGGTGTTACAAGCACGTGTTATACTTCTTAATTTGATCAAGTGGTGGTTTTCACACCCGTAAGTATTTTGATACTCCAAGTTAATATGTGGATGCTTGTTATTTGAACAGTACATTGGATAACCTAATTATGAGATAATCACAAAGATAACTATTCATTACTAGTGATAGAATCTTATTGTTGCAAATATGCAAGTATCCTTAGACTTGAGAACTCTAATGTACTTTGTTTGTTAAGTGTTGTACTTTGATTCCAATCTCTAGAGTACCTATAAGATCACCTACGGGATGGACATTAGGTATGGTGTGAAGTAAACGAAAGTAATTGAAAGGGTCAATAAAGGATTCACCACTTCTAATAGTAGGAGAGAATATCTCAAGGTCACTTGTAGGAATCATTATTCAAGAAGTCTTTGGCTAAGGCAATTATGTGTTGAAAATAGCTCCAATTAATACACATGTTGTGCAATGGATTATGTGAACAAGTACAAAAATATTCGGGCCAGAATTAATTAATATTCTGGAGGGAGTTGGCACTATTTCCATACACTAAGATTGATTGAGAAAATGTACGGTGAAAGGAGTTTATTGCTCCGACATTTTGCTATTAAAAGGTTCATGTCAAGCTACTAGACTTTTTAGACTTTTGGATGGTCATGATGTATTGCGAAATACCATTCATTATCCAATAAATGTGGATTTATTAATTAGAGAATTAAAGAATTTAATTCTAATTATAATTAATAGATTAATTCTAATTATTAAGGATTATTATTCCATAGTGATTAAAATTAATTAATATTGTGTTGTTAATAGAGTAAAAAACCTAATAGGTCACACACAATAGAGGAATTGGTACTCAATATATTATATGATAGTATTATGGGACTAAGTTTTGAGTAGAAATAATAAGTATGGGCTAATTATAAAGTGTTACATTTAGTTGAGTGAAATTGTAATTGTTTAAAAGCTTTGTGGTTGAATTATAAGCTTGTTATAATTTAATGGCAAAATTAAAGTTTTTTAAATCCAAGAGCCCATAATTAGGAAAAGAAATTATTGATTATTTTCCTAAAAGGTTTATAGGTTCTGCACATGAGAAGGTTTGAAGGATTTTTTTTTTTATTTGTTTCCTAAAACTTTTAGAAACACATGGATTCTCTCTAGCGGTGGATTTTTCTATGAGAAAAAATTTCCAGCTTGGATAATGAAAATAAAAATTCCGTAGCATTCTCTCAAGAAGAGAACCCAAAAAACCTTTTCCCTTTGTCTCTTCTCTAAAATTAAAATTTTGGTGATTCTTGAAAACATCCTCGTGTGGATCAATATTGGATAAATTCATATGCATGGGATTTAGTGGTTCAAGACTTGCACAAATTTTTGGAAGGGGTCCGCATGCAAAGGAAAAATTTTAACTGCTATGTTTCCAAGGTAACTAATTTTTCCTTCCCTCTTGTTATCCATTTATTTAAATATGAGTAATCCTTTGCGTGGATTTCTAATAAGGCTTAATCATTTATATAATTTCTACTATTTTTGTGCTTTCATGGACATAATGTTTTGTTCAAATCACCACTCACCACTCCATTCTCACCGTGTTTTCTAGAAAGTATAAAAGATCAAGTGGAGGTGAAAGAAAAAGGAATAAATTGAGGAAAATGGAAGAAAAGAAGAACATGCATAGTTTTGTCCAAGAAGAAGGTAGCTAAGGCAACAAGTTCCCTAGGCCACCAAGTTTTGTGGATATATATATTATTTTTCCAAAATTTTGGCAACTCAGGGAACTTTCCTTGGGCTGCTAGGTCTTAGTTGTATATGTATATGTTGAGTTGAATTAGCGGGCAAAGGAACTTCCTCAGGCTGCCCGGTAGTTTGTTTTTGTATTAAAATTTCAGAAACATCCCAGCCTAGCGAATTTGAACATCCCTAGGCTGTCTGGTTATAAGCATGTATATATATATATATATATATATATATATATATATATATATATTGACTTAACATAGCAGCCCGGGAAAGTTGAAGTTTCCTAGGCTGCCCGTTTTTGTTACTTCTAGCCTAGTTTGTCCAAAAACTCGGTAGGTTAGGGGACTTCACTAGCCTGCCTTGGTTCTCAAAAAACATTGTGGTGTAGGGATGTTCTGGGCCACCCACTTCGGGAGAAAGCACACTCTTCAGTGCACTTTGTAGATTTTGCACGACCAATCCTCTATATAAGCCTTATTTACGCCCAAATAAAAGGTGGAGTGTTTGGAAAAGTCTAGCATTTCTGTCAAGAGCTGTAGATCTTGTAAGTTTTAGTACCAAGAAGAGGGGAGGACCAAGAGATCTAAAGAAGAGGAAGGGAGTTTACGTGAAGATTTCGAGAGGAAGAGAAAGAAAAGCTTGTCTAGGTGTTTGTCTTTCTAATCCTTTTGTAATGTTTCTTGTATTCTTATGCTAAGAATGGATTTTTCATTGTAATGAATGGTAGTACCATATTTTTGTGTTTGAGAATGATTTATTTTCCTTAGAGCTATGATTCTTGTTCTTCGGTATTTGGTTATCTGTTCTTATTTGGCTATCTTGGTTGAATGGGATTTGATTAATGTTTTTCAGTTGATTGTTCTTCGTTAATGATTTCAAGAGATAGGGTTGAGGTTAGAAAACCTGTTTGACTAGGTTAGCATTTGCCATTTTCAATTAACCGAAGAGGGAGGTTAGAAGTTAGGGCTAATATCCAAAGGGTTTCTGAAATTGCCTACAGAAAGGGATTTTGTGACCTCTAGATGGTTTGGTATTGTGAATGATGATTATTGCACCTTTAGGCTTGATTGGTTGGGTAGAGATATCTATCAATCAAATGTAGTAGTAGGATTCTCATAACTGAAGAGAGGGTGAGATTGTCACGTGACTTTCTCCGGTGCCTAGAATTAGGAGTTTTGGGTCTATGGGGTACTCATTTCTTAAGTCTTGAGTGGAGGACTTCCTTTTTATTGCATGGGTTTTTCCCTTTCTTTTTCCTTGAGGGTATTGTGACTCTCTCTTGTGTACAAGAACATTACATTTACTTTTTGCTAAACAATAAGCAAAGAAGGAAGTAGGAGTGATAATCCCCATTCCCGTAATGTTCTTCGGTACTTGCCACAACACTAGACTACACGATAGGTACACTTACCTCTATATGTGTGTTTTGTATGATTCTAATAAGCATTTTAACAATTAAAACATGTGTCTATATGCAGCACAATGATTGAGATTTTTCACACATACAAATTGCGCATCTAGTTTTTGGTGCCTGACTTTGGTTATGTTCTTAAAACTTTAATTCTTGTTGATTTAGCTTTGTACTTGTACATGCACTTTCACATATCACTAACTTGTTTGTGAATAGTTATTGTACGTGTGTTGTGATTGTATTTCATTTTTGCCTACAATTATGTTTGAGAATTCTTTGATTGACGTTTTATTGTTGTGGCACAATCTATTCATTTGGAAACTTAGATATTTTCAATTTCATTTACTGGTTTATTTATAAATCTTTGATTGGTTGGAGAAAGACTGATTTTTGGAGGAATTTGTTGGATTTGGAGATTTGTGATGTATAGTTCATGGTATTAGATTCTTTAGTTTGAAATTTGCAAATTGGTTAGTATGATGGAGATTATCCTCCTTTTTGTCTGAAATTGAGATTTTGGTGGTGAAGAGAGGAACATGATATAGGGTTTATGCTTTGGGTATTTGAATTTGTTTTGTGGAATTTCTTTTAGTTTTATGCTCAATCTTTGTTCATTTTTTGTGCTCAACCTACAGCCCCGAATGGAGGAACCACGCAAATTTTGCATGGGGCAATGAAAATGAAGTTAGTCCTCCTCCTTCTCCTCAAGGCTTCCCTATGGCACGACTACAAGCTTCCCTTTTACGTGCTCCTCCTCATTCTCATCCTTCAAAGCTGTCTCTTAAAAACCTGGTTGCTAAGTTGGTCTCCTCCACAAATATGAGTTCCAAAGAGTGGAAGCTTCCCTAAGAAATCAAGAGGCTTCAATACACAATTTAAATAACCAAATTGGTTACATTTCTAAATTCATTTTTGAACGACAAAACGAGTCACTTCCGGGGAACACCGAGAACAATCCTTGCATTGAGCGGGGAAATTAGTGATTTGTCATTTTAGGGCTTTCAAATGTGGACAATTGTTAAATTCTACTTTGTTGAACTTTATTTTTATTTCCTGCTAATTTTTGAATATTTTGAGTAGATTTTAATTATACTCAATTCCTGCTTTATTGAAGCATTTTAAGATAAAATGCTTGAACCGTATTAATTCACTACTAGGATATCTTTATATTTTGTGTATTATGGCCATTTTCCTTAATTCCAAATTATGTTTTAATTCTTGCTATTTTTCTTGTGTATATGAGGATACTAACTTTGGTTTCAATTCCTGCAATTTTTCTCCTATGTGTGTGTGTGTATATATATATATATATATATATATATATATGAGATTCTAACTCTAAATGGTTGGCACTTATTTATACACTTGTTTAAATTATTTTTATTTATTGATTTAATTGAAATATATATATAAATTTTAGCAAATTTTGAAAAAACAACCTATGTAGCTGCCTCGGCAAACTTCCCTAGGCTGCCCAAACCATGAATATCTGTCTAGGTCACCTAGGGGAACTTCCCTAAGCAGCTAAGACACTAGGAGATTATTTCCCTTTTACATGTGAATGAACATGAACCATTTCTCTACTATCTTTCTTTTTTCTGTGTAAAATGTGGGATTTCCTTTCATCCATGTTTTTTTGTCTTCGTTTTATGCTCTTATCTTATTCTTCTTCATCTTATAAATTCCAAAGTATTTTGTCTCTTTTTCACCTTGTAAATTCTATCTTCCTCTGGTACAAATTTTCTCTGTTCTCATGCTTTGATTTACCATGCTTTCTTCCCTTTTTCATTGTCCAGTTAATACTAGCATGTTATTCTCTTTTATTCTTTGCTCACCGACTGCACACACCACACATAGTGTAGCTCATCTTTACATGCCTTTTCCTAGTGATTTTGTCTAGAAGTGCATGCTTATATTCTGCTATCTATTCTTACATTCTTGTTATTCTACAGCTTTTATGTCCTATACCATGTCTGTAATTTCTTTTCACTACTGCACACACCAATTATAGTTTACTCTTCATCTTTTCATGCATCTTTCTATTAATTTTGTCTGGTCAAAGCTAGGCTCGTCACTTATGTTCTTTGCTTACTGAAACACTCAATTCAATATAAATGATTTTTGTCATCTTCACACCTAGTGCTTTCTTCTTGGGCAATGGTGCAGTATGTATATAGTTTGTTGCTTTGTTCACTAGTTTCTTTCTTTTGAATTCTTCTTCTTTTTCTGGTCATTTTTCTTCCATTCTTTATTGCTTATGGGTATGTGCAATAAAATTCTACTACTTTTCTCACAAATCACATGGTTTTTAGGGAATTTATCTTGCACGAATTTGCTGTACTTTCCTTTTTTTTTCTTGTGCTACATTTCTTTACTTTTGTAGTGATTTTATGCTTCCCTTTTCACTTTTCTCTTATTGTATTTCTTTCTTTAGTGATTTTGCATGACTAATAGTAGTTTTCTTTCTTTGTCTTCTTTCACCAAACAAAATTTTACACCTTTAATTTTTCTTTTGTCCGGTTTCCTTAGCTTTCAACCTACATTTTCTTTTACCCATTTATTCCATCTTCACGTGATTCCCACCCCAACTATATCCTATATATAAACACACACATTTCATTCATTTTGTAACACCCTGCTACCTAGGCCCGCCAGGGCCGGGGATGTCGCCCCGTCCAAAGGATAAAGGGTCTTTATAACTAGGTCTCACAAATAAAATAGCGGAATGAAAAAAATAATACTTGAACTTAAAATTTATTACATCCCAAAAATAAGTCCAAGAATAAATCCAAGAATACCAAAAACAAATCCATAATAAAATTCATCCACTCTCATCTCCCCAAAACATTACACAAAATAAATTATCAGAAAATCTTCTAAAGCAGGCACTATCTAGCTACTCATCCCCATAGCAGGATCGACCTGAAATCATGGTAAAAATGGTGGTGAGACAGAAATATCAGTAAGTCCGTGTGTGCTTATGTGTCGGGAGAAAACAATTCGTGAATGCAAAGTGTAAAATTCTTTATAAGGGATCACTGGTAAGCAATAAACATTAGTCAAAAGCAAGAGTGGCGTTTTGGCTATTCCAATCATAAATAATCAATAAAATCTACCACTCAAAAGAAATGATCATGGGTTACCACACGTTGGGCCCCAAAACCGCATGGTCAGCATGCCACACTTTGTGCATACCGCCGGTCAGAATGCCACACTTTGTGCAAACTGACAAAAGTAGGTGATCGGCCTATTGGGTAAGATACTCCTCCTTCTCTATACCCAAACAACAACCGGGTGTCTATTTCGGCAACACATAGTCACTTGACTGAAAGAGAACACTGCTAACTCGTACCGGCACGACCTACTGGACTGACGTCCTATCCGAGAAGGACTCACCCCTCAGAGGTGGCCACCTACTAAGAGACTTACCCTAACCCCTCAAAGACTAGCCCTAGTAGTCCACCCTTATTAAGTACTCAACGACATTTCCCACTTGGAATAAAATGAACAAAACATGGTTCCACATGAAAATGGGAATTAAGTGTTCCCAAAGTCTTTGTCAAAATCAGTTTTGGAAAGAGTTTTGAGATTGAGTAAATCTGCTTATTAGTTTTCAAGTAAATTGTTTGTCTGAAATAGGAAAGAAGTTAATCCTCAATTTCCCTTGCAAAACTGAGTGTCCATGCACTCTATATTTAGCTTCCCATAATAAACATGTTTCATCAATCAAGTTTTATGCAGGAGCTTACCTGATCCTTGCTCACAATAAAAGGTCTCCAACAGCTTACCTAACCTCGCATGGGCCAATACAAACCACAATCAAAATCAAGCCAAAATCCACTTTCTCAATTTAAAACAACTCAACTCACTACCACCATTGATCCTAGTATCTCAAGCTTTAGGGCCAAACAATAAATAAATAGGTTTATAAGCTAAGCCTAATTTGATATTTAAAATAATTAATGTTTTGAGAAACAAGTACTAATAAGTTGATGGTTTAAATCTTGCTAAGAAAAATTTAGAGTTTACTTGATAAAGAGTCCTAGGTGGTATTATGTAAAATAATGATTTATTAATAATTTAGTTGTTAGAAAATAATTGATAACTAAAATTAGTTGAAAATAAATTTAATAAGTCTTGCTTGAAAAATAATAAATATATTTTTAATGGGTTTTGATTAAAGATAATAATTAAATTTTTAGTAATAAATATTTTACTAATTATGATTATTTCCATAAATGGTTTTAGTTGATTTTATTATTTTATATAATATATATATATTATTTTTCTAGCAAAAGCTATTATTTATTTGAGTAAAATATCCTTATTATATATAATAATTCAAATCTACCCCTCCTAGGGTTTTTTTCGAAATTACTAGCAAAATCATATTATGAAATATTTTATTCATAAAATAAAATTTAGCTTTGGGACAACTAGGTCATGATCATAGTTCTAATGCTAACCATAATCATAAACATTTACAACCCTTCAATTCATCAAATCATCCAAATCATGCATATAAACATAGATCTAGACTTACTAAGGCATGATCTAACCTTTACTAGCACAAATATAATCATGGCTTCAATAATCACACAAGAATATAAATCCTATTCATCATAGATGACATAATCTCTAGCATACTTGATCATAAATGCTACCTACGACATGGAGACATGCATTAAACCTCAAAAACATCATACAATCAACCAAGATAACCCATCCATGCAGAAATCCCATCTCCAACATATTCACACATATATTCATGCTTCAATCTCAACTCATCACAACAATATATACTCAACCCTATTCATGATTCATCTTCTATCAACATCATCTTAGAGACATGAATCTAGAATTTAAAAGAAGGGTTAAAAAGACTTACTTGATTGATGAAAACCTTAAAGGAGTTTTGAATGAATCTCAACTCCTAGATGACTAAATCCGTCCAAGGAAGATAGAGAAAGCATGGCCATTGGAGAAGAAGCCATTCGGCCAAGAGAGAGTGAGGTTTGGATGAGAGAGAGAGAGAGAGAGAGAGAGAGAGAGAGAGAGAGACCATTAGCAAGTTTCTTCATACATATATTCATTAGAGATCAAGATTGGAGAAGATGAAGTTGTTAGAACAAACCTACCTTGAAGGTGTTCTTGAGCCTTCACAAAATTTCTGGTTTTTGATCTAAAATAGCAAGTTGGATTTTAGAGTTTGATGTTAAGAGGTTCAATCTGGAAATTTTAGTAGTAGATTGAGGTGATTTGGAGAGGTATTAGGTGAAAGGAAGGAGTAGGTGTTCTTGGTGTATTATGTGTTCTTGAAGTTGAAGAGAGTACAGAACTTTCGGGATTGGAGGCTGCCGAAATTCTATAAGGATTAGGGTTGGCCGACTGCTTGAGGGGTTTTGGTAGCTGATTTTCGGGTTTGGAAGGGAAAAGGAAAGGCTAGCTGCTGGAATCCTTGAATAATATTTTTGGGAAGCAAATTTGGATACTAAATATTACAAGAATATCTTTGATTGTTAGAGAGCTTTTGGGAAGCTGCCATGGCCGAATTTCTGTGCAGAGTTTCAGCTGGATGAAAGTTGGTTGAAGGAGCTAAAGGTGATCGAGAATAAGGATTATAATGGTGAAGGGAAGGTCTGGTTGTTTGAGGAATATTTTATGGAAAGTTGTGAAATTATGGTGGCTGGAATTTTGGTAACTAATCAAGCATGATTGCAGTAATTTTTTTTGGAAAGATTTTTGGGCAGCCATTTCTGAATTTTGTGTAGGAGCTTAGGGAAGACAATGGAGCTTTGATCATGGCTGTTTACGAGTGGTTTGTGCAGAAGAAAGATGCAGTTTCAGCCAGGGCTGAATTAGAAAACAAGGCTGGGAAATTTCTGCACAGGATTTTCGCTATTGCTGGAATTTTTCTGGGCAGTTTCGGCTGCCATTTTCCTGCCAGGTTGTAGGGAGTTTGAAGGAGATTTCATAGGTCATTCAAGGCTGGTTTCTAGCCTTCTTTATGGAGGAAAAATGTGGCTAATATGCTGAACAAAAACTAAAAGAAAACAGCTTGGTTTCGGACCGCCAAAGCTGTGAATTTGCCCAGGAATTTTCCTGGTTTTGCACAGCTTTTGTGCAATCCGAAAATGGCCAGAAATATTCAGGTTTCAAGCTAATCAAAAGGGCCATTTTCTAGCAGCTTTTTGGAGGGAATAATGGCTAAGAATTTCGTCACCTTGAAGGCACACAAAGCTGGGAAAATTTCAGTTCCATGCATGAAGGAAAATGAACCTAGCTAGAGTGAAGTTTTTAGAAAGTTCACCAAAGAATTTAATTCACTTGAAATACTTTCCCCCTCTTCCATGATTTTGGTCCTTAAGATGTCTTTTACTAAGACATTTTGAACCTTCAAAGCCACAGCACATTGCTGGAATTTTTCTAGAATAAAATTGGCTTGAACAATTTGAACAAGCTAATGAATTGAGAAATAGGAAAAATTAAGGATCAAGAAGAAATGAATTCCTCTTAGGAATTTTGTGCAGGGGCAAAAGAGTTGGATGAGAATACTCCTATCATGTCTCTCTAAGGACAACATTTCTACCCTACTCCAAGCACATAAGGCCAAAAATAATACTTCCCAAGCAAAAATAAAATTTAACCAAGCTAAAGCTCTTATGATGGAATTTGAACCCAAGACCTCAAGAATTAATTCTAAGGCTCTAACCACTACACCACAACCACTCTTATTCTTATTTTCTCTCAAAAAAATATTTTCCTATTCAATCCTCATGCTATCACCCTTTTTCCACCTCAAGCAAAAATTACCATTTTGCCCTTCTTACTCAATAGTCATAATCAAGCCCTCTAGACTATAAAATACAAATTCAATGCACATAAAATCGTATAAAAATATATTTAAACATGCAATGAAATATGGACAACAACCCCCTTACTCTAAGGTTGGTTTTGAATGGGGTTTCACACATTTACTTCATTCACAAAACCTTCCTCTATTCATTCACTTTTTTTTCACCACCATTTTGATAAACCTTGCACAAATTTTCAACTTTTATCTTTTCCCTTGAAAATACTGTCTTCAATAATCTATCCCATCTCTTTAGCTATCACTATTTCACTAGTACCTACCACCCTGATAAAGTTTAAAATCACCATTAATTTTCTAGTTATTTGAGGTTATTTTAAGATACATTTGTGGTAATAACTAGGTATATTCCTTCCAGTTTGATATTTTGCTTGTAAAAGGTGTTTTTGGAAAATATGTGCAGATTTAAGTTAAAATCGAGTAGAAAGTGCACAATCCTAGATGTACCTAATGCTAGGCCCAGCTAATGGACTAGGCACTGGGTCCACTCTGCTCCAATAGAAGAAGTTGAGCCAACGACAGGGAAAATCTATAATAGACCTGGCGCAAAGTCCGACAAGTGCACCTGGTGCTAGGTCCAGTCTGTCTGCCAAGGAGAAGTGGCAAAAAATAGAGCAAAAATTAGGGAAAAACATAGTGCACAGGGCACTAGGTACCCTTTGGAGGCAGAAATTCTGTATACAGAATTAGGTCTTATCCAATGATTTTAGTATTTTTCTACTCCTACTCGGCCAAGACTTCCTTAGCCACAAAATTGGCATCCAATAGGCCTATAAAAGCATAAGAGAGCATAAAAGGTTGGAGATATACAACATAGAGAGATGAATTAAATGGCAGAAATTCTGATTCTCTCATTAAATGAGGAGTTCACCTAAATCAAGGAGGTTGTTTAAGGGAGTCTTTAAGGTCGAAGAAAGAGGTTTGTCTATGAGTGCTTTCTTTTCTCTTTGTCTTCTTTTCCTTTAGCAATGATGTGTTCAATGCTTTTATTGTAATTTAACATTATTTTGGGATTCACAATTTTATGTTAATTTAGTTATTTGATCAATTCTTTGTCATCTTTGGTATTTAATTACTTGATTTCATTGGTTATTGATGCGAGTTCTTCTAATTGACTTCGAGACAACGATGTTTGGAGTTTCGTTGCATTGATTTCGTATTTGTTATATCTTTATGGATTTGAATGACGAATTTAGGATTATAGAACTATGTGATCAAAGGTAAAGTTAATTTCACCTTGTCATAGGCTTATTAGTTAATTTCATGTCTTTAAGAAATTGAGATTGATGCATGCTTTGGTTAGGATGGCTTGATTGACAAATCTACTAATTGAATGAAAATGAAATGATGAGCTTAATGTATGTTTTGGTTATGTTAGCTTGATTGACAAATCTGTTAATATGAATTAAAATATAGGATTCCATAGATTGACAAATGAAGTAGAATTACCTAAGTAAATTCATGACTTAACAAACAATTGAATTTTATTGTGTGTTCCTTCATGATGCCAAGATAATAATTAGTTGAGAGAATTGCTAATTGGTTCATTGTTATGTTTTATAGGATAATTGTGTAAATTGCATAAGCTAACATCCTTGAGTTGTATATATTACTTTATTTTTCTTTTTATTCTTTTCTTACTTTATTTGGGTTAGTTAAAAAATGAATAAAAAGTGTTTAGTGTGTGCTTATTCTTTTAAGGATCAATACTCGTTAATTCCCCATACTATGCTTGTGATGGGTATACTTGCTCACAAGTATATTTTGAGATTAATGTTTTAATTAAAACTTTATTAAAGGATAGATTTAAAATTGATGATTTTATATACCCAAAATTAACGCATCAAGTTTTTGGCACCGTTGTCGGGGAACAATATCTTGAAAACTTGAATTTTGTTGATTTAGACATGTTTATATGTTAATTTGTTTATCAGTAAATATGTGAATATATATATATATATATATATAGATATATGTATATGTTCCTTGTATGACTTGCTACCATATTGTGTTGCTTTGTTGACTTGTACTTAAATGTCTCTATATGTTGTAATTCCTCGTAATTTAATTTGTAAACATATCCTAACTGTGTAACTTGTAAATTCTATAATCTCAAAAATTTTGTATCTTATGTAGAGCTTGTTCTTAGTTTATGACCCAATGATCTAAAGCCGAGATAGTTGACCATGATCCGGAAATTGAGAAAAATCTTACTAAGGTCCAGAAGGTTATTAGTGAACGGGTAAGGAAAGCGATGGAGGTAAATTAGCTCAACGATGGTGGTAATTGTGGAGCTAACAGGCAGGTTATGAATGACTTTGTAAAACCCACAATCTCAGGTACATGCTCTAATATCGCACGGCCTATGATAGAGGCCAAAAATGTTGTGATAAAATCCAATGTTATCCAAATGATCTAGAATATTGTCCAATTTGATAGGTTACCTGAGGAAGATCCCAATGCCCACATTGCGAGCTTTCTAGAAATATGTGACATATTTAAGATGAATGGTGTTTTTGAGGATGCCATCAAGCTAAGGCCCTTCCATTTTACTTTGAGAGATTGAGCAAAATTATGGTTAAAATTTTTGCCCACCGGATCTAAAACTACTTGGAATGTGTTAGCTGAAAAGTTCTTTGCCAAATATTTTCCACCAGCTAGAACTTCCAAAATATGGGCTGACATTTTTGCTTTCCAACAATTATAGGCTGAAAACCTTTATTAGTGTTGGGAGAGGTTTAGAAAGATGATGAGAAAATGTCCTCACCATAGATTCGAGTTGGGAATGCAAAAGTAGATATTTCATAATGGGTTCAGCTTTGCTATGAGGTAATTAGTAGATGCATCTACATGAGGCTCCATCAATTCCAAAACTCCAGAAGCGGTATTAGATTTAATTGAAAATATGGCTACAAATAACTATGCCTGGGGGAGTTCACGGTCTAGAACTCATGTACATGGAGTGCACAAGGTGGATGCAATGGCTACATTAAAGATAAATATGGAAGAAGTTACGCAGAAAATGGATCAATTGGTAATGCCTCCTTCCTAAAGGTAGGTAATGAGTGTGACTTGTGATTTTTCTGGGAAAGGGCTTCCAAACCATGAGTGCCAAAATATTGGGTCTTCACAAGAAGCATTGGAATAAGCGGCGTTCGTAAGTAATAGTCGGCAAGGTAATAATCATTATAGCAATACTTATAACCCAGGTTGGAGGAATCACCTTAACTTTTCTTAGAACAATCAAAACTAACATTGCCAAGCTTCTTCAAACTTTGGGATGCAAAGGACTCAACCACCTCCACCACGCAACACCCCACCAACTAAACCATCCTTGGAGGAAATGGTCACTAAACTGGTAAGTGGAGTAGAAACACAGTTCCAAGGGATCAATATGACCATGAGAAACTTGGCGGCATCCATGCGCAACTTTGAGGGACAAATTGGACAGTTAGCCAAACTTCTTGGTGATCATCAACCGGGTTCACTTCCAGGCAACACGGAGACCAACCCACAAGACCAAGACTGTGGGAAAAAATCTTTTTAATTCTCGTATGTTTTCATTTATTTAGATGTAAGACTGCATGCTTCATATGATTTCATGTTCCTTTGTCTTTATTTTCATTAAAAAACATCTTTGAAAAAAAATGTGAATTTTCGACCCAGAGAAGACCTGGCATTGGCCCAACCCGTGGCTCGGGCTCTAGGTCAGCACGACCAGACATTGAAGTGCAAGTAGAACATGTCTTGTGCTAGGCCCAGCCCATAGGCCCGACGGTAGGCCTATTTGGCCACAACACTTAAAGCTGGCCTTCTTGGCCATTTGTGTTAAAAAAACTCTCATACCTCTCAAATTTTCTCTCAACCCATCACCGGGTTCATCTTCAAAACACCGTCGAATTACTTTCTATACCTTCAAATCATTTCCAAAACACAAAATCTTCAATGTGTTCATGAAAGTTTGGATCAAAACAAGAAAAAAAATCTAATCTTTTTACCCAAAACCCATTTTTCAATCCTTCCATTGAAGATTATTATGGTATAAATTTTCTACACTTTCTACGGTTAAATTTTTTCTTATAAATTTTTGGTAGTTTTTTATGCATTTTTGGGCAAAAATTCTTGAATAGTTTCTACTAAAGGACTTGATTGTAAAGATTGCTTTCTTTGAGCTTGCAATGGCATGGGAATATCATAGATACTACCTTATGATAAATGCCATTAATATTTTACACCTTTTTGGAAGTGATTGAGCATGCATGTTTTGTCATTAATTTTTGGGGGAAAGGATACTTGTTTAATGTTTCACTTAGTCTTATGCTGATAAGCTTTGCATTGTGATATAAATGGTATGGTTGGTTGAGCATTGTGATTCTAAGCTGAATATAGTTTCATTGAGCAATATTGAACATTGTGGATTTGATCAAGCTTGTTGCTATGGTGTTTTGGATTGGCATATGTCTTATTTTCTTGCAGGGTAGTTGGAGGACGCTGAGAGGTATTTATTGATTATCTTGTGGTGTTTTATGTTGAGTGGTGATGGTGTTGTGTGATTGTGAGACGGTTGAGAGTTGAGCATTGGTTGTAAAAAGTGAGTTGAGACCCTCCTATCTTTCTGTTCTATAATCTTTCTTCATCCTCCCATCATGTCTAGATGGCCTAGAGGGTTAGCACTGGAGCTAAGAGAGCTCGAGAGGCATCTTCATACAAAGCTTCCTTTGAGCTTCTACCTACCCAACCTACCTATTTTTTCTGATCCTATGTACCAAATCTGGTATGACAGGCACCAACACAATAAGATTATAGTTAAAATCAATACAAGCCATCTTTAGACAATTCCCTACAGCTTTCTACTATGTTTAAGCGCCTAGGGTAGGAGGCCATCATTAGAATGGGGAGTACTTATTGTCTTGTGCACGTAAGATAATTTTATACCAACATACAGGACAAAAAGAAAAATACTCTCCAAGTTATCTCTACCATGGCCAAAGGGATTCTCATTGAGTTCGACAGGGCTAGACTAGCTAGAATTTTGGGAATCTCGGATGAGGGACCATGGATAACTATGATGATAATAACCATAAGATCATCTCTGAGCTTACCCGGGATGTAGGGGCTGCAAGGGCATGTTTTCGTATGAGGAGAAAAGGGAAAATAGATCAATATCAATATTACTCAACAATGACCTTGAGGCTCAGTGGCGTGCCTTAGTCTATATCTTTGCTTTCAATGTCTATCCCAAGTCAAGTGGCTTTAGTGAGTCCTGGATCCTTGACCATTATATTCTGGATAAGATGAGGAACCGTGAGTCAATTCCCCTTACTCCAATTATCATTAACTCTATGCAGTGTTGGGTATCTCACGCATGACATATATAGCACAGCGGAAAAATAAAAATGAGATACCATCCTAGGATCCGCATATATTTGGAAAACAAGACATAAAGAGAACAAAGGTAACAGCTTTTTACCTTTTTTTGATTGTGTGAAAAATAAAATTTTTCCTTCTTTAAGTCAAGGTGCGATCCAGCAATCCTCTAGATCAAACACCACGATAGTTGAACGTCCAACCACAATAATCACAGTGTGTGATTATGTCTAACATATATAGCACAGCGGAAAAATAAAATTAGATACCATCCTAGGATCCGCATATATTTGGAAAACAAGACATAAAGAGAACAAATGTAACATCTTTTTACCTTTTGTTGATTGTGTGAAAAATAGAAATTTTCCTTCTTTAAGTCAAGGCACGATCCAGCAATCCTCTAGATCAAACACCACGAGAGATGAACGTCCAACCACAATAATCACAGTGTGTGATTATATCTAACAGAAATCCACACAGAGGATCACACTCGAGCATGAAGTTTTCTGTGCTAGCAGAAAAACTAAGTGGCGGCTAGGGTTAGGTTGCAAGACCCACGAGAGAGAGAGAGAGAGAGAAGAGAAGGTCTTTGCAGATGTTATTTTGTGTATCTCCCTTACCATTAGGGTTTCGTGCATATCTCTATATGTCATCGAAAAAAGGAACCAAAATCTTTATCTTAGGATTCTAAAACAATTACAATTCCCTAATTGTAATTATAAACATCAAGTTCTCACAATTATAATTTGGACCATAAATTATAACTAATTATAATTTGACTACAACAACTTCTTTTTCTTGTAATTAACCCTACTATGTTTTCAAATAACATCATAAGTGTACAATCCTCTATTGTGTGTGACCTATTAGGTTTCCCAGTCAATTGGTAGCGAATATGAATTAATCCAAACATCATTAAGATTAATAATTCATAATTAATTAGAATTAAGCATATTCATTCTAATCAGTATTGGTTTATTAATTCATCAATTAATAAACTCATATTCCTAGATCATGAGCGGTATCTAGGAACACATCATGACCACCCAAGAGTCTAAGAAGTCAAGTGGCTTAACATGAACCCTTCAATAACAAACTACAGTGCAGTTAAATTCTTTCAACATAAAATATCTCATTCGATTTGGATTACGGAATTAGTGCCAAATCCCTCCAGAATATATATATATATATATATATATATATATATATATATTAATTCTGGCCTGAATATAATAGTACTTATACCAAGAACCCACTACTCTAGATGTTTATGAATTGAAACTGTTTCCAATGCACAGTCGCCTTGGCCAAGGACTTCTTGAGTAGTAATTCCTATAAGTGGCCGTGAGATATTTGCCCCTGCTATTAGGAGTGGTGAATCCTTTATTGACCCTCTCAACTACTTTCGTTTACCTCGTAATGTACCCAATATCCATCTTATAGGTGGCCCTCGATCTGGCTCAAGAGATTGGAATCAAAGTACAATGCTTAACAAACAAAGTACCCTGGAGACCTCAAGTCTAAAGATACTTGCATGTTTGCTATATTGAGATTATATCACTGACACTAAATAGTTATCCATGTGATTAACTTATAGCTAGGTCATCCAATGTACTTGTTCCATTAATAGGCATCCATGTGTTAACTTTGAGTATCTCAATACTCATGGATATGAAAACCACTGCCTGATCAAATAAAGAAGTCTAACACATGCTAGTCTTAATGCATTAATGATGTCCTGTGTCTTTAATACTACGACTAGGGACTATTTAAGTAATAACACTATACAGTGTAGTAGGAATCTCATATCATGAACTGTATCATGATTTCCTTAACACAGTGTTATACTATGGACTTTATCTAACTGTTATATTACATAAAAGTAAATGAAAGAAACTGTAAGATAAATAATGCCTTTTATTAAAATAAAATGTGTCATATACAATGTACAAGTGATTATACTATCTTTAAGTTTTTATTATGCAATGAGATGTGAGTTGTGAATGATTTGGGGCATTTATCTTTGATTTTGAGGAGTTATATTAATAGGCTTTTTTTTATAAAAAATTTTTTGGACTTTGTTGAGCCTTATTGGCATTGTTGTTGTTCCTCTTTTGGCTTGAGAATTGAATTTAACACCTATTGGATAAGTTTATTGTTAGGGGCTAAAATCATCATTATTTTCTAGTTATTTAAGGATAATTTGAGATACTTTTTATACAATAACTAGTCATATTCCTTCATATTTGATATTTTACTTATAAAAATATTTTTCTGTAATTTTATGCAAAAATAGGTGAATTTGGAGAAAATTTGTATAATTTTACAGTTTAGACCTAACACCAGGTCAATAAAACAGACCTAGCATAGGTACATGTATGGAGAAGAGCACAACAAAGCAGGAAAAAAGGAAAGACCATGATATGGAAATTGAAATTAGAAATAAGAAAGGAAATAGAAAGATGGCTTGCGGGCTTTATGGCTTGGCTCGTGGCTTCAGTAAAGGACAAAAGAAAATAAATAGCACGGTGGGTCACTCAAAAAAGAAATAAAACAAAGCTAAAAGGAAAAAGACAAAAACATATACTGGGGAGGATACAACATAAAAAGCCAAGCTGCTGTTAGTGTTGTGCTCTAGAGGCAATCACTTGTGTCATGTATATTGCATATTAAATTAATAAGAGGCATTCTTTATCTTTCAGTTTGATTGTTATATCTAAACATGTGTACAAACTGTTAGATAAAGTCCCTAGTACAACACAGTGTTAAGAAAATCATGATAGAGATCATGATGTGAGATTCCTACTACACTATGCAGTGTTTGTACTTAAATAATCCCCAGTCATAGTATTAATAAGATGGGACATTATTAATACGTCAAGACTGGCACATGTTATATCTCTTGATTGGATCAAGCGGTGGTTCTCATATCCGTGAGTATTGGGATACTCAGGATTAACGTGTGGATGCTTGTTTTGGAACAAGTTCATTGGATGACCTAGCTACGAGATAATCACTTGGATAACTATTTAGTGCTAGTGATAGAATCTCATTATAGCAAGTGTGCAAGTATCATTAGACTTGAGATCTCCAAGGTACTTTGTTTAATGAGCGTTGTACTTTGATTCTAATCTTTGGAGTCTTATCTAGGACTGCCTATGGGATGGATATTGAGTAGAACGTAAAGTAAACGAAAGTAGTTGAGAAAGTCAATAAAGGATTCACCACTCCTAATAGTAGGAGAGTATATCTCAAGGCCACTTGTAGAAATCATTACTCATGAAGTCCTTGGCCAAGGCGACTATGTGATTTAAATGGTTTCATTTGATACACATAACAAGTAATGGATTTCTTGAACAAGTACTAAAATATTCGGGCCAAAATTAATAATATTCTGGAGGGAGTTGACACTAATTCCATGCTCTAGACTGAATGAGATATTGTATGGTGAAAGGAGTTTATTGCACTGATAATTTGCTATTGAAAGGTTCATGTCAAGCCACTTGACTTTCTGGACTTTTGGGTGGTCAAGAGTCATTGCTGGATGTCTCTCTTGATATGCTAAATATGGATTTATTAATTAGATGATTAATAAATTTAATCGTTTATTTTATTGAGCTTTATTAATTTTAATATTGTTATAATTAATTCATATTATGCTACCAATAAGACCAGGAAACTTAATGGGTCACACACAATAAAGGTTTGAATACTCAAATATATTATTTGATAATATTGTGGGGTTAATTAAGAGAAGGGAATATATTTATAGATGAATTATAAGTTTGTTATAATTCATGGGACATAATTGTAATTAAGTAAACTTCAAGGACCAATTTGCTGACAATTGGACGTTGAAGGACTAAGTTACAATTTACGGTAATCATAAATCTATAAATATAAGGAAACGGTTTCCTTAGGGTAAGAGACATAGACTATTCATGCAATAATAGAGAAACCATTTCTCTGCCTCTCTCTTGATCAAACGCTAGCCGTCTCTCTCTTATTATTCAAACCCAAGCCTACCTGACATCGGGTATGTTCATGCTATGGAATTAAATTCCTTTGGAATTAAATTCTTGATTAATGGGTCGGGTTTAACTAAATTCTTTATCCCGGTTGGGCAAACTCAAGCATAAAAAAATTTAGAGAAAAAGTTTGGGTAGCCCAAAAGGCTTTAAGAATAAAAGCTGTTAATCACCCAATGATCTGGTAGTTACATACGATGTAATTGGTATTGAATATCAACCATGAACTTTAGAATGGCTTGTTAGGCAAACCCAAGGTTATTCTTAAGGAATTTAGATTCCGGTCCACTAGGAAAGCTTCTAACGGGTGTTCCCGAATCAATAGTGGGGGCTATTGGTTTGAGTAAAAATAGTGGAATAATTATGCACTTAATTAAAGACCTAATTAATTGCATTGCATTTGCATATACATGTTCTAATAATTCTATCTTTACATCTAGGTCATTTTCATCTTGTCGACAAACCTAAACTTGCGTAGCATCTTGGAAACAATCAAGCTCACTGAATCAAACTATTTAGACTGGTATAGAAACTTGAGAATTGTTCTCAAGTCAGAAAAGTTGCTCTACGTGCTAGAAGCTCCTATTCCACCACCTCCAACTCAAGATGCTCCTGCTGAAGAGCATGCTGTCCACAAGAAGCACAAAGAAGATAGCGACACAACATCTTGTATCATGCTGGCGTCAATGTCTCCTGAGTTGCAAAAAACAGCATGAGCATATGGATGCTCAATCGATGATCCTCCATCTTAAAGAGCTGTTTGATAAACAAGCTAGAATAGAGAGATATGTGATCTCTAAACAACAGTTCTGTGCTAAGATGGTTGAGGGTGCTTCAGTGGCCACTCATGGGTTGTAGATGTTGGGCTACATGGAAAAACATGGGTCTCTTGGGTTCGTAATGGATCATGAGTTAAGTATTGACTTAATTCTACAATCATTACCAAGTAGTTTTTCGCAGTTTGTGATCAACTACCACATGAATAATATTGAGACCACCATACCTGAGCTAATCAATCTGCTTAAGACTGCTAAGTCCTCTATGAAAAAGGATGATAAGGCAATCTTGTTAGTAGGTTCTTCGTCTTCTAAGAAAAAGATTTCTAAGAAGAAGAAGAAGAACACTCCTACTAAGCCCAAATGAGGTGTCAAGAAGAAGCAGGCTGCCCCTAAAGGCCCATGTCATTATTGTGGTAAAATGGGCCATTGGAGGCGTAACTGCAAGGCCTACTTGGAGACTATGAATGAAAAGAAGGACAAGGAGAAGCTTGCAAGCACTTCTACTTCTAATCCTGGTATGTTTACGATTGAGATTAATACTGCCTTTAATAATGAGATATGGGTATTGGATACCAGTTGTAGATCTCATTTATGCAATAATTTGCAGGGACTAAAGGACAGTAAAATGTTAGAGAAATGTGACGTGGACCTACGAGGTGCAAATGGAGCAAAGGTTGCTGCACTAGCTGTGGGGACTTATTATCTCAATCTACCTTCTGGCTTAGTTTTAGAACTACAAAACTGTTATTTTGTACCAGTTTTGTTGAAAAACTTTATCTCAGTTGCTTGTTTAGACTTATTTGGATTTCATTTAAGTTTTAAGAATAAATGTTGTTCTTTCTAATTAAATGATATTCATTATGGTTCTGCAACTTTGATTAATGGTTTATATGTTCTAGACATGTATAATCCAATTCTCAATATAAGTAAAAAGAAACATAAAAGGATAACTTAATCTCATCTTACTCATGGCATTGTCGTTTAGGCCATGTAAATGAAAAACGTGTGTCTAAGTTATACAAATTGGGTGACTTAGGGTCATTTGATTACGAATCATATGACACATGCGAATCTTGTTTACTTGAAAAAATAGCTAAAACTTCTTTTTCAAGAAAAGGAAAAATGGCAAAAGAGTTATTAGAACTCGTACATTCAGATGTATGTGGCCCAATGTCAATACAAGCAAGAGGAGGTTATGAATACTTCATTACCTTTATTGATGATTATTCTCGATATGGGTATTTGTATTTGATGAAATACAAATCTAAAGCCTTTGACCGTTTCAAAGACTTCAAGAATGAAGTAGAGAAACAACTTGGCAAAAGTATTAAAGCTCTTAGATCCGATCGAGGAGGTGAATAACTAAGTCGAGAGTTTCTAAGTTATCTAAGAGATAACGGAATATTATCTCAATGGACTCCACCATATACACCTCAACATAATGGTGTATCTGAGAGAAGGAATCGAACCCTTCTAGACATGGTAAGGACCATGATGGCTTTTGCAGACTTACTAAAATCGTTTTGGGGGTACGTACTGGAGACTCCTGTTTACATTCTAAACAGAGTTCTGTAAAAAACGGTTGATACCATTCCATATGAGTTATTCTTTGGTAAGAGACCAAAGTTATCACATTTAAGGATTTGGGGTTGCCCTGCTTTTGTTAAAAAGGTAATGTCAGACAAACTTGAAAGTATGTCTAACAAATGTTTGTTTGTTGGACATCCAAAAGAATCGTTTGGATATTTCTTCTATCTTCCTTCTGAAAATAAAGTTTTTATTTCAAAACATGCTGTCTTCTTAGAGAAGGAGCACATGTTCAATAAAGATAGTGGGAGCAAGCTTGAACTTAGTGAAGTTCAAGAAGAGGAAACAAATATTGATCAACCATCTGAACCTGTATCTCTTCAAATAGATGAACCTTCTAATACACAAGAGCTTCATAGGTCAAGTAGGATACGAGTGTCACCTGAGAGATATGGATTTCTCATAAGTGACCATAATGACGTATTGCTCATAGATGACGATGAGCCTACTACTTACGAGGATGTTCTGAGTAGTTCAGAATCTGACAAATGGCTTGAAGCTATGAAGTCAGAGATAGATTCCATGTATGACAACCAAGTATGGACTTTGGTTGATCCACCTGAAGGAATCAAGCCTATAGGGTGTAAATGGTTTTTCAAAAAGAAAATTGACATGGATGGTAATGTGGTTACCTATAAGGCTCGCTTGGTAGCAAAAGGTTATCGTCAACGACAAGGTATTGACTACGACGAAACTTTTTCACCAGTCACGATGTTGAAATCCATAAGAATACTCCTAGCCATTGCCGCTCATTACGATTATGAGGTTTGGCAAATGGATGTGAAAACAGCTTTCCTGAATGGAAACCTGATTGAGGAAGTGTATATGACACAACTTGAATGTAACACCCCGGATTACTTAGGCCCGCCAGGGCCGGGGATGTCGCCCCGTCCAAAGGACAAAGGGTCTTTAGAACTAGGTCACAAATAAAATTGTTGAAATAAATAATACTCAAAACTAAAGAGAATTTATTACAACCCAACATACTTCAAAAGTACATCCATGAAATTCCAAAACAAAAACCGTAATTAAAACCATCCACTCTCGTCTCCCCAAAGCAATACATAAAAAAATAAAAAAAAAACACATTCTCTTCCAAGGTAGCTACTCACCCACAACAGGATCAACCTGAAATCATGATAAAAGGTGGTGAGACAGAAATCTCAGTAAGTCCGTGTGTGCTTTGGGTGTTTAGCAGAAACAGTTCGTGGATGCAAAGTGTGAAATCTTTATAAGAGAAACATTGGCAAACAATAAACATTAGTCAAAAGCAAGAGTGGCGTTTTGGCTCTTCTAGCCATACCTAAGTAACGAAATCAACCACTCGAAAGAAATAGTTATGGGTTACCACACTTTGGGCCCCATAACCGGTCAAAATGCCAAACATGTTGTGCAGACTGACAAAAGCAGGTGATCGGCCTACTGGGCAAGATACTCCTCATTCTCTATACCCAAACAACCGCCGGGTGTCCATTCCGGCAAAAACACAGTCAATTGACTGAAACAAAATAAACTGCTAGCTCGGTCCGGCACGACTCACTGGAACTGGCATCTTATCCAAGAAGGACTCACCCCTCGGAGGTGGCCACCTGCTGAGAGACTTACCCTAACCCTTCAAAGACTAGACCTAGTAGTCCAACCTTATTGAGTACTCAACGACATTCCCCACTAGGGACAAAATGAACAGAGCATTGTGCTTCATGAAAATAACAATTTGAGGGTTTCCAAAGCTTTGGGAGAAATTAGTTTTAGAAAGAGTTTCAAGTTTGGAAAAATCTGCTCAAAGACTTCCAAATAATTTAAGCGTTGGTATTAATGATGAATTCAACCCTCAATTGCTTTCAAATAACCGAGTGTCCTTGCACTCCACATTTGGCTTGCCATAAGGAAATCATTTCACATCAATCAGGTTTTATGCAGGAGCTTACTTGATTCTCGCTCACAACAACAAAGTCTCGGACAGATGACCTAACCCCACATGGGCAAATACAAATCATAATTAGATTCAAGCCAAAATCCACTTTCTCAATTTTAAATCAAATCAATTCACTACTACCATGATCCTAGTGTCCCAAGCTTTAAGGCAAAATAATAATTGAATAGGTTTATAAGCTCAGTTTAATTTGTTATTTAAAATAATTAATGGATTAGGAAATAAATTCTATTAAGTTGAAAGTTCAAATCTTGTTATGGAAAATTTAGAGTTTATTTGATCAAGAACCATAGGTGGTACTAGGTAAAATAGTGATTTAATGATAGCTTAGTTCTTAGAAAATCATTGATAGCTAAAACTAGTTAAGATTAAATTTAATAAGTCTTTCTTGGAAAATAATAAGTAAATCCTTAAGGGTTTTGTTCTAGTAAATATTTTATTATGTATAAATATTTTTCATATGGGCTTTAATTAATTTGCTTTATTTTAAATAATATTTATTTAATTTATTTGACTAAAATATCCTTTACATATATTATAATTTCCAAATCTACCCTTCCTATGGTTTTCGAAGTTCTCTAGCAAAAATTATTAGTAAAAATTTTATTCATGAAATAAAATTTTGTTTAGGGACAACTAGATCATGATCAAGATTCCATGGTCAACCATAATCAATAACATACTCAATCCTTCAATTCATCAAATCATCCAAGTCTTACACATAGGCATAGATCTAAATTTATTATTACATGATTTAACCTCTACTAGCAAAAACATGATCATGGCTTCAAAATCTAATCATGCACATAAATCCTATTTACCCATGGTGACATGATCTCTAGCATGCTTCATCACAAATACTAACTATGACATGCATCAAATCTCAACTCATCATTAAATCCACCAATATAATCCTTCCATGCATAAATCCCATCTCCTTCACAATCATACATGTACTCAAGCTTCAATCAACAACATCACATACACAAACCCATCGCCATTCATCAACCTAGAGACATGATTCTATGTTTTGAAAAAGAGGATTGAAGGTACTTACTTGATTGATGAATGACTTGATGGATTTTAGAGAAGATCTCAACTCCTAGATGGCTAATCTTGTTCAAGAAAGGTGGCAAAAGCATGGCCATGGAGGAAGAGACCATTCGGCCAAGAGAGAGAATTTTGGTCCATGAGAGAGAGAGAGAGAGAAGAAGAAGAGATCATTAGCTTGCTTATTCATATAGGTTTTCATTAGAGATTAAGTTTGAAGAGGATCAAGTTGTTAGAATAAGTTTACCTTGAAGATGTTCTTGTTCTTCACATAAATTTCTGCTTTTTTATCCAAAGTAGCAAGATGTTTGGAGGAGTTTGATGTTAATATTGGTGTTGATGGATGCACAGTAAGCAGTAGATCAAATCTGGAGATTTTTGTGAGGGTTTGAAGTGGTTTGGAGGTGTATTAGGTGTAGAGAAGAGGTAGTTGTTCTTGGTGTAGTGTGTGTGTGTGTGTTCTTGTTGCTTGAAGGAAATCGAGAGAGAGAGAAGAAGAAGAAGCTGCCGACTTTTCTGAGGAATTGGGGCTGCCAAAATTTTGTAGGGTTTAGGGAGTGATTTCTCTGATTTGGAAGAGAAAGGAAAGGTTAGTTGTTACAATCCTTGAAGAATATTTTTAGGAAGAGCATTTGGAAACTAGATATTCTAGGAATATCTTGATTTTTCTGGACAGCTTTGATGTCTCCTATGGCCTACTGGATTGTGCAGTTTTCTGGGGAAATAAAGCTGGTTAAAGGAGGCTTGTGATGGCCGAAACTAAGGTTCACAATGGTGGAGAATATGTCTGATCAATTGAGCAAAATTTTATGGAAAGTTGTTAAACAGGATGGTTGAAATTTTGGAAAGTAATCAAGCTAAATTGTAGGGATTTGGTTGAGGGATTTTCGGTCAGCCATGGAGGGAATTTCGTGCAGATGCTTCAGGGGACAATGGAGCTCTGTTAATGGAGGTTTAAGGGAGGTTTTTACAGAAGTAGGTTGGGGTTTTCGGTTGAAACACAATAGGAAACAAGCTGGACAAAAATTCTGCACAAAATTTCGCTGAACAGAAGTTTTCTGGCAGAATTTTCGTCTGCCATTTCCAGCAGATTTGTAGCGAGTTTTGAAGGGTATTTCAGGGGTATTCAAGGATGGTTTCCAGCCTTCTTTATGGTGGAAAAACATGGCTAAGATGCTGCAAAAAATCTCGGAGAAAATAGCTTGGTTTGGAGCTCACAAAGCTGATTTTCGTACAGGAATTTTTCCTGTTTTACTCCAGCTTTTGCAGTCCGAATTTGGGAAAGAAACTTTTAGGTTTCAACTGATCCTAAAGACCATTTTTCTGGTAGCATTTGGGAGG
This sequence comes from Voacanga thouarsii, assembly GCA_026120185.1. Taxonomy (NCBI): domain Eukaryota; kingdom Viridiplantae; phylum Streptophyta; class Magnoliopsida; order Gentianales; family Apocynaceae; genus Voacanga; species Voacanga thouarsii. Next base: position 2,559,766 of record JANUWF010002207.1, read on the forward strand.
AAATGTGAGCTAGAATTTTCGACCTTTTGAAGGCACAACAAGCTGGAAAATTTTAGCTCATTTCATGAAGATAGATGAAGTAAGTTAGAGGAAGAATTTCAGCAAGCTTTCAAGAGGGATTTTCCTCTTGAATTTTCCCACAAATCATTTACATTTTCCGAACCATGAGAAGCCTTTTACTAGGACATTTTGATCCTAAAAGACCTTAGTCCTCTACTGAATTTTCTGGAAAGGAAAAGGATAGAACACCTTGATCAAGCTAAGGAGTTGGAAATTAAGAAAAACTAAAGATCAAGGGAGAATGAATTCCCTTTAGGCATTTCGCGAAGAACAAAAGAGTGAAGTGAGAATTCTCCTAACATGTCTCTCATAGGACATCATCACCACATTGATCTAGGCCGTCATGGCCGAAACCATCCTTTTCCAAGCAAAATAAAATTTACTCAAGCTAAAGCTTCTATGATGGACTTTGAACCTTAGACCTCAAGAATTAATTCCAAGGCTCTAACCACTAAACCACAACAACTTTTGTTGCTATATCTACTAGAAAAATTATTTCATGTTCAATCCTCAAGCTATCTACTTATTTTCACCTCGGGCAAAAATTACCATTTTGTCACTCTCACATATCACTCACCAACAAGACTTAAAGATAATAAAAATCAAATTCAAAGCACATAGAAATCATATGAAACCATATTTAATCATGAAATAAAGCATGATATGCATCCCAACCCCCTTACTCTACGGTTGGTCTTGACTGGGGTTTCACATCCTCCCCTCCTTAGAAGAATTTCGCCCCGAAATTCTAGCATACCTCTATTTCAGCTCGGGATACTTCCGCTTAACCCATTCTTCCGATTCCTATGTAGCATCCTGCGTGCCATGGTGCTCCCATTGAATCTTAACCATCGGTATCTACTTATTCCGGAGGGTTTTGACACTGTGCTCCAATATCCGTACAGGCTTTTCCACGTAACTCAAGTCTGGCTGCAACACTAACGGTTCCTCATTCAACACGTGACCGGGATCCGCATTATACTTCTTCAACTGTGACATATGGAACACGTCATGGATACCCGTCAACCCATCTGGTAGGTCCAACCGATAAACTACTGGTCCGATTCTTTCCTTAATAAAAAACGGTCCCAAATACCTCGGATTCAATTTTCCACCCTTCGGATACTTCACAATTCCCCGGTTGGGTGATAACTTCAGAAATACACGGTCCCCGACTTGAAATTCCAATTCCCTCCTCCGGTTGTTTGCATAGCTCTTTTGCCGGCTCTGAGCCGCCTTTAACCTTTCCCGAATCAGTTTCACCTTGTCCAACATTTCTTGGACACAGACCTCTCCGGTTTTGCTCACGTGTCCATCTTCCGTCCAACTCCAATACAACGGTACTTGACACTTGCGCCTATACAAAGCCTCATAAGGTGCCATCCCAATCGAGGCCTGATAGCTGTTGTTATAAGATAATTCTGCGTAAGGTACGCATTCTATCCATTTGTCCCCAAAATCCAGAACATAGGCCCTCAACATATCCTCTAATATTTGGATCACCCTTTCTGACTGCCTATCAGTCTGCGGATGCACCGTCGTACTGAACTTCAAATTCGATCCCATTGTTTCCTGGAACTTTCCCCAAAAATGAGAAGTAAACCTCGGGTCTTGGTTTGACACTATGCTCGAAGGTACTCCATGGAGTCGGACTATTTCTCAAACATATGTCTGAGCCAGCTTCTCCATGGAGTCCCTTACATTTATCGGGATAAAGTGGGCTGACTTGGTTAGTCGATCCACTACTACCCATATGGCGTCCTTCTGAGTCTTTGACATAGGGAATCCGGTGACGAAATCCATAGTCACCTTCTCCCACGTCCATTCCGGCACTGGCAATGGCTGCAATAGTCCCGCTGACTTCTTATGCTCTGCTTTAACTTTCTGATAGGTGAGACAGGACGATACGTACTTAACCACATCTCACTTCATTCCGGGCCACCAGTATGCTCTCTTCAAATCTTGATACATCTTGACCTCTCCCGGATGAATTGCGTACTTGCTCTTGTGTGCTTCTTCCAAAATTCTGTCCCTTAGCTGTTGCTCCCCGGGTACACACAATCGATCTCTGAAATGGAAAACTCCTGCTTCGCCCTGACGGAATTCGCTGTTCGGTCGCTTAAGCTCCTTATCCTTAAAAATTTGAAACTCAGCGTTGCTTCGCTGAGCTTCCACTATTTCTTGCTTCAAGTCTGGCACCAACTTCAAGTTGCTGATAACAATCGCTTTGTCTCGCACTTCCGTCCTTTTGTCCAATACGTCCTGAACTACTTGCATTTCTTGCACCTTCAGCCTAGCCATCCCAACTTTTCTGCTTAGGGCGTCTGCCACCATATTAGCCTTCCCGGGATGGTAGTTGATCGGGCAACGATATTCTTCCAAGAATTCCATCCACCTTCGTTGCCTCAAGTTCAAATCCTTCTGAGTGAAGATATACTTCAGGCTCTTATGGTCGGTGAACACCTCGTACTTGGCTCCATACAAGTAGTGTTACCATTTTTTTAGGGCGAACACTATAACCGCCAGCTCCAAGTCGTGAGTATGGTGGTTCGCTTCATGTGGTCGCAACTTCCGTGATGCATAGGCAATCACTTTCTGGTCTTGCATCAACACCACTCCCAGTCCTTCTTTCGAAGCGTCAGTGTACAGTGTGTAAGATTTGCCTTCCTTTGGTAGACTCAATACTGGTGCTGTCATCAGTCGCTTCTTTAGTTCTTGGAAGCTTTTCTCGCATTTCTCGTCCCACACAAACGAAACACTCTTTCTCAACAAATGGGTCATTGGCGATGCGAGCGTCGAGAATCCCTTGATAAACCTTCGATAGTATCCCGCCAAACCCAAGAAACTACGGATCTCGGTAATATTCTCCGACTGCTTCCAGTCTGATACCGCTTCCACCTTGGCCGGATCTACCTTAATTCCCTCCTTAGTCACCACATGACCAAGGAATGCCACACTCGTCCAACCGTAGTCGCACTTGCTCGAACTTCGCGTACAGCTTGTGCTCCCGCAATTTTTCCAACACGAGCCTCAGATGCTCCGCATGCTCCTCCGGACTCTTGGAGTAGATCAAAATATCGTCAATGAATACTACTACAAACTTGTCCAAGTAACGCCGGAATATTCAGTGCATCAGGTCCATGAATACTGCTGGAGCGTTAGTCACCCCGAACGGCATTACTACGAAATCGTAATGTCCATATCGGGTGTTGAAGGCTGTCTTGGGGATATCTTTCTCTCTTATCCACCCTTGGTAATATCCTTGTCTCAGATCCAACTTGGAATAGCAGCTGGATCCTTGTAGCTGATCGAATAGTTCGTCAATCAACGAAAAAGGGTACTTGTTCTTAATCGTCAAACTGTTCAGCCCTCGGCAGTCGATGCACAGCCTCAAGGTCCCGTCCTTCTTCTTTACAAATAGCACAGGCGCTCCCCAGGGTGACGTGCTTGGTCTAATATAGCCTTGGCCAACGAGCTCCTCTAGTTGCTCTTTCAACTCTGCCGGCGCCATCCGGTACGGAGTCCGCGATACTGGTTCTGCTCCGGGAACTAAGTCGATAGTGAACTCCACTTCTCGACTAGGAGGTAGAGAATCAAGCTCCGCCGGAAATGCATCGGGAAAATCCTTCACTACTTCCATGTCCTCCAGAGTACACTGGTCCTTAGTCTTGTTCATCACGTAAGCCAGATAACCTTTACAACCTTACCTCAATAATTTTCGGGCCTTAGCCCCTGCAATCAAGTACTTCAACTCTTTCACCCTCTTTCCATTAAATTCTAACACATTACAACCCAGTCTGACAAACTGAACCGACTTATTTCTGCAGTCTACCCTAGCCCCATGTTTAGCTAACCAGTCCATCCCCAAAATTAAGTCATAGTCTTCAATGTCTAACACAATCAAATCTCTCTCCAGATTTTCTCTCCCCACCATAACCTTACAATCCCTCACATACCAATCTGCTTGCACCATCTTCCCCAAAGGGGTGCTTACTTCTAAAATGAAAGGTAGCTCCACTCCATCCCAACCCAAATGACATGCACACAACTTGTTTATATAGGAATGAGTAGAGCCGGGGTGAATCAAAGCATTAACGGATCGTCCTTAAATAGTGAACGTACCTTCCATCACCACGGCATCGGCCCCAACTTCCTCTCTGTTGAGAGCGAATACCTTGGCCTTCACTTGTGGCTTCGGTGCTCCACTTCCGGCTGCTCCCATGGCGTTAGCCCAGTTGGGTCCCGGGTTATGAGCTGGGTTTCCCTGCCCGACTCAGTGCAGCTTACGGCAGGTATTCCTCAGGTGGTTCGGATCACCACAGTGGTAGCACTTCCTATCTCTTCCATTGGACCAGCAATTCCTCTCGGTGTAGCCTTTCTTTCCACACTGCCTACAGAACGGGAGGTTCAGTGTAGGTCCAGCTGGTGTTGTCCGGGCTTGTTTTTCCCGGTTCTGCCAGTGAGGATTTGCAAGGCGCTTGGGTGGTTGTGGCCTCTGGAATTGTCCCTACGGTTGTCTCGGTGGTTGGAAGGGCTTGGCCGCCATCCTACTGCAGTCTTCATTCTCTGTGCGCGTAGCAGCGTCCACCACCCCCGAGTACGTTGTCGGTGGAGCAGGTACCAAAGCTCTCCTCAGCTCCGGTCTTAGCCCCTTGATGAACTGCCTCGTCCAGTTCTGCTCGGTGTCAACCAGTCTTCGGCAGTATTTCGACAACTGCGTGAATCGAGCCGCGTATTGAGCCACAGACATGCTTCCCTGCCTCAGATTCTGAAATTCGTCCTCCCGTTTTTCTACAATCCACTGAGGGATGTACTCCACCCTAAAAGATTCAATGAAGCTGGACCACGTCCATTCTTGCTCATCCATTACCCAGTCCTCTTGGACCCGCTGTCACCACGCCAGAGCTGGTCCTCTCAACCGAAAGGCTGCAAATTTAACCATCCGTTCCTCGGAATACTGGAGCGTTGCGAAAATACCCTCCATTTGCTCGACCCACCGCTCGGCCTATCGGTCTTGTTCCGCTTCACCCATAAAGATAGGCGGTTGGAATTTCAAGAACTTCTCCAACGCCTCATCTTCCCTTCTAGGGTGCCTCCGCTCGGTTAGCGTCTGAAGAATGTCGGCCACTTTGCTGAGTGTCTGACCCATTGACACATCTACCGGGGAATCAGACCCCATGCCCATCGCGGGATCACTTTGCCCGTCACCTTGATGGGGTGATTGCATCTATTCCGGTTCAACTTCCGGTGCTACCCGGTCTACCTCCGGAGTTCTTCTGGTGGAAGGAACTGCACGTCTCTTGGGTGCCATTCTATACCATACCCCAAATGTTAAATGTATGCACTCAACTATCAAACCATTGTAGTGGTGTATGTATACATAGCCAAGTATGAGTAGAAAGAAGTCAGATGCAACTTATTTAAAGGATTGCTCCTAAATTTTGATTTCAAAAATTGACTTGCATAATTTCAAAATTTGATAAAAATGAACTTTAAGAATTCTTAACATCTCAATTCATGAAAAGCTGTAAATAAACAAATATCCAAATCAAAATGACTCCTAGCTCTCTACTCCTCATCGGAATCCTCATCATCTGCCTCATATATCCAACCTCCGGTGTTTTTAGAGAAATCCACCCCCTCCCCGCTAGCAAATCCCTCCATAGGCTCCTTCCCAGGCCACCTAGAACTCTCCCCGGCCTCAACTCGGCTGAAGGGAGGAATAAAGGAAGGTCTGGGTGGAGACTCATAATCTATCTCTCCCGGGTCATCACTAGTTGCTGCTAAATCCACCTCGGGATTAGGAGGGTGGGGTTTAGGCTCCACTATCATAACATCATCCTTACTGTCAGAGCTTATATCTATCACCAGGATTGGAGGTAGTTTAAGGATCTGGACCTCGTCCTCACTGCTATCCTCCATCAAGTCAATCTCATAATCACTGTTATCCTCTAGAGGGATATCCTCGACATCATTGTCATCCTCTATAGGGACAACTGGCTGAGGGGCAGGCTGGGGAACTGGAAGGTCCTTCTGATCTAGATAGTAAGGTGGGTGCCACTGCTGCCCTTTCTTTGCTGTCCTAAAGAGTCTAACCATCCAACAGCATCATCAAAATAGGTTAGATAAGATTTAAACTTAAATAAATAAATCATATATCATCAATATTTGTCTATAACCTAGTCTCTGATATCACTTGTAACACCCCGAATGACCTAGGCTCGCCAGGGCCGGGGATGTTGCCCTGTCCAAAGGACAAGGGGTCTTTATAACTAGGTCAAAAATAAAATTGTTGAAATAAATAATACTCAAAACTAAAGAGAATTTATTACAACCCAACATACTTCAAAAGTACATCCATGAAATTCCAAAACAAAAACCGTAATTAAAACCATCCACTCTCGTCTCCCCAAAGTAATACATAAAATAAAAAAAATAAAAATCACATTCTCTTCCAAGGTAGCTACTCACCCACAACAGGATCAACCTAAAATCATGATAAAAGGTGGTGAGACAGAAATCTCAGTAAGTCCGTGTGTGCTTTGGGTGTTTAGCAGAAACAGTTCGTGGATGCAAAGTGTGAAATCTTTATAAGAGAAACATTGGCAAGCAATAAACATTAGTCAAAAGCAAGAGTGGCGTTTTGGCTCTTCTAGCCATACATAAGTAACGAAATCAACCACTCAAAAGAAAGGGATATGGGTTACCACACTTTGGGCCCCATAACCGGTCAGAATGCCTAACACGTTGTGCAGACTGACAAAAGTAGGTGATCGGCCTACTGGGCAAGATACTCCTCCTTCTCTATACCCAAACAACCGCCGGGTGTCCATTTCGGCAAAAACACGAGTCACTTGATCGAAACAAAATAAACCGCTAGCTCGGATCGGCACGACTCACTCGGAACCGGCATCTTATCCAGGAAGGACTCACTCCTCAGAGGTGGCCACCTGCTGAGAGACTTACCCTAACCCTTCAAAGACTAGTCCTAGTAGTCCACCCTTATTGAGTACACAACGACATTCCCCACTTGGGACAAAATGAACAAAGTATTGTGCTTCATGAAAATACCAATTTGAGGGTTTCCAAAGCTTTGGGAGAAATTAGTTTTAGAAAGAGTTTCAAGTTTGGAAAAATCTACTCAAAGACTTCAAAATAATTTAAGCGTTGGTATTAATGATGAATTCAACCCTCAATTGCTTTCAAATAACCGAGTGTCCTTGCACTCCACATTTGGCTTGCCATAAGGAAATCATTTCACATCAATCAGATTTTATGCAGGAGCTTACCTGATTCTTGCTCACAACAACAAGGTCTCGGACAGATGACCTAACCCCACATGGGCAAATACAAATCTTAATCAGATTCAAGCCACAATCCACTTTCTCAATTTAAATCAATTCAATTCACTACTACCATGATCCTAGTGTCCCAAGCTTTAAGGCAAAACAAAAATTGAATAGGTTTATAAGTTCAGTTTAATTTGTTATTTAAAATAATTAATGGATTAGGAAATAAATTCTATTAAGTTGAAAGTTCAAATCTTGTTAAGGAAAATTTAGAGTTTATTTGATCAAGAACCATAGGTGGTACTAGGTAAAATGTTGATTTAATGATAGCTTAGTTGTTAGAAAATCATTGATTGCTAAAACTAGTTAAGATTAAATTTAATAAGTCTTTCTTGGAAAATAATAAGTAAATCCTTAAGGGTTTTGTTCTAGTAAATATTTTATTAAGTATAAATCTTTTTCATAAGGGCTTCAATTAATTTGCTTTATTTTAAATAATATTTATTTATTTTATTTTCTGAAAAAATCATTATTTATTTGACTAAAATATCCTTTACATATATTATAATTTCCAAATCTACCCTTCCTAGGGTTTTTGAAGTTCTCTAGCAAAAATTATTAGTAAAAATTTTATTCTTGAAATAAAATTTTGTTTAGGGACAACTAGATCATGATCAAGATTCCATGGTCAACCATAATCAATAACATACTCAATCCTTCAATTCATCAAATCATCCAAGTCTTGCACATAGGCATAAATCTAAATTTATTATTACATGATTTAACCTGTACTAGCATAAACATGATCATAGCTTCAAAATCTAATCATGCACATAAATCCTATTCACCCATGGTGACATAATCTAGCATGCTTCATCACAAATACTACCTATGACATGCATCAAATCTCAACTCATCATTAAATCCACCAATATAATCCTTCTATGTATAAATCCCATCTCCTTCACAATCATACATATACTCATGCTTCAATCAAGAACATCACATACACATACTCATGCTTCAATCAACAACATCACATACACAAACCCATCGCCATTCATCAACCTAGAAACATGATTCTATGTTTTGAAAAAGAGGATTGAAGGTACTTACTTGATTGATGAATGACTTGATGGAGTTTAGAGAAGATCTCAACTCCTAGATGGCTAATCTTGTTCATGAAAGGTGGCAAAAGCATGGCCATGGAGGAAGAGACCATTCGGCCAAGAGAGAGAATTTTGGTCCATGAGAGAGAGAGAGAGAGAGAGAGAGAGAAGAAGAGATCAATAGCATGCTTATTCATATAGGTTTTCATTAGAGATTAAGTTTGAAGAGGATCAAGTTGTTAGAATAAGTTTACCTTGAAGATGTTCTTATTCTTCACAGAAATTTCTGCTTTTTTATCCAAAGTAGCAAGATGTTTGGAGGAGTTTGATGTTAATATTGATGTTGATGGATGCACAGTAAGGAGTAGATCAAATCTGGAGATTTTCGTGAGGGTTTGAAGTGGTTTGGAGGTGTATTAGGTGTAAAGAAGAGGTAGGTGTTCTTGGTGTAGTGTGTGTGTGTGTGTGTGTTCTTGTTGCTTGAAGGAAATCGAGAGAGAGAGAAGAAGAAGCTGCCGATTTTTCTGAGGAATTGGGGCTGCCGAAATTCTGTAGGGTTTTGGGAGTGATTTCTCTAACTTGGAGGAGAAAGGAAAGGTTAGTTGTTACAATCCTTGAAGAATATTTTTAGGAAGAGAATTTGGAAACTAGATATTCTAGGAATATCTTGATTTTTCTGGACAGCTTTGAAGTCTCCTATGGCCGACTGGATTGTGCAATTTTCTGGGGAATTAAAGCTAGTTAAAGGAGGCTTGTGATGGCCGAAACTAAGGTGCACAATGGTGGAGAAGATGTCTGATCAATTGAGCAAAATTTTATGGAAAGTTGTTAAACAAGATGGCTGAAATTTTGGAAAGTAATCAAGCTAAATTGTACGGATTTGGTTGAGGGATTTTCGATCAGCCATGGAGGGAATTTCGTGTGGATGTTTCAGGGAACAATGGAGCTCTGTTAATGGAGGTTTAAGGTAGGTTTTAACAGAAGTAGATTGGGGTTTTCGGTTGAAACACAATAGGAAACAAGCTGGACAAAAATTCTGCACAGAATTTCGCTGAACAAAATTTTCTGGCAGAATTTTCGTCTGCCATTTCTAGCAGATTTGCAGCGAGTTTTGAAGGGGATTTCAGGGTTATTCAAGGCTTTTTTCCATCCTTCTTTATGGAGGAAAAAAATGGCTAAGGTGCTGCACAAAATCTGGGAGAAAATAGTTTGGTTTGGAGCTCACAAAGCTGATTTTCGTACAGGAATTTTTCCTGCTTTGCTCTAGCTTGTGCAGTCCGAATTTGGGCAAAAACTTTCAGGTTTCAAACTAATCCTAAAGACCATTTTTCTGGTAGCATTTGGGAGGGAATGTGAGCTAGAATTTTCGTCCTTCTGAAGGTATAACAAGCTGGAAATTTTCAGCTCATTCCATGAAGGTAGATGAACTAAGTTAGAGGAAAAAATTCAGCAAGCTTTCAAAAGGGATTTTCCTCTTGAATTTTCCCACAAATCATTTACATTTTCCGAACCATGAGAAGCCTTTTACTAGGATATTTTGATCCTAAAAGACCTTAGTCTTCTACTGAATTTTCTGGAAAGGAAAAGGATAGAACACCTTGATCAAGCTAAAGAGTTGGAAATTAAGAAAAACTAAAGATCAAGGGAGAATGAATTCCCTTTAGGCATTTCGCGAAGAACAAAAGAGTGAAGTGAGAATTCTCCTAACATGTCTCTCCTAGGACATCATCACCACATTGATCTAGGCCCTCATGGCCGAAACCATCCTTTTCCAAGAAAAATAAAATTTACTCAAGCTAAAACTTCTATGATGGACTTTGAACCTTAGACCTCAAGAATTAATTCCAAGGCTCTAACCACTAAACCACAACAACTCTTGTTGTTATTTCTACTAGAAAAATTATTTCCTATTCAATCCACAAGCTATCTCCTTATTTTCATCTCGGGTAAAAATTACCATTTTGCCCCTCTCACACATCACTCACCAACAAGACTTCAAGATAATAAAAATCAAATTCAAAGCACATAGAAATCATATGAAACCATATTTAATCATGAAATAAAGCATGATATGCATCCCAACCCCCTTACTCTACGGTTGATCTAGACTGGGGTTTCACACTGAAGGTTTCATATCCAAAGATAGCACAAAGGTGTGCAAGTTGCAAAGGTCCATTTTTGGACTTAAGCAAGCATCTAGGAGTTGGAATATCCATTTCGATGAAACAATTAAAGATTTTGGTTTCATTCAAAACTTGGATGAACCTTGTGTGTACAAGAAGGTTAGTGGGAGTAAAGTTGTTTTCCTATTACTTTATGTAGATGACATATTGCTTATAGGAAATGATGTTTCAACTCTTCAATCAGTGAAGATTTGGTTGTACAAGATGTTCTCCAAGAAAGACCTTGGTGAAGCAACATATATTTTGGGAATAAAGATTTATAGAGATAGATCTAGAAGGTTGCTAGGTCTTTCGCAGTCTACAAACATAGACAATGTATTGAAAAGGTTCGACATGGATCAATCTAAAAGAGGATTCTTACCTATGACACATGGTGTAAGCCTTTCAAAGTCAATGTCTCCAAAGACACAAGTTGAAAGGGATCACATGAGTAGAATTCCATATGCTTCGGCAATTGGGTCTATCATGTATGCTGTGATATGTACTAGGCCCGATGTATCGTGTGCTCTTAGTTTGACGAGCGGATACCAATCCGATCCTGGAGAGGGTCATCTGGGCGGCTGTAAAGAATATCCTTAAGTACTTACGAAGGACTAAGGATGCATTCTTGATATATGGAGATGGTGATTTACAAGTAAGAGGGTATATCGATGCCGACTCTCGGTCCGATAAGGACGACTTTAAATCACAATCGGCTACGTATTTACATTAGGTGGTGGGGCGGTTTGTTCGCAGAGCTCCAAATAAGAGACTACTGCCGATTCGACTCATCGAAGCAGAGTACATAGCAGCATCTCGAAGCAGCTAAATAAGAAATATGGATCAAGAAGTTCATCACCGAACTTGGAGTGGTGCCCGACATTGTTGATTCGATACCTTTGTATTGTGACAACAATGGAGCCATTGCACAGGCAAAGGAACCACGGTCTCATCAACAATCCAAGCATGTACTTAGACGCTATCATCTGATTAGAGAAATCATAGATAGAGGAGATGTAAAGATAAAGAGGATTCCTATGGATCAGAACATAGCTGATCCACTCACTAAAGCGCTTTCCCATAAGAAACATGATAAACATGTTGAGTCATTTGGTATTCGATACATGAATGTTTGGCTCTAGTACAAGTGATAGTTTGTTAGTGTTGTGCTCTAGAAGCAATCACTTGTGTCATGTATATTGCATATTAAATTAATAAGAGGCATTCTTTATCTTTCAGTTTGATTGTTATATCTAAACGTGTGTACAAACCGTTAGATAAAGTCCCTAGTACAACACAGTGTTAAGGAAATCATTATAGAAATCATGATGTGAGATTCCTACTACACTATGCAGTATTTGTGCTTAAATAATCCCCAGTCATAGTATTAATAAGACGGGACATTATTAATATGCCAAGACTGGCACATGTTATATCTCTTGATTGGATCAAGCGGTGGTTCTCATATCCGTGAGTATTGGGATATTCAGGATTAACGTGTGGATGCTTGTTTTGGAACAAGTTCATTGGATGACCTAGCTACGAGATAATCACTTGGATAACTAATTAGTGCCACTGAAAGAATCTCGTTATAGCAAGTGTGCAAGTATCCTTAGACTTGAGATCTCTAAGGTACTTTGTTTAATGAGCGTTGTATTTTGATCTTAATCTTTGGAGTCTTATCTAGGACTGCCTATGGGATGGATATTGGGTACAACGTAAATTAAACGAAAGTAGTTGACAAAGTCAATAAAGGATTCACCACTCCTAATAGTAGGAGAGTATATCTCAAGGCCACTTGTAGAAATCATTACTCATGAAGTCCTTGGCCAAGGCGACTATGTGATCGATATGGTTCCATTTGATACACATATCAAGTAATGGATTTCTTAAACAAGTACTAAAATTTTCGGGCCAGAATTAATAATATTCTAGAGGGAGTTGGCACTAATTTCATGCTCTAGACCGAATGAGATATTGTAGGGTGAAAGGAGTTTATTGCACTGATAATTTGCTATTGAAAGGTTCATGTCAAGCCATTTGACTTTCTGGACTTTTGGGTGGTCAAGAGTCATTGCTAGATGTCTCTCTTGATATGCTAAATATGGATTTATTAATTAGAGGATTAATAAATTTAATCCTTTATTTTATTAAGGATTATTAATTCTAATATTGTTAGAATTAATTCATATTATACTACCAATAAGACCAGGAAACCTAATGGGTCACACAAAATAATGGTTTAAATGCTCAAATATATTATTTGATAATATTATGGGGTTAATTAAGAGAAGGGAATATATTTATAGGTGAATTATAAGTTTGTTATAATTCATGAGACCTAATTGTAAATAAGTAAACTTCAAGAACCAATTTGTTGACAATTGGACGTTGAAGGACTAAGTTACAATTTACGGTAATCATAAATCTATAAATATAAGGAAATGGTTTCCTTAGGGTAAGAGACACAGACTATTCACGCAATAAAAGAGAAACCGTTTCTCTGCCTCTCTCTTGATCAAACCCTAACCGTCTCTCTCTTATTAATCAAACCCTAGCCTTCTAAATTCTACTAGCATAGAATTGTGAGATTATGAGCGTTCGACCTTGTGTGGATTATCATTAGTGGGAGTTCTTTCTTGGACTTCAGTTGAGCTATTGTGAATCGGTTTTGTGATCTAGATCGCGCCTGCGTTCTTGGAACAAGAAAAATTCAAACATTCCGGCTTCAAGAGGTAATAAGCATGATCTTCTCTTTTTCCCGTTTCTACTGCAAACCCATGATCCATGGCTTGGATTTCTTGCTATTTTTCGCTGCGTTTCTGTTTAATTAATTTAGAAATCCTACAGTTGCGGCTCACCAAATTACACAAGATCAACTCGGGTAAGCTGATGAAAGAAGGAAAGCAATCTCAGTCGGCTTCAACTGCTCGGTAGTTTAAGTGGTTCGGTGGGTTCGATGGCTTGGGCAGCTTCATCCTTACAGACAAAAATGCATCTCGGCTTAGTGGCTTGGTTCTTGCAACTCAGGTGAGCCATTATCAATAGAAGTGCAATTCGGCTTATAATTTTCAACAACTTTGACAAGGAAAAATTAGGCTTCAACAGGAATATTCTCTAGTGTAAAATGATAAAACAGAAGTTACCAATTTTTTCACAAATTGACTTGTGGCCTTCTTTATTTTTATTTGAAATTCTATTAGGAATCTACTTATTTTCTAGTTTTGGATTTTTAGCGAACATGTAATCATATAAATAAAGGCTATTCAAATAGGAATATGTGTGTGCTTAATAGGGGCTAAAATCACCATTGTTTTCCTAGTTATTTAAGGTTGTTTTAGGATACATTTGTTGTAATAACTTGACATATTCCTTCATTTTGACATTTTGATTGTAAAAAGTGTTTTTGGTAAATTTGTGCAGATTTGAGTAAAAATCGAGCAAAAAGTGAACAATTCCAAAATGTACCTAATACCAGGCCCATCTAAGGGACTAGGCACCGAGTCCATTCTGGTCTAGCAAAGGAATTTGAGCAAATTTTAGTACAAAAGCATAACAGACTTGGTTCCAAGTCTGGTAAATGTACCTGGCACCGAGTCCATTCTATTTGTCGATGAGAAAAAACAAAAAATAGAGCAAAGATAAGGGACAAATAGGGTGCACCTGGTGCCAGGTACGCTCTTGAAGGCGAATATTCTATGCATGAAATTAGGAATTATCCAATAATTTTGGTAGTTTCCTAATCCAATTTGGCCAAGACTTCCTAAGCCACGAATTTAGCATCCACGGGGCTTATAAAAGCACAAGAAAACACAATGATTGAAAGAGAGAGAGGTGGATCCAAGAGCATAAATTTCCAATCACACATTGAAGGAGGAATTCACCCAATCAAAGAGGATTGTTCAAGAGAGTCTTCAAGGAAGAAAACGGAGCTTGTCTATGAATGGTTTCTTTTACCTTTGATTTCTTTTCCTTTAACAAGGATGTATTTAATGTTTTTACTATAAATTAACATTATTTTAGGATTCATCATTTTATATTAATTTAATTATTTGATCAATACTTTGTCATCTTTGGTGTTTGATTACTTGTTATCATTGGTTATTGATGTGAGTTCTTCTAATTGACTTGGGACGATGATGTTAGAAGTTTTATTGCATTGATTTCGTATTTATCTAATCTTGATGGACTTGAGTGACGAAGTTAAGATTATAGGACTAAGTAATCAAAGATTAGTTGATTTCACCTTGAGTAAAGGGTTGTTATCTAATTTCATGCTTATAAGGAATCATGCCTAATGTATGTCTTAGTTATGTTAGCTTGATTTTAAATCTATTAATAAAAATCAAAAGATAGCAATTCCATGGATTGGAAAATGAAGTAGGATTTATTTAAGTAGATTTACGACTTGGAAAACGATTCAATTTTACTTTCTATTCCTTCATGATACCAAGATGATAATTAATTGAGAGAATTGCTCGTCGGTTCATTCCCATATTTTCTAGGATACTTGTCTAAATTGAATAATCCTACATCCTTGAGTTGCATATATATATTTTTATTTTTCTTTTTATTATTTTCTCACTTTATTTGGATCGGTTAAATAATGAATGAAAAGTGATTTGTGTGTAGTTGTTCCTTTGAGGATCGATACTGGTTAATTCTCTACACTATGCCTACAATGAGTATACTTGCTCGTATGTATATTTTAGGGTTAATGTTTTAATTAAAACTTGACTAAGGGTTGGATTTAAATTTGATAATTTTTATGCACCCAAAATTTACGCATCAAGATTTTGGCGCCGCTGCCGGGGAACAATATCATGAAAATTTAGATTTTGTTGATTTAACTATGCTTATATGTTAATATATTTATATGTAAATATATAAATATGTGTATATGTTCTTTGTGTGACAATGTGCCATATTTTGTTTTCTTGTATACTTGCATTGGCAATGTCTCTATTTGTTAATCTTTTCTAACCAACCGTGTAAACATGTACCTTAACTAACTAACTTGATTTCTTATTATAATGTGTATAGATGATGCTAACAAGTTATTTTGTATAGGTAAGATGGCCAATTGGAGTATGGGATGGTTGATGTGTTTGAATTTGGGTATATAAATATATAAAAGTAATTACATTTCCAATCAAGTTTAAATTAAAACGTTAACCCCAAATTACACATGTGAGCAAGCATACTCATCATTAAGCATAGCATAGGGTTTAAAACAAGTGGTGATCCTCCAAGAACAAGTTTTCATTAATCACTTTTATTTCATTGTTTAACCTACTCAATAAAGTGGAAAAGAATAAAAAGGAAAATAAAAAAAAAAAATATATATACATGTCAATGATGGAGATTTATGTAACTCAAACCATTATTTTGACAAACATGACCTTAAAGTGCCTAATCATTATCATAACTAATTATTCTCTTAGCATCATGAAGGATTAATATAGATTCACTTATTTTCCAATCCATGAAATCACAATCTTTTAGACAAATTAGCATCACCTATCATGTTTCAACTAATTCACCCAAAAGATGTATTAAATATAATCCTTAATTAAATTTCCATATCTTGGCAAATTTAAAACATGAAATTAACCGATGAATCCTTATCCTAGCAAACATTAATTAATCTTTAATTACCTAGTTCTTATCAATTAACCCCTTTTCCAAGCAAGTTAATAGATAACAAATATGAAATTAATGAATTGAAACCACCAGCAACCCCTTTTCCAAGTAAGTTAATGTAAAGAAACAACAAATTAATTTCGTAATTAGCATATGTAATTAAATACGAAGAATAACAATCAATTAATCAAAAGATCAAAATAACTCTAAAAAATCATGAATCCTGAAAACCATGTCAAATTACAATAAAATAATTAATACATCATTATTCAAGAAAAAGAAAACAAAGTTAAAAGAAAGCACTCAAAAACAAGCCTCCTTCTTCTTCCTTCGTATACTCTCTTGTACAATCCTCCTTGAACTAAAGAATTTCTCCTTTAATTTGAGTGATTTTCTATTTTGATATGTGAATTCTGTTTTTTCCTTGTGTTTTCCCTCCATTTATAGGCTTTAGCAGTACGTAAAATTGTTCCTCTAGGGTTTCTGGCCGACTAGAAGTAGGAAAATACTAAAACTCTGCAAATTGCAAAAAAAATGTGCGCAAAAAATCAAAGCACCAGGGCACAGCCGACACCGCCTGTCCTGCCTAGGGCCGGCACCGGTTGTGGTCTGTTTTTCCATTCATTCGACGATTTTTCTTGATTTTGGCACCAACTGTTAGTGTTGTGCCCTAAAGGCAATCACTTGTGTCATATATATTGCATATTAAATTAATAAGAGGCAGTCTTTATCTTTCAGTTTGATTGTTATATCTAAACATGTGTACAAACCATTAGATAAAGTCCCTAGTACAACACAGTGTTAAGGAAATCATGATAGAGATCATGATGTGAGATCCCTACTACACTATGCAGTGTTTGTACTTAAATAATCCCCAGTCATAGTATTAATAAGATGGGACATTATTAATACGCCAAGACTAGCACATGTTATATCTCTTGATTGGATCAAGCGGTGGTTCTCATATCCGTGAGTATTGGGATACTCAGGATTAACGTGTGGATGTTTGTTTTGGAACAAGTTCATTAGATGACCTAGCTACGAGATAATCAATTGGATAACTATTTAGTGCTAGTGATAAAATCTCATTATAGCAAGTGTGCAAGTATCCTTAGACTTGAGATCTGAAGGTACTTTGTTTAACGAGCGTTGAACTTTGATTCTAATATTTGGAGTCTTATCTAGGACTGCCTATGGGATGGATATTGGGTACAACGTAAAGTAAACGAAAGTAGTTGAGAAAATCAATAAAGGATTCACCACTCCTAATAGTAGGAGAGTATATCTCAAGGCTACTTGTAGAAATCATTACTCATGAAGTCCTTAGCCAAGGAGACTATGTGATCGAAATGGTTCCATTTGATACACATATCGAGTAATGGATTTCTTGAACAAGTACTAAAATTTTCGGGCGGAATTAATAATATTCTGGAGGGAGTTGGCACTAATTCCATGCTCTAGACCGAATGAGATATTGTATGGTGAAAGGAGTTTATTGCACTGATAATTTGCTATTGAAAGGTTCATGTCAAGCCACTTGACTTTCTGGACTTTTGGGTGGTCAAGAGTCATTGCTGGATGTCTCTCTTGATATGCTAAATATGGATTTATTAATTAGAGAATTAATAAATTTAATCCTTTATTTTATTAAGGATTATTAATTCTAATATTGTTAGAATTAATTCATATTATGCTACCAATAAGACCAGGAAACCTAATGGGTCACACACAATAAAGGTTTGAATGCTCAAAATATATTATTTGATAATATTGTGGGGTTAATTAAGAGAAGTGAATATATTTATAGGTGAATTATAAGTTTGTTATAATTCATAGGATCTAATTGTAATTAAGTAAACTTCAAGGACCAATTTATTGATAATTGGACGTTGAAGGACTAAGTTACAATTTACAGTAATTATAAATCTATAAATATAAGGAAACGGTTTCCTTAGGGCAAGAGACATAGACTATTCATGCAATAACAGAGAAACCGTTTCTTTGCCTCTCTCTTGATCAAACCCTAGCCTCCTAAATTCTACTAGCATAGAATTGTGAGATTGTGAGCGTTCAACCTTGTGTGGATTATCATTAGAGGGAGTTATTTCTTGGACTTCAGTTGAGCTACTGTGAACTGCTTTTGTGATCTGGATCGCGCCTGCGTTCTTGGAACAAGAAAAATTAAAATTCCGGCTTCAAAAGGTAATAAGTGTGATCTTCTCTTTTCCCCGTTTCTACTACAAACTCGTGATCCATGGCTTGGATATCTTGCTATTTTTTGCTGCGTTTAATCTGTTTAATTAATTTAGAAATCCTACACCAACCCTTCCAGAGTGCAGCTGGTGCCACCTCTAGCCTCCCAGGCTGTGTCGGTTCTGTTCTGTTCCACTCTGTTTCACTGATTTTTTGTTACCTCGAAGTGCATACCAGCAGCACGTGGCCGGCGCCGGTTCCCCTGTCCTGGCCGGCGCCACCTCTATTCTGCTTGGCGATGTTTCTGTCTTATTTTACCCTTAAAATCTAAAATAATGCACAAAATACCTTTCCAAGGGTAAAATCTCAAATATGAAGGAATATGACCAGTTATTGTACAACATGTATCATAAAATGGTCTCAAATAACTAGAAAATATATGACTAATTTAAGTCCTATCAATGGTATCCTAACATGGCTTACGGGATGACATCTTGACCATCTGACTCTATTGCCTTAGAAGGGTGTTGGAAAAATTTACCACCCATGTTACTATACATTTTTATGAGATAGATAACACATTGGCAAAATTTGAGGACATGGTTAGAAATATGGAAAGTCAAATTCGGTTTTTAATAGATTAAGTGATAAATTTGCCATTTGCAGTTGAAGCATAACGTGATTCACTGCTATTACATTATGAAGTGGTAAGGAGCTACCCAATCCTAGCACGGAATCGATATCATCATAGAAAAACGGGCTAGAACCAGCCCCTCTTTTTGAACCTTTTGAAAAACAAACTAAAAAAATAAGATTTTTAGCCACCGGTACCTTACCCCACTCGCCTACATAAAGTAAGAAAAGATGCACAATTTGGCAAGTTTTTGGAAATATTTGAATAACTGCACATAAACATCCCACTTAGTGAGGCCTTGATGCACATGCCCAAAAATGAAAAATTTCTAAAAAACATGCTTGTTACCAAAAAATAAAGTTAGAGGAATTATCCACTATAGTTTGAAATGAAGAATACTCAGCTATCTTGTAGGACCAATAACTTTGCCACAAAAAGAAAGTGATCCTGGGAGTTTTTCTATTCCTTGTCTTGTTGGGACTCTTACATTTTGTAATGCATTAGGAGACTTAGGTGTTAGCATTAATCTTTTGCCATATAAAACTTTCAAAAAGCTAGTCCTAGGTGAACCCAAACCCAGTAGGATGAGTATTCAACTTGCAGATAGATCTATTAAATATCCTAGAGGAATAGTGTAAGATATACTAGTTAAAGTGGATAGATTTATATTTGCAATGTATTTTGTTATTGTTGATATGGATGAAGATTCTAAAGTCCCTTTATTCTTAGGTCGACCTTTTTTAGCAACTGCCAAAGCCTTAATTGATATTCATGGTGGAAAATTGACACTTAGGGTTGGGGACGAGGAAGTCATTATCAAAATCCACAAAAGAATGCAACATCCTATTTTTTATGATGATTCTTGTTTAAGAATTTATATTCTTGATGATCCTATATTTGACTTTGTGTAGCAACCTTTTGTCCAATGTTATATGGAACAATCCATTGCATATTTGCAGGACTCGAATAAAGGCCATAAGTTGGGAAAGTTTGAGGAAATTAAAAGAGGCAGTTTGGGAAGGATGAAGTCATCTATTGAGGAACCCCCAGAATTGGTCTTGAAAGACCTCCCCGAGCACTTAGAATATGCATTTTTGATAAAAGGTGAAAAACTGCCCGTAATAATTACAAAAGACCTTACCTGCAAATAGAGGACCAAATTGGTAAATCTATTGGGAAAATATAAGGGAGTCATTGCATGAAAAATCACAGATGTTAAGGAAATTAGCCATTCCTTTTCTACTCACAAAATCTTGTTAGAAGAAGGAGCTAAACTCATAGTGCCACCCTAACGTAGGTTAAACCCAAACATGAGTGCTGTGGTAAAAGGTGATGTGATTAAACTCTTAAATTCCGGTATCATTCACCCTATTTTGGATAGTATTTGGGTTTGTCCAACACAAGTGGTACCAAAGAAGGAAGGAATAACTATGAACCCAAATGAAAAAAATAAATTGATCCCAATGAGATTGGTAACTGGTCAGAGGGTTTGCATTGATTATAGAAAATTGAATCAAGCAACTAGGAAAGACCATTTTCCTCTCCCTTTCATTGACCAAATGTTATAAAGATTAGCAAGATATGAGTTTTATTACATTTTAGATGGTTTTTTTGGATACTTTCAAATTCCCATAGCACTGGAAGATCATGAAAAGATAACCTTTACATGCCCTTTTTGTATTTTTGCATATAGATGTATGCCTTTTGGTCTTTGCAATAGTCCCAGAACATTCCAACGGTGTATGATGGATATTTTTAAAGGGCTTATGGGAGACGTCATGGAGGTATTTATCGATGATTTTTCTATTGTTGGTGATTCTTTTGATTTGTGTTTGGCTAATTCGGAGAAGGTACTTCAAAGGTGTGAAGAGACCAACCTTATGCTTAATTAAGAAAATGCCACTTCATGGTGTAAGAAGGTATAGTATTCGGACACAAAATTTCAAAGAAAGGTATTGAGGTTGATAGGGCCAAGATTGAGATAATTAAGAAACCACCTTCTCTAAATTCCGTGAAGGCTATTCAAAGTTTTCTTAGT